>WNWK01002770.1:0-195073 GCA_009830355.1 Cherax destructor
AGTTATGGTAGTAGCAGTAGTACTAACAGTAGTGATGGTGGTTGTTGTGGTAGTTATGGTAGTAGCAGTAGTACTAACAGTAGTGATGGTGGTTGTTGTGGTAGTTATGGTAGAAGCAGTAGTACTAACAGTAGTGATGGTGGTAGTTATGGTAGTAGCAGTAGTACTAACAGTAGTGATGGTTGTTGTTGTGGTAGTTATGGTAGTAGCAGTAGTACTAACAGTAGTGATAATGGTTGTTGTGGTAGTTATGGTAGTAGCTGTAGTACTAACAGTAGTGATAGTAGTTTTTGTGGTGGTTATGGTAGTAGCAGTAGTACTAACAGTAGTACTAACAGTAGTACTAACAGTAGTGAGGGTGGTTGTTGTGGTAGTTATGGTAGTAGCAGTAGTACTAACAGTAGTACTAACAGTAGTACTAACAGTAGTACTAACAGTAGTATTAACAGTAGTATTATCAGTAGTACTAACAGCAGTACTAAGAGTAGTACTAACAGTAGTACTAACAGTAGCACTAATAGTAGTTATAACAGTAGTACTAACAGTAGTATTAACAGTAGTATTAACAGTAGTACTAACAGTAGTACTAACAGTAGTACTAACAGTAGTATTAACAGTAGTATTAACAGTAGTACTAACAGTAGTACTAACAGTAGTATTACAGTAGTAATAACAGTAGTACTAACAGTAGTACTAACAGTAGTATTAACAGTAGTATTAACAGTAGTATTAACAGTAGTACTAACAGTAGTACTAACAGAAGTACTAACAGTAGTACTAACAGTAGTACTAACAGTAGTACTAACAGTAGTATTAACAGTAGTACTAACAGTAGTACTAACAGTAGTATTATCAGTAGTATTAACAGTAGTACTAACAGTAGTACTAACAGTAGTATTAACAGTAGTACTAACAGTAGTTCTAACAGTAGTACTAACAGTAGTACTAACAGTAGTATTAACAGTAGTACTAACAATAGTACTAACAGTAGTACTAACAGTAGTATTAACAGTAGTACTAACAGTAGTACTAACAGTAGTATTAACAGTAGTATTAACAGTAGTACTAACAGTAGTACTAACAGTAGTATTAACAGTAGTACTAACAGTAGTTCTAACAGTAGTACTAACAGTAGTACTAACAGTAGTATTTACAGTAGTACTAACAGTAGTTCTAACAGTAGTACTAACAGTAGTACTAACAGTAGTACTAACAGTAGTACTAACAGTAGTATTAACAGTAGTACTAACAGTAGTACTAACAGTAGTATTAACAGTAGTATTAACAGTAGTGCTAACAATAGTATTAACAGTAGTATTAACAGTAGTACTAACAGTAGTACTAACAGTCTTTCATCAACACAGACTTACTGGACGAGGTTCTCAACACGTACTACACCATCATTGACACTGACTACGACTCCTACGCCTTGGATCTAGAGTGTCAGTCGTGGGGCATCTTCAAGCGAGTCTCAGCCACGATACTCAGCAGATCCAAGGAGCTCCCAGCTGAGAAAGTTACTGAGGTAAGCTAAATCTCCCTCAAGAATGTCCTTTAACCCTCTCCACCCATTACGTTTTCTCAATGACTGGAAGAATAAATTTAATTTCTAAATCTTTCAAAAATAAATAAAATGGCAGGAAATGACAGAAATACAACACCCCCTCGGGTCACTACTGGAGTGGAGGCACAGTTAGTGACCCCCACTCCAGAACAACAGTGTCCCCTACTCCAGAACAACAGTGTCCCCCACTCCAGAACAACAGTGTTCCTCACTCCAGAACAACAGTCAGGACCCCCACTCCAGAACAACAGTCAGTGACCCTCCAGAACAACAAACATTAGTGCCAAATAAAGCCCACATACATACCATCAATATGACATTTTGGCAGTAAAGATTGTCATTGTACAAGCCAACAGATGCAACTTCCCAACAATTCCAGGAACAGCTTTTGAAAATTGACCACTGTCTGGAAAATCTCCCAATCCCAGCCCCAAATATCTTGTTGTTGGGTGATTCCAACTTAAGACAACTAAAATGGAGAAACACGGCAAAGATAAGCAGAGATTAACCCAGGAGGCAGCAGCAACTCAGATGAAAATTCACACACACATGAGCTATTAAATCTCTGTAATAAATTCACCCTAAACCAGCAAATAATGGAGCGAACAAGACTGTAAAATACACTTGACCTCATCTTCACCAACAGGGCTCCTGACCAGTATAAGGTGATCAGTCATGAGGATGTCTTCCTAAAATTCAACTTCAGTAACAAAAACATATAATGTGAACAAGTCAATCATGTCCTAAATGAAACAAGCTGGGAAGATATTTTAAACAACACAGATCTGAACATTTGCCTAGAAAAACTTAACTCAGTGGCATTTTAGGTATGCTCGAGACACATACCCTTAAGAAGATGTAAACTAGAAAGAGAAAGACGCTCCCTCTACAGGCGAAGGTGAAGAATCACAGAGCTGCTGAAAGGGACCAGTAAATATGCAATACGGACGGAGGCACTGACCAGAGAAATTGAAAACATCGAACTTAAGCTAAATGAATCATACAGGAGCTAATAAACACAAGAAGGACTTTAAAAACATATAAATGAAATTAAAATATATATTTCTTTTCTTATGCCAAATCTAGAGCGAAAACAACATCCAGTATTGGACCGCTGCTTAAACGAAATGGAACTTACACAAATGACAGCAAAGAAATGAGTGAGATATAACTCAGCGTTTAGTGAACCGTTAAACAGACTAAGGGTTTACCGTTAAACAGACTAAGGGTTTACTGTTAAACAGACCAGGCCTCCGATGACTTACGTGAATTTTTTTATGACCAAGACTCAAAATCTTGTTAATTCAAGAATTTTGGATATAACCCTATCACCAAAAAACTTTGAAAAAACAATAAATCACATACCCATGCACTCTGCCCCAGGTCCAGACCCGTGGCACTCTGTGTTCATCAAGAACTGCAAGAAGCCCCTATCACGTGCCTTCAGCATTCCATGGAGAGGGAGCATGGACACAGGGGTCATCCCACACACACTAACAACAACAGACATAGCCCCACTCCACAAGGGTGGCAGTAAAACAATTGCAAAGAACTGCAGACCAATAGCACTAACATCCCATATCATAAAAATCTTTGAGAGGGTTCTAAGAAGCAAGATCGCCAACCACCTAGATACCCATCAATTACACAACCCAGGGCACACGGGTTTAGAGCAGGTCGCTCCTGCCTGTCCCAGCTCCTGGACCACTATGACAAGGTCCTGGATGCTGTAGAGGATAAACAAAATACAGATGTAGTATACACAGACTTTGCAAAAGCCTTTGACAAGTGTGACCATGGTGTAATAGCACACAAAATGCGTGATAACTTCCTAACAAATAGAACACAAAGAGTAATAGTCAACAGAGTAAAGTCTGAGGCAGCTACAGTGAAAAGCTGTGTTCCACAAGGCACAGTACTCGCTCCCATCTTGTTCCTCATCCTCATATCTGACATAGACAGAGATGTAAGCCATAGCTCCGTGTCCTCCATCGAGGACACCGAAAATCTCCAAGCAGATATCTACCAAATCTTTAAATAGGCTTCAGAAAACAAAATAAAGTTCAATGAAGACAAATTTCAATTACTCCGCTATGGAAAACTCGAGGAAATAAAAACTGTAACAGAGCATAAAACAAATTCCAATCACTCGATAGAGCGAAAACTAATGTGAAGGACCTGGGAGTGATAATGTCAGAGAATCTCACTATCAAAGACCACAACAATGTATCTACCACATCTGCTAGGAAAATGACAGGATGGATAATGAGAACCTTCAAAATTAGGGATGCCAAACCCATGATGATTCTCTTTAAATCACTTGTTCTCTCTAGGCTGGAATACTGCTGTACACTAACGGCGCCTTTCAAAGCAGGTGAAATTGCAGAACTGGAGAACATACAGAGAACTTTCACTGCACGTATTAGTACATTAAAGCACCTAAATAACTGGGAACGGTTGAAGGCCCTCGATCTGTACTCCTTGGAATGCAGGCGAGAAAGATACATGATAATATACACATGGAAAATCCAAGAGGGTCTAGCACCAAAATCTACACACGGAAATCACTCCCTATGAAAGCAAAAGACTCGGCAGGAGATGCAACATTCCCCCAATGAAAAGCAGGGGTGCCACGAGTACACTGAGAGACAACACAATAAGTGTCAGGGGCCCAAGACTGTTCAACTGCCTCCCAGCATACATAAGGGGAATTACCAATAAAACCCTGGCTGTCTTCAAGAAGGCACTGGACAGGCACCTAAAGTCAGTACCTGACCATCCGGGCTGTGGTTCGTATGTTGGTTAATGTGCGGCCAGCAGTAACAGCCAAGTTGATCAAGCCCTGATCCACCACGAGGGGGCGTTGACCCCCGGAACATCCTCCAGGTATATTCTCCCACTTAAAAACATTTTTTTTAGAAGTTAATTCATTTTCTCCAGTGCATAAAAACATAAAAATCAGCTTTAACCTCATTTCACTAACAAAATCTGTTCTTCCACTTTAAAAGAACAGTTATGGTGTCTATTTAGTGTTCTTCAGTGAATGAAAGAACATAAAATCTCTATTTTAACCAAAATTTCTCCAAAAAAATCTTACATTTTCTCTCCCCCACAGCTGGAAAATATACTGTCCACGAAGTATAAGATCGACCTGAGTCGACTCAACACCATCGACCACAGCAACTGCTTCAGTACCACTGATGTCGACTACAACATCAAGATTGATGCCAATGGTCTCAGTCTACTGGGACTTCTGAGTGATGACAACCTGACCAAGGTCCACACCGTTGATGAGGCTGTAGCTTACTTAAATATTTCGCAGAATCTGGCTTAGTTAAAGGCTTACTTTGAAGCCTACTCCCCCCCCCTATAGGCCTGCTTTCAGTTTTAGAGGCTTTTTCTTTTGGTCTACTTGATCTGACCTAAATAAAAATATTTTCTTAATTTTTAAACGCCTATTTTATGACTCAAGGCCTATACTGACAACTATAAGCTTTCTGCCTTCAAGCCAACTGTCTGTCTACTGTAAGCCTACTCACTGCCTTCTGGCCCACTCTACTTTCCGCCTTTAGGCCCACCTTCTGCCTACTCTAAGCCTACTTTCTGCCTTTAGACCCACTTTCTGCCTACTCCAAGCCTACTTTCTGCGTTCAGGCCTACTCTCAGCCTACTCACACCCTACGTTTTGCCTTCAGGCTCACTTTCTGCCTACTCAAAGCCTACTTTCGGCTTTAAGAATCGTTCACTGCATATTCAAAATCGTTCCTCAAGGCCTTATCTCAGAATTAAAGTGTTACCTAAGCCCTATTCTGCACCACTCACTTTCACAGGTAAATAGGAACCTACGCACCTATCATCTAGTGTAACCTGACCCTAATCAAGAGAATTAGGTGACCACAATAAAATATATTGCAATTTAATTAGTTGTTATTATTGGAGGACTGGGAGATACTCCATTACATGTAAGGTTTGATTAAAACCCACAAGAGGATTATTAGGCTCGGGGACATGTGCCCTCTCAAAAAGGGTTGATAAAAAATATTAACTACAGTTCCGGGCAACATTTCAGAAGCTCATAAAGAACAATGTTGACCTTACTGACATGTCTAATAATTTTGCACTAGTAATTTTTGATGTTAAGGCGCTGTCTACCTGACTGCCTGTGCCTATTATTGATTTGATTAAGTTGTGTGTGGTTGATTGCAGGTTTGAGTTTGAAGATAAATACTACGCTCAAAGGCAGGGAATGGCTATGGGTAATCCATTGTCTCTCCTATTGAGCAATCTGTATATGGAGTTTTTCAAGGCTAGACTGTTGAAAGACATCCTGCCATGTAAATGGCTCAGATATGGATGACATCTCGTGTCTTTGGCCAAATGATATGGCCCTTGATACATTTTTACTTTAATCCCGTCTATTAAATTCACCGTGGAGAAAGAGGTGGACTGTAAACTTCCATTATTAGATGTGTTGATACACCGGGTTGATAGAAAGTTTAAGTTTACAGTATATAGGAAGACCATCAATGTGTGCTCATACATTCACTACTGTTCCAACCATGAGACGAGTCAAAAGGGGTGTATTTCTTAATATGTTTTTGAGAACCTGTAGTGTGTGCAGTCCGGAGTTCCTAGATGAAGAAATTAGGAAAATATTTGATATTGACATAAAACTGTGGTATCCTAAGGTGTTTGTGGAATCAGCGTTGATGACACCTAGGAAAACTTACTATAGGATTGAAAAAAAAACATACCACGGGTGGGGTTCGAACCCGCGATCAGAGAGTCTCAAAACTCCAGACCGTCGCGTAAGCAATCGTGTCATTACGATTTCGTGAGTTATAGAACTGAACCTCAGATCAAGATGTGCTGGTTCTCCCATACAATGAGAATCTATCCTGCCGAATGCCCTTAAAAGATTTAATATACAAGTAGTTTTTAAGAATTCACAGACTCTTAAAAGCATTTTGAGATAGAATTCTCCTCAACAATGTGTTGGTGGTGATGATTGCAACTTATGTGGGACAGACCAGCAAGCCTCCAGATGTTACGATATCACAACAACGATATTTTATACGAATCAAATGCGATTTTCAGCCCTATTAGAGTCTGCAATAACTCTGCAAATTGGTCAGAAGGCAGAGTCATCGTCCCTTGTTCCACTTGCTTTGAAAAGTATTGTAGACTCGGCAGTTATAAACCATGATAAATATTCATTATATAGGAGGTGTTGATTCACCGGGAATTCTCCGGGCCCGGGTCTTTACCAGATGGCGACCCGGCTCCGGCTCCCTGGCGTGAGAGTAGCAGAGACCTATGTCTCCCATGGGAGGGAGTACGCCTCAGCGGCGGGACCAACTGGCCCCAGGCCTAGCCACATTCCCCACCAGCACGAGGCAGGTGGTAGATAGTAGCTAGGCCACTCAGGTCTGCCACTTTCCCCGCCCCAAGGAGGCTGACGGGAAGGACAGGCTTGCGAGCCGCAGATGGTAGCAAGCTCCAGCCTTGGCACCTACCCTGCCCTAGAAGGGCTGGGCATGGTGATCGACCATTTCATTATATAATAACAGTGACGGCTTATTCAAACTTGATTCATTTATAATTGATGCTTTCATGCATAGTGTAAAACCGGACTAATATATGAATGTTTGGATCGTCTTAAGTGTTGTTGTTGTCCCATACCAAGGAATTAAGGCTGTTTTCCTGCTTGTTCTTGGTTAGTCCTGCGTCTGCCCAAGAATCTTATGGATAGATAAACTTATTTCTATGGATAAACTACAGATGTCTACCTTCAGTTTTAAGTGTGTCGACCGTGGACCCGTTTTCTAAATATATGAAAAATTCCCAGGACGGCTGCCAGATACATCTATATTCAGACTGTAAACTCTTTTTATATCATCTCAAAGTCTGACCGAATTGTTTGATAATTGTCATGTCACTAATGTTACATTCTGGCACTGGGCACTGGTATACCTGGGGCACTTAGTGCCTCCTGCCTCCCTACCTCATTCAAGCTGCGACTGCATCCTCTTGTCTGTAGCATTACCAGCTCCTGATCATGTTCTATTTTGTGCACACACACATATATATATATATATATATATATATATATATATATATATATATATATATATATATATATATATATATATATATATATATATGTCGTGCCGATTAGGTAAAACTTGCAATTTTGGCTTAAATAGCAACGCTCTTCTTGCCATATAAGACATATATATATATATATATTATATATATATATATATATATATATATATATATATATATATATATATATATATATATATATATATATATATATATATATATATATATATATATATATATATATATAATATATATATATAATTTTATATATATATATATATATTTATTTTTTTTTTAACACATCGGCCGATTCCCACCAAGGCAGGGTGGCCCGAAAAGAAAAACTTTCATCATCATTCACTCCATCACTGTCTTGCCAGAAGGGTGCTTTACACTACAGTTATAAAACTGCAACATTAACACCCCTCCTTCAGAGTGCCGGCACTGTACTTCCCATCTCCAGAACTCAAGTCCGGCCTGCCGGTTTCCTGAATCCCCTTTATAAATGTTACTTTGCTCACACTCCAACAGCACGTCAAGTATTAAAAACCATATGCCTCCATTCACTCCTATCAAATACGCTCACACATGCTTGCTGGAAGTCCAAGCCCCTCGCACACAAAACTTCCTTTACCCCTCCCTCCAACCTTTCCTAGGCCGACCCCTACCCCGCCTTCCCTCCACTACAGATTTATACACTCTCGAAGTCACTCTGTCTCGTTCCATTCTCTCTACATGTCCAAACCACCTCAACAACCCCTCCTCAGCTCTCTGGACAATCGTTTTGGTAATCCCGCACCTCCTCCTAATTTCCAAACTCCGAATTCTCTGCATTATATTCACACCACACATTGACCTCAGACATGACATCTCCACTGCCTCCAGCCTTCTCCTCGTTGCAACATTCATCACCCATGCTTCACACCCATATAAGAGCGTTGGTATAACTATACTCTCATACATTCCCTCTTTACTTCCATGGACAAGGTTCTTTGTCTCCACAGACTCGAAGTGCTCCACTCACCCTTTTCCCCTCATCAATTCTATGATTCACCTCATCCTTCATAGACCCATCCGCCGACATGTCCACTCCCAAATATCTGAATACATTCACCTCCTCCATACTCTCTCCCTCCAATCTGATATCCAATCTTTCGTCACCTATTCTTTTTGTTATCCTCATCACCTTACTCTTTCCTATATTCACTTTCAATTTTCTTCTTTTACACACCCTACCAAATTCATCCACCAACCTCTGCAGCTTCTCTTCAGAATCTCCCAAAAGCACAGTGTCATCAGCAAAAAGCAACTGTGACAACTCCCACTTTGTATTTGCTTCTTTATCTTTTAGACCAACACCTTTTGCCAAGACCCTTGCATTCACTTCTCTTACAACCCCATCTATAAATATATTGAACAACCACGGTGACATCACACATCCTTGTCTAAGGCCCACTTTTACTGGGAAATAGTCCCTTCCCTCCTACACACTCTAACCTGAGCCTCACTATCCTCATAAAAACTCTTCACTGCTTTCAGTAACCTTCCTCCTATTCCATACACCTGCAACATCTGCCACATTGCCCCCCTATCTACCCTATCATACGCCTTTTCCAAATCCATAAATGCCACAAAAACATCTTTACCCTTATCCAAATACTGTTCACCTATATGTTTCACTGTAAACACTTGGTCTACACACCCCTACCTTTCCTAAAGCCCCTTGTTCATCTGCTATCCTGCTTTCTGTTTTACTCTTAATTCTTTCAATAATAACTCTACCATACACTTTACCAGGTACACTCAACAGACTTATTCCCTATAATTTTTGCACTCTCTTTTGTCCCCTTTGCCTTTATACAAAGGAACAATACACGCTCTCTGCCAATCCCTAGGTACCTTACCCTCTTCCATACATTTATTAAATAATAGCACCAACCACTCCAAAATTATATCCCCACCTGCTTTTAACATTTCTATCTTTATCCCATCAATCCCAGCTGCCTTACCCCCTTTCATTCTACCCACTGCTTCACGAACTTCCCCTACACCCACAACTGGCTCTTCCACACTCCTACAAGATGTTATTCCTCCTTGCCCTACACACGAAATCACAGCTTCCCTGTCTTCATCAACATTTAACAAATCCTCAAAATATTCTCTCCATCTTCCCGATACCTCTAACTCTCCATTTAATAACTCTCCTCCCCTATTTTTAACTGTCAAATCCATTTGTTCTCTAGGCTTCCTCAACTTATTAATCTCATTCCAAAACTTTTTCTTATTTTCAACAAAATTTGCTGATAACATCTCACCCACTCTCTCATCTGCTCTCTTTTACATTGCTTCACCACTCTTTTAACCTCTCTTTTCTCTCCATATACTCTTCCCTCCTTGCATCACTTCTACTTTGTAAAAACCTCTCATATGCTAACTTTTCTCCTTACTACTCTCTTTACATCATCATTCCACCAATCGCTCCTCTTCCCTCCCGCACCCACTCGCCTGTAACCACAAACGTCTGCTGAACACTCTAACACTACATTTTTAAATCTACCCCATACATTTTCGACCCCATTACCTACACTCTCACTAGCCCATCTATCCTTCAATAGTTGTTTATATCTTACCCTAACTGCCTCCTCTTTTAGTTTATAAACCTTCACCTCTCTTTTACTTACTGATTCTATTTTCCTTGTATCCCATCTACCTTTTACTCCCACTGTAGCTATAACTAAAAAGTGATCTGATATATCTGTAGCCCCTCTATAAACATGTACATCCTGAAGTCTACTCAACAGTCTTTTATCTACCAATACATAGTCTAACAAACTACTGTCATTACGCCCTACATCATATCTTGTATACTTATTTATCCTCTTTTTCTTAAAATATGTATTACCTATAACTAAACCCCTTTCTATACAAAGTTCAATCAAAGGGCTCCCATTATCATTTACACCTGGCACCCCAAACTTACCTACTACACCCTCTCTGCATGTTTCTCCCACTTTAGCATTTAGGTCCCCTACCACAATTACTCTCTCATTTGGTTCAAAAGTTCCTATACATTCGCTTAACATCTCCCAAAATCTCTCTCTCTCCTCTACACTCCTCTCTTCTCCAGGTGCATACACGCTTATTATGACCCACTTTTCGCATCCGACCCTTATTTTAATCCACATAATCCTTGAATTTACACATTTATATTCCCTCTTTTCCTTCCATAACTGATCCTTCAACATTATTGCTACCCCTTCCTTAGCTCTAACTCTCTCAGATACTCCCGACTTAATCCCATTTATTTCTCCCCACTGAAACTCGCCTACCCCTTCAGCTTTGTTTCGCTTAGGGCCAGGACATCCAACTTCTTTTCATTCATAACATCGGCAATCATCTCTTTCTTATCATCCGCACTACATCCACGCACATTCAGACAACCCAATTTTATAAAGTTTTTCTTCTTCTCGTTTTTAGTAGATTTGTACAGGAGAAGGGGTTACTAGCCCATTGCTCCCGGCATCTTAGTCGCCTCATACGACACGCATGGCTTACGGAGGAAAGATTCTTTCCACTTCCCCATGGACAATAGAGAAAATAAAAAGAACAAGAGCTATTAAGAAAAAGAAGAAAAACCTAGATGTGTGTATGTATATATATGCATGTGTATGCCAGTGTAGTGTGACCTAAAGTGTAAGTAGAAGTAGCTAGATATACCTGTTTTCCAGCGTGTTTATGAGACAGAAAAAAGACACCAGCAATCCTACCATCATGTAAAACAGTTTCAGGTTTCTGTTTCACAGTCACCTGGCAGGACGGGAGTACCTCCCTGGGTGGTTGCTGTCTACCAACCTACTACCAATACCACTCTCTCATCTCTATATATATATATATATATATATATATATATATATATATATATATATATATATATATATATATATATATATATATATATATATATATATATATATATATATATATGCAGGAAAGTGGGTGGGAGGGAAGAAGAGTGATTGGTGGAATGATGATGTAAAGATAGTAGTAAGAGAGAAAAGTTAGCATATGAGAGGTTTTTACAAAGTAGAAGTGATGCAAGGAGGGAAGAGTATATGGAGAGAAAAGAGAGGTTAAAGAGTGGTGAAGCAAAGTAAAAGAGAGCAGATGAGAGAGTGGGTGAGATGTTATCAGCAAATTTTGTTGAAAATAAGAAAAGTTTTGGAGTGAGATTAATAAGTTGAGGAAGCTTAGAGAACAAATGGATTTGACAGTTAAAAATAGGAGAGGAGAGTTATTAAATGGAGAGTTAGATGTATCGGGAAGATGGAGGGAATATTTTGAGGAATTGTTAAATGTTGATGAAGATAGGGAAGCTGTGATTTCGTGTGTAGGGCAAGGAGGAATAACATCTTGTAGGAGTGTGGAAGAGCCAGTTGTGGGTGTAGGGGAAGTTCCTGAGGCAGTGGGTAGAATGAAAGGGGGTAAAGCAGCTGGAATTGATGGGATAAAGATAGAAATGTTAAAAGCAGGAGGGGATATAGTTTTGGAGTGGTTAGTGCTATTATTTAATAAATGTATGGAAGAGGGTAAGGTACCTAGGGATTGGCAGAGAGCGTGTATTGTTCCTTTGTATAAAGGCAAAGGGGACAAAAGAGAGTGCAAAAATTATAGGGGGATAAGTCTGTTGAGTGAACCTGGTAAAGTGTATGGTAGAGATATTATTGAAAGAATTAAGAGTAAGACAGAGAGCAGGATAGCAGATGAACAAGGGGGCTTTAGGAAAGGTAGGGGGTGTGTAGACCAAGTGTTTGCAGTGAAACATATAGGCGAACAGTATTTGGATAAGGGTAAAGAGGTTTTTGTGGCATTTATGGATTTGGAAAAGGCGTATGATAGGGTAGATAGGGGGGCAATGTGGCAGATGTTGCAGGTGTATGGAATAGGAGGTAGGTTACTGAAAGCAGTGAAGAGTTTTTATGAGGATAGTGAGGCTCAGGTTAGAGTATGTAGGAGGGAGGGGGACTATTTGCCAGTAAAATTAGGCCTTAGACAGGGATGTGTGATGTCACCGTGGTTGTTCAATATATTTATAGATGGGGTTGTAAGAGAAGTGAATGCGAGGGTCTTGGCAAGAGGTGTGGGGTTAAAAGACAAAGAATCAAATACAAAGTGGGAGTTGTCACAGTTGCTTTTTGCTGATGACACTGTTCTTTTCGGAGATTCTGAAGAGAAGTTGCAGAGGTTGGTGGATGAATTTGGTAGGGTGTGTAAAAGAAGAAAATTGAAAATGAATATAGGAAAGAGTAAGGTGATGAGGATAACAAAAACATTAGGTGACGAAAGATTGGATATCAGATTGGAGGGAGAGAGTATGGAGGAGGTGAATATGTTCAGATATTTGGGAGTGGACATGTCAGCAGATGGGTCTATGAAGGATGAGGTGAATCATAGAATTGATGAGGGGAAAAGGGTGAGTGGTGCACTTCGGAGTCTGTGGAGACAAAGAACCTTGTCCATGGAAGTTAAGAGGGGAATGTATGAGAGTATAGTTATACACTCTTATATGGGTGTGAAGCATGGGTGATGAATGTTGCAACGAGGAGAAGGCTGGAGGCAGTGGAGATGTCATGTCTGAGGTCAATGTGTGGTGTGAATATAATGCAGAGAATTCGGAGTTTGGAAATTAGGAGGAGGTGCGGGATTACCAAAACGATTGTCCAGAGAGCTGAGGAGGGGTTGTTGAGGTGGTTTGGATATGTAGAGAGAATGGAACGAGACAGAGTGACTTCGAGAGTGTATAAATCTGTAGTGGAGGGAAGGCGGGGTAGGGGTCAGCCTAGGAAAGGTTGGAGGGAGGGGGTAAAAGAGGTTTTGTGTGCGAGGGGCTTGGATTTCCAGCAAGCATGCGTGTGCGTATTTGATAGGAGTGAATGGAGACAAATGGTTTTTAATACTTGACGTGCTGTTGGAGTGTGAGCAAAGTAACATTTATGAAGGGATTCAGGGAAACCGGCAGGCCGGACTTGAGTCCTGGAGATGGGAAGTACAGTGTCTGCAGAGGTGTTAATGTTGCAGTTTTATAACTGTAGTGTAAAGCACCCCTCTGGCAAGACAGTGATGGAGTGAATGATGATGAAAGTTTTTCTTTTTCGGGCCACCCTGCCTTGGTGGGAATCGGCCGATGTGTTAAATAAAAAAATAAAAAAATATGCAGAGAATTCGTAGTTTGGAAATTAGGATGATGTGCGGAGTTACCAAAACTATTATCCAGAGGGCTGACGAGGGGTTGTTGAGGTGGTTCGGACATACAGAGAGGATGGAACAAAATAGAATGACTTCGAAAGTGTATAAATCTGTAGTAGAGGGAAGGCGGGGTAGGGGTCGGCCTCGGGAAGGTTGGAAGGAGGGGGTAAAGGAGGTTTTGTGTGCGAGGGGCTTGGACTTCCTGCACGCATGCGTGAGCGTGTTAGATAGGAGCGAATGGAGACAAATGGTTTTTAGGACTTGACATGCTGTTGGAGTGTGAGCAAGGTAACATTTATGAAGGGATTCAGGGAAACTGGCAGGCCGGACTTGAGTCCTGGAGATGGGAAGTACCGTGCCGGCGCTCTGAAGGAGGGGTGTTAATGTTGCAGTTTTATAACTGTAGTGTAAGCATGCCTCTGGCAAGACAGTGATGGAGTGAATGATGATGAAAGTTTTTCTTTGTCGGGCCAGACTGTCTTGGTGGGAGACGGCCGACATGAAGGCCTTCCCCCTTGCTATAACTTCATCCCAATAGGGTCGGAGACCCTTGGAGCATGGGGCAAGTGTGCTCTAAAGTTCCTCAAAGAGCTGGGTGAAAAACTCATCATAGAAACCAGGGACCACAGGGCGGCCATCTTCCTCTTTCAGAGACTCAGTGTCACGATCCAGAGGAGAAATGCCTGCAGCATTTTGGGCACGCGGCCCACCGCCGGGGAGCTGGACGAAGTATTCGAGATATAGCTCTTAGTTATCTATATTGTTCTACTCCCTATTGTATCTTTCTCAATGTATTTTGCCTTTAAATAAAATCTATATAAAATATAGGAACTGATAGGAGAAATTTTTACACAGCTTCAGGGAGAACCTTGAGTTTTCCCTGAAGTAAGTTTATTCTTCTCTCTGAGGATGAGGGTCCCCAACACAGTTCCAGAGGGTCCCTCTTGTGAGGTGGTTCCTCTCTCTGAGATGGGTCCCACACAGTTCCAGAGGTGCTACCTCTTCTCTCTGAGGATGAGGGTCCCCAACACAGTTCCAGAGGTGGTACCTCTTCTCTCTGATGATGAGGGTCCCCAACACAGTTCCAGAGGTGCTACCTCTTCTCTCTGATGATGAGGGTCCCCAACACAGTTCCAGAGGTGCTACCTCCTCTCTGAGGATGAGGGTCCCCAACACAGTTCCAGAGGTGCTACCTCCTCTCTGAGGATGAGGGTCCCCAACACAGTTCCAGAGGTGCTACCTCCCTATATATATTGACACAATAAAAGTTGTGATTACTATAACAACAACAGGTAGCACTCCATCTTGACCCAGTGTAGGTCAACAATCCAGAGTGACCTTACCTCTATATCACTTTAGTCACTTATATCTGTGACTTTCTTATCTCTCTCCTTCTGCTCTCTCTCTCTCTCTTCTCTCTCTCTCTCTCCTCTCTCTCTCTCTCTCTCTCTCTCTCTCTCTCTCTCTCTCTCTCTCTCTCTCTCTCTCTCTCTCTCTCTCTCTCTCTCTCTCTCTCTCTCTCTCTCTCTCTCTCTCTCTCTCTCTCTCTCTCTCTCTCTCTCTCTCTCCGGAGATAGTACAGTGTAGTACCAAGATGGTACTATCACTGGAGATAGTTAGGTGTGGTACCAAGATGGTACTATCACTGGAGATAGTACAGTGTGGTACCAAGATGGTACTATCACTGGAGATAGTTAGGTGTGGTACCAAGATGGTACTATCACTGGAGATAGTACAGTGTGGTACCAAGATGGTACTATCACTGGAGATAGTACAGTGTAGTACCAAGATGGTACTATCACTGGAGATAGTTAGGTGTGGTACCAAGATGGTACTATCACTGGAGATAGTACAGTGTGGTACCAAGATGGTACTATCACTGGAGATAGTTAGGTGTGGTACCAAGATGGTACTATCACTAGAGATAGTACAGTGTGGTACCAAGATGGTACTATCACTAGAGATAGTACAGTGTGGTACCAAGATGGTACTATCACTATAGATAGTTCAGTGTACTTCCAGCACTCTTGCTCATGTATGACGGGAGGCAGTTTAACAGTCGTGGGCCCCTGACACTTACTGTTTGTCACTGTGGGTTTAATTGCACCGTCTTCAGGTGGCTTCTATACAAACACAATGACAAGGTTTTGGTTTTCAGTCTTTACTGCCAAAGCTTCAACTACATCATTTGTGTTGTTTAGTAGTTCTGAGCAAATGAGTGACTCAGTGACATACAGGCCAACCCCCCCTTGTTGCCTGTTCTTTCTGTCACATCTGAATAAGTTGTAACCTGGGATCCACATTTCCTCGTCAAAGTGATCTTATATGTGGGTCTCTGTGAGTGCCACAAACACTACATTTGACTCTGTGAGCAGTCCACTGATGTAAGGTATTTTGATGTTTGTTGATGGATTTAGAACCTGTGTGTTTGCAAATACAAATGTTGTTGTACTGCTTGTTTATTGGTGGGATTTATTTGTTGGCACTAATATTTGTTGTTCTGGAATGGTGGCCCCTGACTGTACCACTGACTGTACCACTGACAGTACCACTGACTGTACCACTGACTGTACCACTGACTGTACCACTGACAGTACCACTGACAGTACCACTGACTGTACCACTGACTGTACCACTGACTGTACCACTGACAGTACCACTGACAGTACCACTGACTGTACCACTGACTGTACCACTGACTGTACCACTGACAGTACCACTGACTGTACCACTGACAGTACCACTGACTGTACCACTGACAGTACCACTGACTGTACCACTGACTGTACCACTGACTGTACCACTGACAGTACCACTGACTGTACCACTGACTGTGCCACTGACAGTACCACTGACTGTACCACTGACTGTACCACTGACTGTACCACTGACTGTACCACTGACAGTACCACTGACTGTGCCACTGACAGTACCACTGACTGTACCACTGACTGTACTACTGACTGTGTCACTGACAGTACCACTGACTGTACCACTGACTGTGCCACTGACAGTACCACTGACTGTACCACTGACTGTACCACTGACAGTACCACTGACAGTACCACTGACTGTACCACTGACTGTACCACTGACTGTACCACTGACAGTACCACTGACTGTACCACTGACAGTACCACTGACTGTACCACTGACAGTACCACTGACTGTACCACTGACTGTACCACTGACTGTACCACTGACTGTACCACTGACTGTACCACTGACTGTACCACTGACAGTACCACTGACTGTACCACTGACTGTACCACTGACTGTACCACTGACAGTACCACTGACTGTACCACTGACTGTGCCACTGACAGTACCACTGACTGTACCACTGACTGTACCACTGACTGTACCACTGACTGTACCACTGACTGTGCCACTGACAGTACCACTGACTGTACCACTGACTGTACTACTGACTGTGTCACTGACAGTACCACTGACTGTACCACTGACTGTGCCACTGACAGTACCACTGACTGTACCACTGACTGTACCACTGACTGTGTCACTGACAGTACCACTGACTGTACTACTGACTGTACCACTGTATCACTGACTGTGCCACTGCCTGTACCACTGTATCACTGACTGTGCCACTGCCTGTACCACTGACTGTGCCACTGACTGTACCACTGACTGTCCCACTGACTGTACCACTGACTGTACCACTGACTGTACCACTGACTGTACCCCTGACAGTACCACTGACTGTACCACTGACAGTACCACTGACTGCACCACTAACAGTACCACTGACTGCACCACTGATTGTAACACTGTACCACTGACTGTACCACTGACTGTATCACTGACTGTACCACTGACTGTACTACTGACAGTACCAATGACTGTACCACTGACTGTACCACTGACTGTACCACTGTATCACTGTATCACCGACACGCCCCGATGGCATGGTGGCTAGCGCTCTTGCTTCACGCACGGAGGGCCCGGGTTCAATTCCTGGCGGGGCCGAAACATTTCGAAGTGTTTCCTTGCACACACACATATACAACAGGCCTAGTGTCTAATCGACATGTGCCTAGGACAAAATAGTGACTGTACCACTGACTGTACCACTGACAGTACCACTGACTCTACCACTGACTGTACCACTGTACCACTGACTGTACCACTGACAGTACCACTGGCAGTACTACTGACAGTACCACTGACTGCACCACTGACTGTATCACTGACTGTACCACTGACAGTACCACTGGCAGTACTACTGACAGTACCACTGACTGCACCACTGACTGTATCACTGACTGTGCCACTGACAGTACCACTGGCAGTACCACTGACAGTACCACTGACAGTACCACTGACTGCACCACTGACTGTATCACTGACTGTACCACTGACTGTACCACTGACAGTACCACTGACAGTACCACTGACTGTATCACTGACTGTGCCACTGACAGTACCACTGACAGTACCATTGACAGTACCACTGTTGTGATCTGTACTAAGTCTGTATCTCACTTGTGTACCTTGCGCACCCCTGTGCTACGTTACATACGTGTTTCTTTCCTGTTTCTGATCCCTCTGTCTTGTTTTGCCTCTGTCTTCTATGTTACACCTTTATTGTTGTATCAGTGTCTGTCTTAAACATCACACAACATATAACTGTACTCACCTATTTGTGGTTGCCAGGGGTCGAGTCACAGCTTGTATGTGTGTGCATGACTGTGTGTACGTGTGTGTGCATGACTGTGTGTACGTGTGTACTCACCTAATTGTACTCACCTAATTGTGGTTGCAGGGGTCGAGACTCAGCTCCTCCCCCCGCCTCTGCACTGTCCGCTACTGGGTCTCTGCTCTCCCTGCTCCATGAGCTTTATCATACCTTGTCTTAAAACTATGTATGGTTCCTGCCTCCACTATATCTTTCTCTAGACTATTCCACTTCCTGACTACTCTGTGGCTGAAGAAATGCTTCCTAACATCCCTTTGACTCATCTGAGTCTTCAGCTTCCAGTTGTGTCCCCTTGTTTCTGTGTTCCCTCTCTGGAACATCCTGTCACTGTCTACCTTGTCGATTCCCCGCAGTATTTTGTATGTCGTTATCATGTCTCCTCTGACCCTTCTTTCCTCCAGTGTTGTTAGTCCTATTTCCCTCAACCTCTCTTCATAGGACAGACCCCTGAGTTGTGGAACTAACCTTGTCGCAAACCTTTGCACTTTCTCTAGTTTCTTTACGTGCTTGACCAGGTGTGGGTTCCAGACTGGTGCTGCATATTCTAGTATGGGCCTGACGTACACGGTGTACAGTGTCTTGAACGATTCCTTGTTAAGGTAACGGAACGCTAATCTTAGGTTTGCCAGTCGCCCATATGCTGCCGCAGTTATCTGGTTGATGTGTGCCTCCGGAGACGTGCTTGGCGTTATACTCACCCCAAGGTCTTTCTCCTTGCCGAGGTTTGTAGCCTTTGTCCGCCTAGCCTGTACTCTGTCAGCGGTCTTCTTTGCCCTTCTCCGATCTTCATGACTTTGCATTTGGTGGGATTGAATTCGAGAAGCCAGTTGCTAGACCAGATGTCAAGCTTGTCCAGGTCTGTTTGAAGTCCTGCTTGGTCCTCTTCCGATGTGATTCTCCTCATTAATTTCACATCATCTGCGAACAGAGACACTTCTGAGTCTATCCCGTCCGTCATGTCATTTACATATACCAAGAATAACACTGGTCCTAGGTCTGACCCCTGCGGTACGCCGCTCGTCACAGGCGCCCACTGTGATACCTCATCACGCACCATGACACGTTGTTGCCTCCCTGTGAGGTATTCCCTGATCCATTCCAGTGCCCTTCCTGTTATACATGCTTGTTCTTCCAACTTCTTTACTAATCTCATGTGAGGAACTGTGTCGAAGGCCTTCCTGCAGTCCAGGAAAATGCAATCAACCCACCCTTCTCTCTCTTGCCTTACCTCTGTTACTTTATCATAGAACTCTAGGAGGTTTGTTACACAGGATTTGCCTTCCCGGAATCCGTGCTGTCTGGTGTTTATTATCCTGTTCAGCTCGAGGTGCTCCACCATTCTTTTCCTGATGATATTCTCCAGGACTTTGCACACTATACACGTAAGTGACACCGGTCTATAGTTTAGTGCCTCTTTTCTGTCTCCTTTTTTAAAGATGGGGACTACGTGTGCATGACTGTGTACTCACCTAGTTGTACTCACCTAGTTGTGGTTGCAGGGGTCGAGACATAGCTCCTGGCCCCGCCTCTTCACTGGCTGCTACTGGGTCACTCTCCCTGCACCATGAGCTTTATCATACATCTTCTTAAAGCTATGTATGGAACCTGCCTCCACTACATCGCTTCCCAAGCTATTCCACTTCCCGACAACTCTGTGACTGAAGAAATACTTCCTAACATCCCTGTGATTCATCTGAGTCTTCAACTTCCAACTGTGTCCCCTTGTTGCTGTGTCCCATCTCTGGAACATTCTGTCTCTGTCAACCTTGTCAATTCCTCTCAGTATTTTATATGTCGTTATCATATCCCCCCTATCTCTCCTGTCCTCCAGTGTCGTCAGGTCGATTTCCCTTAACCTCTCCTCGTAGGACATACCCCTTAGCTCCGGGACTAGTCTTGTTGCAAACCTTTACACTTTCTCTAGCTTCTTTATGTGCTTGGCTAGGTGTGGGTTCCAAACTGGTGCTGCATACTCCAGTATGGGCCTAACGTACACAATGTACAGGGTCCTGAACGACTCTTTATTAAGATGTCGGAATGCTGTTCTTAGGTTTGCTAGGCGCCCGTATGCTGCAGCAGTTATTTGGTTGATGTGCGCCTCAGGAGATGTACTCGGTGTTATACTCACCCCAAGATCTTTTTTCTTGAGTGAGGTTTGTAGTCTCTGGCCCCCTAGACTGTACTCCGTCTGCGGTCGTGTATGTGTGTGCATGACTGTGTGTACGTGTATGTGCATGACTGTGTGTACGTGTGTGTATGTGCTTGACTGTGTGTACGTATACGTGTGCATGACTGTGTGTATGTGTGTGCATGTGTGAATATCATGTGTACATGTGCATTAAGCTCAAACAACAGAAAAAAACACAGACATCAATGCTATCAAGTCCACACACACACACACACACACACGCCCACACCCACACACAAAAACACACACATCACAAAGAGTAAACACAGGGGTCGACCTAAATCCTTCTATTAAGTTAAAAGTTCACAAACACTGAGCACCTTTCACTCTCAGAGGTTCAGCCAGGAGCTGTGACTCGACCCCCCCAACCATTATTAGGCCAGTTCTTATAACAACCACCAGCAACCTGCAACTACTACCAGCAACCTGCAACAACCACCAGATAGTTTTTACTGACCTTTAACGACCTGTAACAAACAGATCAGGCTTGTATCAAGCAGGACAGAGGCTAACAAGCATCCAGCGACCTGTAACAAGCAGGTTAGGGGCTAACAAGCACTCAGACGACCTGTAACAAGCAAGTCAGGGGCTAACGAGCACTCAGACGACCTGTAATAAGCAGGTCAGGGGCTAACGAGCACTCAGACGACCTGTAACAAGCGGGTCAAGGGCTAAGAAGCACTTAGACGACCTGTAACAAGCAGGTGAGGGGCTAACGAGCACTCAGACGACCTGTAACAAGCAGGTCAGGGGCTAGGAAACACTCAGACGACCTGTAACTAGCAGGTCAGAGGATAAGAAGCACTCAGACGACCTGTAACAAGCAGGTCATGGGCTAAGAAGCACTCAGACGACCTGTAACAAGCAGGTCATGGGCTAAGAAGGGCTCAGATGACCTGTAACAAGCAGGTCACCTTATATAGTTCTCGCAACGCGTGTAAAATACCTGCGGTCACCTCATATACATATGCTAATTATCTCCACTTTTAAGAAGAAAGTACTACTTACTGCTAGGTGAATACTGGCAGCAGCAGCAGCAGGTGTAAGGTGACTTACCCATAACTCTCACCCTGCCCAGGATGCCATCCAGAACAGTCAACTAACACAGGTACCTTGTGTCATGGTAAGAGTACAGTAACCCAGGTACCTTGTGTCATGCTGAGAGTACATTAACCCAGGTACCTTGTGTCATGCTGAGAGTACATTAACCCAGGCACCTTGTGTCATGCTGAGAGTACATTAAAACCAGGTACCTTGTGTCATGGCTGAGAGTACATTAACCAAGTACCATGTGTCAGGCTGAGAGTACATTAACCCAGGTACCTTAGTCATGTAAGAGTACATAACCCAGGTACCTTGTGTCAGGTAGAGTACAGTAACTCAGGTACCTTGGTCAGGCTGAGAATACATTAACCCAGGTACCTTGTGTCAGGCTAGAGAGTACATTAACTCAGGTACCTTGTGTCATGCTGAGATACATTAACCCAGGTACCTTGTGTCATGGCTAAGAGTACATTAACCCAGGTACCTTGTGTCATGCTGAGATACATTAACCCAGGTACCTTGTGTCATGCTGAGAGTACATTAACCCAGGTACCTTGTGTCATGCTGAGATACAGTTAACCCAGGTACCTTGTGTCATGTAGAGTACATTAACCCAGGTACCTTGTGTCATGCGTAAGATACAGTAACCCAGGTACCTTGTGTCAGCTGAGAGTACATTAACCCAGGTACCTTGTGTCATGCTGAGAGTACATTAACCCAAGTACCTTGTGTCATGGTAAGAGTACATAACTCAGGTACCTTATGTCAGGCTAGATACAGTAACCCAGGTACCTTGTGTCAGGCTGAGAGTACATTAACCCAGGTACCTTGTGTCATGCTGAGAGTACATTAACCCAGGTACCTTGTGTCATGGTAAGAGTACAGTAACCCAGGTACCTTGTGTCAGGCTGAGACTACAGTAACCCAGGTACCTTGTGTCATGCTGAGAGTACATTAACCCAGGTACCTTGTGTCATGCTGAGAGTACATTAACCCAAGTACCTTGTGTCATGCTGAGAGTACATTAACCCAGGTACCTTATGTCATGGTAAGAGTACAGTAACCCAGGTACCTTGTGTCAGGCTGAGAGTACATTAACCCAGGTACCTTGTGTCATGGTAAGAGTACAGTAACTCAGGTACCTTGTGTCAGGCTGAGAGTACATTAACCCAGGTACATTATGTCATGCTGAGAGTACATTAACCCAGGTACCTTGTGTCATGGTAAGGGTACAGTAACTCAGGTACCTTGTGTCAGGCTGAGCGTACATTAACCCAGGTACCTTGTGTCATGGTAAGAGTACAGTAACTCAGGTACCTTGTGTCATGCTGAGAGTACATTAACCCAGGTACCTTGTGTCATGGTAAGAGTACAGTAACTCAGGTACCTTGTGTCAGGCTGAGAGTACATTAACCCAGGTACCTTGTGTCATGCTGAGAGTACATTAACCCAGGTACCTTGTGTCATGTTGAGAGTACATTAACCCAGGTACCTTGTGTCATGCTGAGAGTACATTAACCCAGGTACCTTGGGTCATGCTGAGAGTACATTGACCCAGGTACCTTGTGTCATGCTGAGAGTATATTAACCCAGGTACCTTGTGTCATGCTGAGAGTACATTAACCCAGGTACCTTGTGTCATGCTGAGAGTACATTAACCCAGGTACCTTGTGTCATGTTGAGAGTACATTAACCCAGGTACCTTGTGTCATTCTGAGAGTATATTAACCCAGGTACCTTGTGTCATGCTGAGAGTACATTAACCCAGATACCTTGTGTCATGCTGAGAGTACATTAACCCAGGTGCCTTGTGTCATGGTAAGAGTACAGTATCTCAGGTACATTGTGACATGGTAAGAGTACATTAACCCAGGTACCTTGTGTCATGCTGAGAGTACATTAACCCAGGTACCTTGTGTCAGGCTGAGAGTACATTAACCCATGTACCTTGTGTCATGTAAATGAATGGTTCAGAGAACCGACGAGTTGGTAAATTAGACACATATGCAACACAAGTGTTGCATATGTGTCTAATTTAATAACTCGTCGGTTCTCTGAACCATTCATTTACATCCTGTCTGACACTGCAACATCTTGGTATCTTAATACAGGGATTTCTTCGCTTGCCTATTCCTTGGGCACGACCTACTTCCACATTGGACAAATGTGACACCTCCTACAACTGCTGCACCTCTCCTGTCTACAGTATATAAGCTTCCTCTACGCTCATATGTTGTATTCTATTCAAGATTGATGGACTGACAACATCGACTCAAGGTTGAGGGACTGACAACCTCACACTCCTCCTGTTCTTCACGATTCTCCTTTGTATGGACTGATGAAGCCACTGTGTGGCGAAACGTTTCCTCAATAAAGATACCCAAGTGTTGCATATGTGTCTAATTTACCACCTTGTGTCATGGTAAGAGTACAGTAACTCAGGTACCTTGTGTCAGGCTGAGAGTACATTAACCCAGGTACCTTGTGTCATGCTGAGAGTACATTAACCCAGGTACCTTGTGTCATGCTGAGAGTACATTAACCCAGGTACCTTGTGTCATGCTGAGAGTACATTAACCCAGGTACCTTGTGTCATGCTGAGAGTACATTAACCCAGGTACCTTGTGTCATGCTGAGAGTACATTAACCCAGGTACCTTGTGTCATGCTGAGAGTACATTAACCCATGTACCTTGTGTCATGCTGAGAGTACATTAACCCAGGTACCTTGTGTCATGCTGAGAGTACATTAACCCAGGTACCTTGTGTCATGGTAAGAGTACATTAACCCAGGTACCTTGTGTCAGGCTGAGAGTACATTAACCCAGGTACCTTGTGTCATGCTGAGAGTACATTAACCCAGGTACCTTGTGTCATGGTAAGAGTACATTAACCCAGGTACCTTGTGTCATGCTGAGAGTACATTAACCCATGTACCTTGTGTTATGTTGAGAGTACATTAACCCAGGTACCTTGTGTCATGGTAAGAGTACATTAACCCAGGTACCTTGTGTCATGGTAAGATTACATTAACCCAGGTACCTTGTGTCATGCTGAGAGTACATTAACCTAGGTACCTTGTGTCATGTTGAGAGTACATTAACCCAGGTACCTTGTGTCATGGTAAGATTACATTAACCCAGGTACCTTGTGTCATGCTGAGAGTACATTAACCCAGGTACCTTGTGTCATGGTAAGAGTACTTTAACCCAGGTACCTTGTGTCATGCTGAGAGTACATTAACTCAGGTACCTTGTGTCATGCTGAGAGTACATTAACCCAGGTACTTTGTGTCATGGTAAGAGTACATTAACCCAGGTACCTTGTGTCATGCTGAGAGTACATTAACCCAGGTACCTTGTGTCATGGTAAGAGTACATTAACCCAGGTACCTTGTGTCATGCTGAGAGTACATTAACCCAGGTACCTTGTGTCATGCTGAGAGTACATTAACCCAGGTACCTTGTGTCATGCTGAGAGTACATTAACCCAGGTACCTTGTGTCATGTTGAGAGTACAGTAACCCTGGGGTGAAGCTGGGATTATTACCAGATGGCTCTGTTGTGAAGCTGGGATTATTACCAGCTGGTTCTGGGTTGAAGCTGGGATTATTTCCAGCTGGCTCTGGGGTGCAGCTGGGATCAACAGTAATCCTCTAAACTGTCGTGTTTTCAGATGTTTCTCAGCCGGTGACCTGACTCTTTTTCAGTGTTATGGGTTTTTTTTGCTTTGCCATTTTTATGAAAATGTAATTTTTTTAGTAGAGTTTCTGTAAGAAAAAGAATAAGGGAATTTAAATTAACCACTATTACTTGCCACCGGTGGTCTGGTGGCTGAAGCTCTCGCTTCACACACGGAGGGCCCGGGTCCGATTCCCGGCGGGGTGGAAACATTTCGACGTGTTTCCTTACACCTGTTGTCCTGTTCACCTAGAAGCAAATAGGTACCTGGGTTGTTAGTCGACTGGTGTGGGTCGCATCCTGGGGGACAAGATTAAGGACCACAATGGAAATAAGACAGACAGTCCTCGATGACGCACTGACTTTCTTGGGTTATCCTGGGTGGCTAACCCTCCCTACCCTGGGTTATCCTGGGTGGCTAACCCTCCGGGGTTAAAAATCCGAACGAAATCTTATCTTATCTTATCTTAAACACAAATCCGAGGGGGATCGGTAAGCCAGTGGAAGGCCTCGGTCAGATGACCAAAAGCTCTAGCTGTGGGTCATGATATGACTAAGACCAGCGTCAGAAAACACTTGTCCTGTTTCCTGACAAACATTATTCTTGTCTCAGTTCCAGGAAAACACTGACGTTGTCTTAGCAACACTGACTACCTCAGTGTTACTAAGTATTACATGTGTGGAATACCTTCAAGTAAACTGTTTTTCACAACAAATTTATTCAACATTTTTTAAGGCAAGTCAACTTAAGATTCTTAAAACCGGCAAATGTTCGATTTTTGTGGCGTGGCGCTAATAACTTGGGTCCTCTGAAGGCGTCTCCTCGACCAGCTGAACCAGCTGCTAGAAGCACAGCAGGTGGGGCGCCCTTGTTATACTGGCACTCTGATTCAACTTTGGTTAGGCCTCATCTAGATTATGCTGCACAGTTCTAGTCACTGTATTACAGAATGGATATAAATGCTCTGGAAAACGTACAGAGGAGGATGACTAAGTTGATTCCATGTATCAGAAATCTTCCCTATGAGGATAGACTGAGGCCCTGAATCTGCACTCTCTAGAAAGGCGTAGAATTAGGGGGGATATGATTGTGGTGTATAAATGGAAAACAGGAATAAATAAAGGTGATGTAAATAATGTGTTAAAAGTATCTAACCAAGACAGGACTCTCAGCAATGGTTTCAAGTTGGAAAAGTTCAGATTCAGGAAGGATATAGGAAAGCACTGGTTTGGTAATAAAGTTGTGGATGAGTGGAACAAACTCCCGAGTACCCTCATAGATGCTAAGACGTTGTGTAGTTTTAAAAATAGGTAAGATAAATACATGAGTGGGTGTGAGTTAGACCTGACTAGCTTGTGCTACTAGGTCAGATGCCGTGCTCCTTTCTTAAGTGAATGTGACCTGACCTGACTAGGCTGGGTCAGTGGGATAAACCTATAAGTAACATGGACCTGCCTCGTATGAGCCAGTAGGCCTGCTGTAGTGTTCCTTCCTTCTTATGTAAGATGACTTGTTTGCTCTTTCTGAACCAATCATTACTTTCATGGGAGAAACTGAAACACCCGCAACTAGAAGATCAGGACTGGGTACGGGTGTAGAAATATACCTAGTTGGATGAATCTTATTGAAGGTAGCTGGCCCAGTGGCTAGCGCGACGGTCTGGAGTTTTGAGACTCTCTGACCGCGGGTTCGAACCCCACCCGTGGTATGGTTTGTTTGCAATCGTGTCATTACGATTTCGTGAGTCCTGATGTGTTGTTGTTTACAGCTGTGGAGCAACAACTTCAATATTTCAATCTGACACTTCAAGAAGCAACAAAGTTATTACAGAACTTGGCCAATCAGTTTTCAGAATAAAATATAAAAATACAGAGATCTGGCAACAAAGACATTGGACAACTTTCCCAGCCTTAAATTAAGAATAATTGATTTTCCTGATGTTGAAATTTAAGACAAATTGAAACAATACGAAGGAAACTTAGAAACTCTTTATAATTATTTTGAGTGTCAGGGGCCCAAGACTGTTCAACTGCCTCCCAGCATTCATAAGGGGGATTACCAACAGACCCCTGACTGTCTTCAAGACCCCCGGGCTGTCTTCAAGACCCCTGGCTGTCTTCAAGAAGGCACTGGACAGGCACCTAAAGTCAGTTCCTGACCAGCCGGGCTGTGGTTCGTATGTCAGTTTGCGTGCGGCCAGCAGTAACAGCCTGGTTGATCAGACCTTGATCCACCATGAGGCCTGGTCTCAGACCGAGCCGCCGGGGCGTTGACCCCCGAAACCCTCTCCAGGTAAATCTCCAGGTTAGAAATACTAAAAAAGTTAAAGCCATATTTTGAATTTCTTGTGAATCCTCTAGTGATTACAGTTTGAATTCCACACAACAATCTTCCCTCCTGGGACAACTTACTCCTCCTGGGACAACTTATTCTTCCTAGGACAACTTACTCCTCCTGGGACAACTTACTCCTCCTGGAACAACTTACTCCTCCTGGAACAACTTACTCCTCCTAGGACAACTTACTCCTCCTGGGACAACTTACTCCTCCTGGGACAACTTACTCCTCCTGGGACAACTTACTCCTCCTGGGACAACTTACTCCTCCTGGGACAACTTACTCCTCCTAGGACAACTTACTCCTCCTGGGACAACTTACTCCTCCTGGGACAACTTACTCCTCCTGGGACAACTTACTCCTCCTGGGACAACTTACCTCCCTCCTGGGACAACTTACTCCTCCTGGGACAACTTACCCTCCTGGGACAATTACCCTCCTGGGACAACTTACTCCTCCTGGGACAACTTACTCCTCCTGGGACAACTTACTTCCTCCTGGGACAACTTACTCCTCCTGGGACAACTTACTCCTCCTGGGACAACTTACTCCTCCTGGGACAACTTACTCTCCTGGGACAACTTATCTCCCTGGGACAACTTACTCCTCCTGGGACAACTTACTCCTCCTAGGACAACTTACTCCTCCTGGGACAACTTACTCCTCCTGGGACAACTTACTCCTCCTGGGACAACTTACTCCTCCTGGGACAACTTACTCCTCCTGGGACAACTTACTCCTCCTGGGACAACTTACTCCTCCTGGGACAACTTACTCCTCCTGGGACAACTTACTCCTCCTGGGACAACTTACTCCTCCTGGGACAACTTACTCCTCCTGGGACAACTTACTCCTCCTGGGACAACTTCACTCCTCCTGGGACAACTTACTCCTCCTGGGACAACTTACTCCTCCTGGGACAACTTACTCCTCCTGGGACAACTTACTCCTCCTGGGACAACTTACTCCTCCTGGGACAACTTACTCCTCCTGGGACAACTTACTCCTCCTGGGACAACTTACTCCTCTGGGCAACTACTCCTGGGACAACTTACTCCTCCTGGGACATCACTCTGGGAACTTACTCCTCCTGGGACAACTTACCCTGGGACAACTTACTCCTCCTGGGACAACTTACTCCTCCTGGGACATTACTCCTCTGGACAACTTACTCCTCTGGGACAACTTACTCCTCCTGGGACAACTTACTCTCCTGGGACAATTACCTCCTGGGACAACTTACTCCTCCTGGGACAACTTACTCTCCTGGGACAACTTACTCCTCCTGGGACAACTTACTCTCCTGGGACAACTTACTCCTCCTGGGACAACTTACTCCTCCTGGGACAACTTACTCCTCCTGGGACAACTTACTCTCCTGGGACAACTTACTCCTCCTGGGACAACTTCCTCCTGGGACAACTTACTCTCCTGGGACAACTTACTCCTCCTGGGACAACTTACTCCTCCTGGGACAACTTACTCCTCCTGGGAACAACTTACTCCTCCTGGGACAACTTACTCCTCCTGGGACAACTTACTCCTACAACTTACCTCCTGGGACAACTTACTCTTCCTGGGACAACTTACTCCTTCCTGGGACAACTTACTCTCTCCTGGGACAACTTACTCCTCCTGGGACAACTTACTCCTCCTGGGACAATACTTCTGACAACTTACCTCCTGGGACAACTTACTCCTCCTGGGACAACTTACTCCTCCTGGACAACTCCTGGGAACTACTCCTCCTGGGACAACTTACTCTCCTGGGACAACTTACTCTTCCTGGGACAACTTACTCTTCCTGGGACAACTTACTCCTCCTGGGACAACTTACCTCCTGGGACAACTTACTCCTCCTGGACAACTTACTCCCTCCTGGGACAACTTACTCCTCCTGGGACAACTTACTCCTCCTGGGACAACTTACTCCTCCTGGGACAACTTACTCTCCTGGGACAATTACTCTCCTGGACAACTTACTCCTCCTGGGACAACTTACTCTCTCCTGGGACAACTTACTCCTCCTGGGACAACTTACTCCCTTCCTGGGACAACTTACTCCTCCTGGACACACTTACTCCTCCTGGGACAACTTACTCCTCCTGGGACAACTTACTCCTCCTGGGACAACTTACTCCTCCTGGGACAACTTACTCTCCTGGAACAACTTACTCTCCTGGGACAACTTACTCCTCCTGGGACAACTTACTCCTCCTGGGACAACTTACTCCTCCTGGGACAACTTACTCCTCCTGGGACAAATTACTCCTCCTGGAACAACTTACTCTTTCCCGGGACAACTTACTCTTCCTGGGACAACTTACTCCTCCTGGGACAACTTACTCCTCCTGGGACAACTTACTCCTCCTGGGACAACTTACTCCTCCTGGGACAACTTACTCTTCCTGGGACAACTTACTCCTCCTGGGACAACTTACTCCTCCTGGGACAACTTACTCCTCCTGGGACAACTTACTCCTCCTGGGACAACTTACTCTTCCTGGGACAAATTACTCTTCCTGGGACAACTTACTCCTCCTGGGACAAATTACTTCTTCTGGAACAACTTACTCCTCCTGGGACAACTTACTCCTCCTGGGACAACTTACTCCTATTGGGACAACTTACTCCTCCTGGGACAACTTACTCCTCCTGGGACAACTTACTCCTCCTGGGACAAATTACTCCTCCTGGAACAACTTACTCCTCCTGGGACAACTTACTCCTCCTGGGACAACTTACTCCTCCTGGGACAACTTACTCCTCCTGGGACAAATTACTCCTCCTGGAACAACTTACTCTTCCTGGGACAACTTACTCTTCCTGGGACAACTTACTCTTCCTGGGACAACTTACTCCTCCTGGGACAAATTACTCCTCCTGGGACAACTTACTCCTCCTGGGACAACTTACTCCTCCTGGGACAACTTACTCCTCCTGGGACAACTTACTCCTCCTGGGACAACTTACTCCTCCTGGGACAACTTACTCTTCCTGGGACAACTTACTCTTCCTGGGACAACTTACTCTTCCTGGGACAACTTACTCTTCCTGGGACAACTTACTCCTCCTGGGACAACTTACTCCTCCTGGGACAACTTACTCCTCCTGGAACAACTTACTCCTCCTGGGACAACTTACTCTTCCTGGGACAACTTACTCCTCCTGGGACAACTTACTCCTCCTGGGACAACTTACTCTTCCTGGGACAACTTACTCTTCCTGGGACAACTTACTCTTCCTGGGACAACTTGCTCTTCCTGGGACAACTTACTCCTCCTGGGACAACTTACTCCTCCTGGGACAACTTACTCCTCCTGGGACAACTTACTCCTCCTGGGACAACTTACTCCTCCTGGGACAACTTACTCCTCCGTGGACAACTTACTCTTCCTGGGACAAATTACTCCCGTGAATCTCTTATTTGTAAGGAAATTGATCGTTCCATTGCGAGATTTCACCTGCTACAGAAACTTGAAGAATGGAGACACTTATGCAACATATGGGAATCTTTATTGAAGAAACGTTTCGCCACACAGTGGCTTCATCAGTCCAGTACAAAGCAGGAAGGTATAAGGAGAGGAGGAGTTTGAGGTAATCAGTCCCTCAGCCTGGAATCGATGTGTTTAGTCCATCAGTCTTGTACAGCATATGGTCAGAGAAGTGACTTATATACTGTAGTCAGGTGAGTGGAAGCAGGAGGAGGCGGGGTCACAGTGGGACCGTCCTCTACAGCAGCTATTAACCGCCGGTTCCTGCTTCGATACCTTACTGGTAATGGGGCAGGACAAACACCAGAGCAACAAGGCCACTTATCCACCTGTGGAAACAGGTGGTAAATCAGGGTTGTCTCGGGGGGAGTCAACTTAGCGTTTAAGTTTGTTAAACTCAATCTTTACTACACAGGTAGCAACGTGTCTTTGTTAAGGAGTTTGTTAAGAAGGAAAGGAGACAGTTTGAGTGTTCAGAAATGTGTGTCGCTAGTTTGTCAGAAGATAGTTGTAAGGGAGTGAAACTATAATACATAAAATCCATGCATAGCAAACTGCAGTATATATACCATATATACCAAACTAATTTCATAGTAGGCTTATCTAGCCAGCCTACCTTGAACTGTTCATGTGTACCATGGTCCCATGGGTCGTGCAGGAACTTTAAAGTAGCAACCACGTTTGATATAAAATCAGAGAAATTTTTTGTAATTCTAGATCACTATCAATATACTGATCCCCCTTTGAGATGCGCAATTCACCCGCCTCGTTCCAAGAGCTGATCCATCAGGATATTAAAGGAATTGAAGGCACGGTTGTCTACCTGGACGATACAGTTGTGGTTCCTGATATGTGGGATCAATACGTGTCTTGTCTGATAGACCTCTTCGGGAAGTTCAGGACATTCAAATCATCTTTTGGTAATCTACTATAACTTTTTTTAGGTCATGAAGTTGGTAGTAGTCAAATTTGACAAAGTCTTGGCCATTCAAAATTATCCAGTTCCTCAGAAATAGAAGACTTTGCAAAGATTTTTAGGAATAATATTTTTTTATAGACAAATTTGATGCAATTTTGCAGACATTGTATCCCTCCCCCTAACTTCTCTTACCAGTAATAAAATTAAATTTAATTGGTACTCTAATTGTCAAGTGGTCTTTGACAGTGTTAAACGTCTCTTATGTGCTGTTCCCATACTATTATATCCGGATTATTCAAAACCATATATGTTACAGGTATGTGAGGACAGTGCTACTTCAAGCATCTGCTGAGAGTTGTCTATAACCCATGGCTATTATTCAGCCCAATACCAGGACAATCAGTGGGCCTATTCCACCATTAAAACGGAGGCCCTGGCAACATTCAACATTTTTGTGTCATCAACCCCACATGTGGTTACCGTCTTCAGTGACCACAATCCTTTGACATAGCTCAGCAGCATGAGGAACAACAACACTCTTCTCATGGGCTGGGCATTGCGGCTGCAGCTGTATTTGTATATTTGGCACAGTGCCAGCAGAGAAAATATGTTTGCCAACTCTCTATCTCTCTCCAGAGCTTGATTTGTCAGGATGTTTTTTGTGTGTTAAGGGAAAAAATGGGTAGTAAGCTTATTTTTAATTATGGTTACAGAGAAAAAATTGATTAAATTTGGTCATAATTTTTTTTTTGGTTTAGTGAGGGGGGCACCTCGCACCCATTCGCAAGTGTCTTGCACTTACGCTAGCACTGCTGTCTGCTGTCTTGAACCTACGCTAGCACTGCTGTCTGCTGTCTTGCACTTACGCTAGCACTGCTGTCTGCTGTATTGAACCTACGCTAGCACTACTGTCTGCTGTCTTGAATCTAAGCTAGCACTACTGTCTGCTGTCTTACTCTAAGGTTGTCTGAACTGAAATTCCCTTTGGGTTGAACACTACCTACTGAGTTGGATGGTTGAGAGGAAAGGCGGTTCCATTGGTAATTCATGCCATAGCGGCACACTACCCATTGAGGGATGCCTAGTCCTGGGTATTAGATCCCTTTTGGGGTGGGGGGGGGGTGGCATGCTATGAGTATGTTTCATTTTATTGTGTGTATGTCACACATCCACATAGGCATGCCCACCTAACCAGCAAAACAGATGCTAAGGATATAACAAGTGGGGGCCCCACTTGTTATGCTAAAACTTTGGTTCAGCCCAGTCAGTCACAAGGAAGCCTGCCAGGGTGGTGAAGTGATGCCTGGGACTCGTGGATCAAATATGGCACCTATCTAAAGTCTGGTCACACACAGTTATCACTGTGTCTCTTGCTTGTAAACTTGTTATTCTGTACATAGTGTATACACATTGCACATATACTTGCAAGCTGTTTTGGTGAAGGAAATATATAAGTATTTACTCACTTCTGACTTTTGCTCGTTCCTCATTCCTGCCTTAGTTATTGTGCTACAACCAGGTGTACAGGCCACAAGACTACACCTATATTAATATCTTTATTTACTCTCAGCACATGTACAAGGTATACAGACCATACCTGGAGTATACCTGGAGAGAGTTCCAGGGGTCAACGCCCCTGCGGCCCAGTCAGTGACCAGGCCTCATGTTGGATTAGAGCTTGATCAACCAGGCTGTTACTGCTGGCCGCACGCAGTCCAAAGTACGAACCACAGCCTGGCTGGTCTGGTACCAACTTTAGGTGCCTGTCCAGTGCCTGCTTGAAGACAGCCAGGGGTTTGTTGGTAATCCCCCTGATGAATGCTGGGAGGCAGTTGAACAGTCTTGGGCCCTTGACACTTATTGTGTTGTCTCTCAACGTGCTAGTGCCACCCCTGCTCTTCATTGGGGAGATGTTACATCGCCTGCCAAGTCTTTTGCTTTCGTAGGGAGTGACTCTTGTGTGCAAGTTTGGTACTAATCCCTCGAGAATTTTCCACATGTATATAATAATGTATCTCTCCCGCCTGCATTCTAAGGAGTACAGGTTTAGGAACTTCAAGCGTTCCCAGTAACTGAGGTGGTTTATCACACTTATGCGTGCCGTGAAGGTTCTCTGTACATTTTCTAGGTCAGCAATTTCACCTGCCTTGAAAGGTGCAGTTAGTGTGCAGCAATATTCCAGCCTAGATAGAACAAGCAACCTGAAAAGTGTCAACATGGGATGGGCATCCCTGGTTTTGAAGGTTCTCATTATCCATCCGGTCATTTTTCTAGCAGATGCAATTGCTACGGTGTTATGGTCCTTGAAGGTGAGATCCTCTGACATGATCACTCCCAGGTCTTTGACATTAGTTTTTCGCTCTATTGTGTGGTTGGGATTAGTTTTGTACTCCGATGAGATTTTAATTTCCTCACGTTTTCCGTATCTGAGTAATTGAAATTTCTCATCATTGAACTTCATATTGTTTTCTGCAGCCCATTTAAAGATTTGGTTTATGTCTGCTTGGAGTCTTGCAGTGTCTTCAACGGTGGACACTGTCATACAGATTCGGGTGTCATCTGCAAAGGAAGACACGACACTGTGGCTTATATCCCTGTCTATGTCCGATATAAGGATGAGGAACAGGATGGGAGCAAGTACTGTGCCTTGTGGAACAGAGCTTTTCACAGTAGCTGCCTCAGACTTTACTCTGTTAACTACTACTCTTTGTGTTCTACTTGTTAGGAAATTATAGATTCATCTACCAACTTTTCCTGTTATTCCTTTATCACGCATTTTGTGTGCTATTACACCATGGTCACACTTGTCAAAGGCTTTTGCAAAGTCTGTGTATATAACATCTGCATTCTGTTTATCTTCTAGAGCATCCAGGACCTTGTCGTAGTGGTCCAGTAGTTGGGACAGACAGGAGCGGCCTGCTCTAAACCCATGCTGCCCTGGGTTGTGTAATTGATGGGTATCTAGATGAGTGGCGATCTTGCTTCTTAGAACCCTTTCAAAGATTTTTATGATATGGGACGTTAGCGCTATTGGTCTGTAGTTCTTTGCTATTGCTTTACTGCCCCCTTTGTGGAGTGGGGCTATGTCTGTTGTTTTTAGTAACTGCGGGACGACCCCAGTGTCCATGCTCCCTCTCCATAAGATGTTAAAAGCACATGATAGGGGCTTCTTGCAGTTCTTGATGAACACGGAGTTTCATGAGTCTGGGCCTGGAGCGGAGTGCATGGCCATGTCATTTATTGTCTTTTCGAAGTCATTTGGCGTCAGGGTAATGTCAGATAGGTTTGCGTCTATCAAGTTCTGTGGCACTCTCATAAAAAATTCATTTAGGTCTTCAACTTTCAGTCTGGTTAGCAGCTCACTAAAAATTGAGTCATACTGGGACTTTAGTAACTCACTCATTTCCTTGCTGTCATCTATGTAGGACCCATCCCGTTTAAGTAGGGGCCCAATACTGGTTGGTGTTCTCGACTTTGATTTGGCATAAGAAAAGAAATACTTTGGGTTTCTTTCAATTTCATTTATGGCTTTTAGTTCTTCCCGCGTTTCTTGATTCCTGTAAGATTCCTTTAGTTTTAATTCGATGTTTGCTATTTCTCTGACCAGCTGACATCAATGACATACTACTATATAGAAAGCCCCTTGTTATGCTGAGCATTTCCCGCAAATTAGGTCAGTTTTGTCCCAGGATGCGACCCACACCAGTCCACTAACACCCAGGTACCCATTTTACTGATGAGAACATAGACAACTGGTGTAAAGAAACACGCCCAATGTTTCTACCCTCGCCGGGAATCGAACCGGACACTCACCGTGTGAAGCGAGAGCTTTAGCCACCAGGCCACGGGGTACCTGTGTTCATAATATACCTATTTAGTGATAAGAGAAAAAAGACAGCACCAGCAGGTGTAAGGTGACTTGCCCATACATCTAACCCTACCCAGTATGCCACCCACAACAGTCACTAACACCCAGGTAACCTACTTACTGCTAGGTGAACACTGGCAGCAGGTATACCCCCTCACCTACATAGGATACTGAGCCCCATGTATCAACAGACATATCAAGAATATACACAGAAGAAGCTGGTATCCTTGTATAGGCTCGACACTCCGGATATTGACCTTGCTCTTTGAGGGGCGAGGGGCAAGGCTGTCTACACTACAACAACAACAGTGAATCACCTGCTTTCAACCAGTGAACTACTTTCCTTACACTTAGAGACACACACCTGTGTACACTGACATAGTCACCTCTCAGTGTAAATATACCGAGGAATACACATCTCAGTGTATATATACAAAGAGATATGCACTTCTCGATAAATATACACCCAGATATACTCAGTACTGAGATGGTGCTCAGAAAATAGGTACTTGAACCAGGAAATACAAATTTAAACAAAGATTCTAGACCGGAAATAATAATTCTGAACAAAAATCAAGGGTTCAAGAACCAGGAAACACAAATCGCAGGTTCTGAGAGCAAGATAGTGGAACTGAGTATACAATTCATGACTTGTGGAATTACTGAAGAGGAGGAAGACTTAGGAAGGTCACTGTGACCTTTATGAGAAATAATACTGAAGATATTGTGTGTCTTATTGTTCCTGGTTTAATATGTACGTATGTGTATACACCTGTATACATACGTACAAACCTATGCATATATGCACACACGTGTGCATATACACACGTAAATGCACACGTACACACCTGTATACATACGTACAAACCTATGCATATATGCACACACGTGTGCATATACACACGTGAATGCATACGTACACACCTGTATACACACATATACACATGGCATGGAGTCATGGAGAAGATTATCAGGAGAAGAGTGGTGGAGCACCTAGAAAGGAATGAGCTTGTGAACGACAGCCAGCACGGTTTCAGGGATGGGAAATCCTGTGTCACAAACCTACTGGAGTTTTATGACAGGGTGACAGCAGTAAGACAAGAGAGAGAGAGAGGTGGGAAAATTGCATTTTCTTGGACTGTAAGAAGGCGTTTGACACAGTTCCACACAAGAGATTAGTGCAGAAGCTGGAGGACCAGGCAGGGATAACTGGAAAGGCACTCCAATGGATCAGGGAATACCTGTCAGGGAGGCATCAGCGAGTCATGGTACGTGGCGAGGTGTCAGAATGGGTGCCTGTAACGAGCGGGGTGCCACAGGGATCAGTTTTAGGACCGGTGCTGTTTCTGGTATTTGTGAACGACATGACGGAAGGAATAGACTCAGAAGTGTCCCTGTTTGCAGATGATGTGAAGTTGATGAGAAGAATTCAATTGGACGAGGACCAGGCAGAACTACAAAGGGATCTGGACAGACTGTAGGCCTGGTCCAGAAACTGGCTTCTGGAGTTCAACCCCACCAAGTGCAAAGTCATGAAGATTGGGGAAGGTAAAAGACGACCGCGGACAGAGTACAGTCTGGAGTTTACCTGGAGAGAGTTCCGGGGGTCAACGCCCCCGCGGCCCGGTCTGTGACCAGGCCTCATGGTGGATCAGAGCCTGATCAACCAGGCTGCTACTGCTGGCCGCACGCAGTCCAACGTACAAACCACAGCCCGGCTGTTCAGGTACCGACTTTAGGTGCCTGTCCAGTGCCTGCTTGAAGACAGCCAGGGGTCTATTGGTAATCCCCCTTATGTACGCTGGGAGGCAGTTGAACAGTCTTGGGCCCCTGACACTTATTGTGTTGTCTCTCAACGTGCTAGGGCACCTGCTCTTCATTGGGGGGATGTTACATCGCCTGCCGAGTCTTTTGCTTTCGTAGTTATTGACTCTCGTGTGCAAGTTTGGTACTAATCCCTAGAGAATTTTCCAAGTGTATATAATAATGTATCTCTCCCGCCTGCGTTGTAGGGAGTACAGGTTTAGGAACTTCAAGCGTTCCCAGTAATTGAGGTGGTTTATAAGATAAGATAAGATTTCTTCGGATTTTTAACCCCGGAGGGTTAGCCACCCAGGATAACCCAAAAAAGTCAGTGCGTCATCGAGGACTGTCTGTCTTATTTCCATTAGGGTCCTTAATCTTGTCCCCCAGGATGCGACCCACACCAGTCGAATAACAACCCAGGTACCTATTTGCTGCTAGGTGAACATGACAACAGGTGTAAGGAAACACGTCGAAATGTTTCCACCCGCCGGGAATCGAACCCGGCCCTCCGTGTGTGAAGCGAGAGCTCTAGCCACCAGACCACCGGGCCACAAGCCACCAGACCACCAGCAGTTATGCGTGCTGTGGGGGCCAGAGACTACAAACCTCACTCAAGGAAACGGATCTTGGGGTGAGTATAACACCGAGCACATCTCCTGAGGTGCACATCAACCAAATAACTGCTGCAGCATACGGGCGCCTAGCAAACCTTAGAACAACATTCCAACATCTTAATAAGGAATCGTTCAGGATACTGTACACTGTGTACGTTAGGCCCATACTGGAGTATGCAGCACCAGTTTGGAACCCTCACCTAGCCATGCATGTAAGTAAACTAGAGAAAGTGGAAAGGTTTGCAACAAGACTAATCCTGGAGCTAAGGGGTATGTCCTATGAGAAGAAGTTAAGGGAAATCGACCTGACGACACTGGAGGACAGGAGAGATAGGGGGGATATGATAACGACATATAAAATACTGGGAGGAATCGACAGGTGGATAGAGACAGGATGTTCCAGAGATGGGACACAGCAACAAGGGGACACAGTTGGAAGTTGAAGACTCAGATGAATCACAGGGATGTTAGGAAGTATTTCTTCAGTCACAGAGTCGTCAGGAAGTGGAATAGTCTGGGAAGTGATGTAGTGGAGGCAGGAACCATACATTGGTACAGTCAGTGGTACTGTCAGTGGTAGTGTCAGTGGTACTGTCAGTGGTACAGTCAGTGGTACTGTCAGTGGTACAGTCAGTGGTAGTGTCAGTGGTACTGTCAGTGGTACTGTCAGTGGCACAGTCAGTGATGCAGTGGTACAGTCAGTGGTACAGTCAGTGGTACTGTCAGTGGCACAGTCAATGATACAGGACACGCCCCGATGGCATCGTGGCTAGCGCTCTTGCTTCACGCACGGAGGGCCCGGGTTCAATTCCCGGCGGGGCCGGGAATTGAACCGTTACACACACACACACATATATACAACAGGCCTAGTGTCTAATCGACATGTGCCTAGGAGAAAATGGTAACTAACTAACACAGATGTGCAGAGATGTTAAGTGTGCCACTAACAAAAATCTTCAACACTTCCATTGAAACTGGACAACTACCTGAGGTGTGGAAGATGGCAAATGTAGTCCCAATTTTTAAGAAAGGAGACAGACACGAGGCATTAAACTACAGACCTGTGTCACTGACGTGTATAGTATGCAAAGTCATGGAGAAGATCATCAGGAGGAGAGTGGTGGAGCACCTAGAAAGACACAAGCTTATAAACGACACCCAGCACGGTTTCAGGGAAGGAAAATCCTTTGTCACAAACCTACTGGAGTTTTATAACAAGGTAACAGAAGTAAGATACGAGAGGGGTGGATAGACTGCATTTTCTTGGACTGCAAGAAGGCGTTCGACACAGTTCCTCACAAGAGGTTAATGCAAAAGCTAGAGGATCAGGCACACATAACAGGAAAGGCACTGCAATGGATCAGAGAATATCTGACAGGGAGGCAACAACGAGTCATGGTACGTGACGAGGTGTCAGAGTGGGCACCTGTGACAAGTGGGGTTCCACAAGAGTCAGTCCTAGGACCTGTACTGTTTTTGGTATATGTGAATGACATAACGGAAGGGATAGACTCAGAAGTGTCCCTGTTTGCAGATGATGTGAAGTTAATGAGAAGAATTAAATCAGTCGAGGATCAGGCAGGACTACAAAGAGACCTGGACAGGCTACAAGCCTGGTCCAGTAACTGGCTCCTTGAATTTAACTCTGCCAAATGTAAAGTCATGAAGATCGGGTAAGGGCAAAGAAGACCGCAGACAGAGTATAGTCTAGGTGGCCAAAGACTGCAAACCTCACTCAAGGAAAAAGATCTTGGGGTGAATATAATACCGAGCACATCTCCTGAGGCACACACAGCGAAGAGGCGGGGCCAGGAGCTGAGTATCGACCCCTGCAACCACAATTAGGTGAGTACATCAATCAGATAATTGCTGCAGCATACGGGCGGCTGGCAAACCTAAGAATAGCGTTCCAATACCTCACTAAGGAATCGTTCAAGACTCTGTACACCATATACGTCAGGCCCATACTGGAGTATGCAGCACCAGTTTGGAACCCACACCTGGTCAAGCAAGTCAGGAAATTAGAGAAAGTGCAGAGGTTTGCAACAAGACTAGTCCCAGAGCTAAGGGGATTGTCCTACGAAGAAAGGTTAAGGGAAATCGGCCTGACGACACTAGAGGACAGGAGGGTTAGGGAAGCCATGATAACGACATATAAAATACTGCGAGGAATAGATAAGGTGGACAGAGACAAGATGTTCCAGAGAGGGAACACAGAAACAAGGGGTCACAATTGGAAGTTGAAGACTCCTATGAGTCAAAGGGATGTTAGGAAGTATTTCTTCAGTCATAGAGTTGTCAGGAAGTGGAATAGTCTAGCAAGCGACATAGTGGAGGCAGGAACCATACATAGTTTTAAGACTAGGTATGATAAAGCTCATGGAGCAGGGAGAGAGAGAACCTAGTAGCAATCAGTGAAGAGGCGGGGCCAGGAGCTATGACTCGACCCCTGCAACCACAAATAGGTAAGTACAAATAGGAGAGTACAGAACAGAGGAGGGGAAGAGTGTCACTGCTCAACAAAAACCAGTGGAGTTATGAGGAAGAGGAAGGAATGGACAGAGGGGAAGCAGACGACGTCATTGTTGGAACACTTCAGACTGGGGGTCCAAAGGTGATGACAGCAGTGTTGTATAACCCACCACTGAACAGCAGGAGGACAAGACAAGAGTATGATGTGCACAATAGAGCAATTGTGGATACACTAGCTGAAGTGGCCAGGAGGGCTCATATGGGTAGGACAAAATTACTCATAATGGGGGATTTCAATCATGAAGAGATTGACTGGGAAAACCTAGAGCCACATGGGGGACCAGAAACATGGAGGGCTAAGATGCTGGAGACTGTATTGGAGAACTTCATTCAGCAACATGTTAGGGATACAACCAGAGAGAGAGGATGTTGCAGCAAGGCTGGATCTCATATTCACCTTGAATAGTTCAGACATAGGGGATATCACACACGAAAGACCCCTTGGCGCTAGTGATCATCATGTCCTGAGTTTTGAATACCTTGTAGAGTTAACAATGGAGAATGCAGCAGCGCGAGAACAACGAGAGAAACCGAACTTCAGAAAAAGGGACTATATAGGAATGAGAAGTTTCCTGCATGAAGTGCAGTGGGAAAGAGAACTAGAGGGAAAGACAGTAAATGAAATGATGGAACTAGTGACCACTAAGTGCAGGGAGGCAGAGAAGAAGTTCATACCAAAGGGTAACAGAAAAAATAGTAAGACCAGAGTGAGCCCATGGCTTAACTGGAGGTGTAAAGAGGCTAAAACCAAGTGTGCTAGAGCATGGAAAATGTATAGAAGGCAAAGGACTCAAGAAAACAAGGAGTTGAGCAGAAGAACCAGAAATGAATATGCTGGGATAAGGAGAGAGGCCCAGAGGCAATACGAGAACGACATAGCATCAAAAGCCAAATCTGAACCAAAGTTGTTATACAGTCATATTAGGAGAAAAACAACAGTCAAGGACCAGGTAATCAGGCTGAGGAAGGAAGGAGGGGAGCTCACAAAGAATGACCAGGAAGTATGTGATGAACTAAACACAAGATTTAGAGAAGTATTTACAATAGAGACAGGAATGTTTCCAGCAAACCGTGGAGGTAGGGTGCACCAGCAGGTGCTGGACACAATACACATAACCAGGGTAGAGGTGAAGAAACTACTAGGTGAACTAGATACCTCAAAGGCGGTGGTCCCAGATAACATATCTCCTTGGATACTGAGAGAGGGAGCAGAGGCACTGTGTGTGCCGCTAGCAACAACAATCTTCAGTAAATCTATCGAAACTGGACAATTGCCTGAGGCGTGGAGACAGCAAATGTAGTTCCAATTTTTAAGAAGGGAAACAGACAGACAGCGCTATTATTATCATTATTATAATCAAATAGAAGCGCTAAACAGGCAGCGCTAAACTACAGACCAGTGTCACTGACTTGTAGAGTATGCAAAGTCATGGAAAAGATCATCAGGAGAAGAGTGGTGGAACACATTGAAAAGATTTGGCTCATACATGACAATCAGCACGGCTTCAGAGATGGGAAATCCTGTGTCACAAATCTACTTGAGTTCTACGATAAGGTAACAGAAGTAAGACAGGAGAGAGAGGGATGGGTAGATTGCATCTTTTTAGACTGTAAGAAAGCTTTTGACACAGTACCACACAAGAGACTGGTTCAAAAATTAAACGAGTAGGCTGGAATGGTAGGGAAAGTACTGCAGTGGATCAGGGAATACCTGACAGGAAGGAAACAACGAGTGTTGGTACGTGATGAAGTGTCAGAGTGGGCGCATGTGTCGAGTAGGGTTCCACAAGGGTCAGTCCTAGGTCCAGTGCTGTTTCTTGCATATGTGAATGACATGATGGAAGGAATAGATTCAGAAGTATTGCTGTTCTCGGATGATGTGAAACTGATGAGGAGAATACAGGCGGACGAGGATCAGGAAAGATTACAAGGGGATCTGGACAGACTACAAGTCTGGTCCAACAAATGGCTCCTGGAGTTTAATCCCAGTAAGTGTAAGGTCATGAAGATTGGGGAAGGACAAAGACGACCGCAGACGGAGTACAGGTTAGAAGATCAACGACTGCAAACTTCACTTAAAGAAAAGGATCTTAGGGTAAACATTATAACAAACATGTCTCCCGAGGCACACATCAATCAAATAACTGCTGCAGCATATGGGAGCTTGGCAAACCTGAGAATAGCATTTCGACATCTGAGTATGGAGTTATTCACGACATTGTACACAGTGTACGTCAGGACTATACTAGAGAATGCAGCACAAGAATAGAATCCACACCTAGCCAAGCACGTCAAGAAATTGGAGAAAGTGCAAAAATTTGCAACAAGATTAGTCCGGAAACTGAGGGGTATGTTTTACGAGGAGAGGTTAAGGGAACTATCCTGATGACACTAGAGGATTAAAGGGACATGATAACGACGTATAAAATACTGAGAGGAATTGACAAGGTGGACAGAGACAGAATGTTCCAGAGATGGGACACAGCAACAAGGGGCCACAATTGGAAGTTTAAAACCCAGATGAGCCCCAGGGATGTTAGGAAGTATTTCTTTAGCCTTAGAGTTGTCAGGAAGTGGAATAATGTGGGAAGAGAAGTAGTGGAGGCAAGTTCCATACATAGCTTTAAGAAGAGGTATGATAAAACTCATGGAGCAGGGAGAGAGTGACTTAATATCGACCAGTGAAGAGGCGGGGCCAGGAGCTGAGTCTCGACCCCTGCAACCACAATTAGGTGAGTACACAAACACTATTTACAAGCAACGGTAATTCCCAAACAGTCAAAAATCAACAGAGACTTTGCTTTCCCGTTTAACAGGAGTTGATTGACCGTTTACAAGGTCCAGGACCACACTGCTCCTCCTCAACGGACCGAAAACTCGGTCCATCGACCAACGACCACGGGGCCACATGGGTCTGGGACATTTCAAAGGTCAAACCGTTGTACGACCTTGTAAAGTTCTAGGTGATAAGGTGAAGGTTCAGGTGCTCTCAGTAGGTTCTAGGTGATAAGGTGAAGGTTCAGGTGCTCTCAGTAGGTTCTAGGTGATAAGGTGAAGGTTCAGGTGCTCTCAGTAGGTTCTAGGTGATAAGGTGAAGGTTCAGGTGCTCTCAGTAGGTTCTAGGTGATAAGGTGAAGATTCAGGTGCTCTCAGTAGGTTCTAGGTGATATGGTGAAGGTTCAGGTGCTCTCAGTAGGTTTTAGGTGATAAGGTAAAGGTTCAGGTGCCCTCAGTAGGTTCTAGGTGATAAGGAAATGGTTCAGGTGCTCTCAGTAGGTTCTAAGTCATTAAGTGAAGATTCAGGTGTTCAGAGAGTCTTATTCTCTATTTAATTAAAAGAGTATATACACTGAGTTGTATAAATCAGTGTATATACACTGAGATATACACCTCTCAGTGTATATACACTGAGATATACACCTCTCAGTGTATATACACTGAGATATACACCTCTCAGTGTATATACACTGAACAGCTGTGCCTCAGTGTACGTACAAGCAGTGTTGTATCCTGGTTGAGTGGGGCGGCTGCCTCTGACTGCCCACCAGACTAACTGCCCACCAGACTAACTGCCCACCAGACTAACTGCCCACCAGACTAACTACCCACCAGACTAACTGCCCACCAGACTAACTACCCACCAGACTAACTGCCCACCAGACTAACTGCCCACCAGACTAACTACCCACCAGACTAACTACCCACCAGACTAACTGCCCACCAGACTAACTACCCACCAGACTAACTGCCCACCAGACTAACTGCCCACCAGACTAACTACCCACCAGACTAACTGCCCACCAGACTAACTGCCCACCAGACTAACTGCCCACCAGACTAACTACCCACCAGACTATCTACCCACCAGACTAACTGCCCACCAGACTAACTACCCACCAGACTAACTGCCCACCAGACTAACTACCCACCAGACTAACTACCCACCAGACTAACTGCCCACCAGACTAACTGCCCACCAGACTAACTGCCCAACAGACTAACTGCCCACCAGACTAACTACCCACCAGACTAACTACCCACCAGACTAACTGCCCACCAGACTAACTACCCACCAGACTAACTACCCACCAGACTAACTGCCCACCAGACTAACTACCCACCAAACTAACTGCCCACCAGACTAACTGCCCACGAGACTAACTGCCCACCAGACTACCCACCAGACTAACTACCCACCAGACTAACTACCCACCAGACTAACTGCCCACCAGACTAACTACCCACCACACTAACTACCCACCAGACTAACTGCCCACCAGACTAACTGCCCACCAGACTAACTGCCCACCAGACTAACTGCCCACTAGAGGTCGTTAACGCTGCCTAACAACTGCCCAATTATCATCACTAACTGCAACATGAATTGCCCATCCTGTAATCAGACAAAAAGTCTGATTGCTCCTGAAGCTGAAGTAATTAAGAGTAATTGCCCATTATATATATATATATATATGCAAGACAACCACTATGAAAAAATAGAGGAATTCCAAGCGCTTTCGTGACTACTCACATTATCAAGGAACTATAAAAGGAAACATGACAAGAAGGCTTATAAAGGGGCAGAATACACCTCACAGTCACATCACACTAACAAAGACAACACCTCACAGTCACATCACACTAACAAAGACAACACCTCACAGTCACATCACACTAACAAAGACAACACCTCACAGTAGCGTAACATCGCACGACTCTGTGAAGAGGAACATAAGAAAGGACCTGAAACTCTTCCCAAGAATTAAGATTAGTCCAATTTATCATTAAATTCTTCCCAAATTTTATTAATTATAAATGAATCCAATTTATATAAACCAAAAGAAATATTCATATTATTTTCAAAACTGCTTTTAATGAAACATGATTCTATTATATTCCTCTCAACCATGGACTTGCTTGATACAACCTTCTCAGCATTTTGAAAATCAATTGGATGGTTAAAATCTCTCACATGAATAAATAGAGCATTAGAATCTTGTCCAGTTCTAATGCTATATTTATGTTGTTTTAATCTTAGTTCAAGACTTTTACCAGTTTGACCGTAATAAACTTTATCGCATATTTTTTATAGGGAATCTTATAGACACATCCGTCAGCATTTTGGGGGAATTTTTTTATCAAAAGTCTTTTTACTGTATCAAGATATATATATATATATATATATATATATATATATATATATATATATATATATATATATATATATATATATATATATATACGACTTTTTTAAGAAAGCTTTAAAAGGTGAGGCTGACCTTCTGAGTGACAGATTGAGTCAGCCATATATCTGACTGCCTGAATGGATGATTGTCTGACTGACTGACTGACTGACTGACTGGCTGACTGAGTGGCAGACTGACTGGCTGACTGACTGGCCGAGAGTCTGAGTGGCGTAAAAATTAGTCTGGCATCTGAGTAAGACCTTGATAAGTCTGAGACCCAGACTTTAAAGTTCATGGGTAATGTATAGTGCTGTACAGTGTTGTATAGTGTTGTACAGTGTTGTACAGTGTTGTATAGTGTTGTATAGTGTTGTATATTGTTGTATATTGTTGTACAGTTTCGTATAGTGTTGTATAGTGTTGTACAGTGTTGTACAGTGTTGTACAGTGTTGTACAGTGTTGTATAGTGTTATATAGTGCAGGTTGTACCATGACTACAACAATACTCTGACATCTACCACATCTGCTAGGAAAATGATAGGATGGATAATGAGAACCTTCAAAACTAGGGACGCCAAACCCATGATGATTCTCTTCAAATCACTTGTTCTTTCTAGGCTGGAATACTGTTGTACACTATACGGCCTCCTTCAAGGCTGGTGACACTGCTGACCTGGAGAGTGTACAAAGCTTCACAGCACACATAAGTACGATAAAGCACCTAAATTACTGGGAACGGTTGAAGGACCTTGATTTGTATTCCCTGGAACACAGGCGAGAGAGATACATGATAATATACACTTGGAAAATCCTAGAGGGACTAGTCTCAAATTTGCACCCGAAAATCACTCCCTACGAAAGCAAAAGACTCGGCAGGAGATGCAATATTTCTCTAATGAAAAGCAGGGGTGCCACGAGTACACTGAGAGACAACACAATAAGTGTCAGGGGCCCAAGACTGTAGTCTTGCCTTGTCCTCTCCAACTGAATTCTACTCATTAACTTCACATCATCTGCAAAAAGGGACATTTTTGAGTATATTCCTTCCGTCATGTCATTCACATATACCAGAAACAGCACTGGTCCTAGGACTGACCCCTGTGGAACCCCGCTTGTCACAGGCGCCCACTCTGACACCTCGTTACATACCATGACTCGCTGATGCCTTCCCATCAGGCATTCTCTGATCCATTGCAGTGCCTTCCCTGTTAAACCTGCCAGGTTCTCCAGCTTTTGCACTAATGGATCTGTGTCAAACGCCTTCTTAAAGTCCAAGAAAATACAATCTACCCACCTCTCTCTCTCTCTTGTCTTACTGCTGTCACCCTGTCATAGAACTCCAGAAGGTTTGTGACACAGGATTTCCCGTCCCTGAAACCGTGCTGGATGTCGTTGATAAGATCATTCCTTTCTAGGTGCTCCACAACTCTTCTTCTGATAATCTTCTCCATAACTTTGCATACTATACACGTCAGTGACACTGATCTGTAGTTTAGTGCTTCGTGTCTGTCTCCTTTTTTAAAAATTGGGACTACATTTGATGTCTTCCACACCTCAGGTAGTCGCCCTGTTTCGATAGATGTGTTGAAGATTGTTGTTAGTGGTACACACAGTGCCTCTGCTCTCTCTCTCCCTGTGTGTTAGTTATCATTTTGTGCTAGGCACATGTCGATTAGACACTAGGCCTATTGTATAAGCTTACATACTCACCTATTTGTGGTTGCAGGGGTCGAGTCATAGATCCGGGCCCCGCCTCTTTAGTGATCGCTACTAGGTCCTCTCTCCCTCTGCTCCATGAGCTTTATCATACCTTGTCTTAAAGCTATGTATGGTTCCTGCCTCCACTACATCACTTGCTAGACTATTCCACTTCCTAACATCTCTTTGACTCATCTAAGTCTTCAACTTCCAATTGTGACCCATTATTGTTGTGTCCCATCTCTGGAACATCCTGTCTCTGTCCACCTTGTCAATTCCTCGCAGTATTTTGTATGTCGTTATCATGTCTCCCCTGACCCTCCTGTCTTATAGTGTCGTCAGGCCGATTTCCCTTAACCTTTCTTCGTAGGACATTCCCCTTAGCTCTGGAACTAACCTTGTTGCAAACCTTTGCACTTTCTCTAATTTCATGACGTGTTTGACCAGGTGTGGGTTCCAAACTGGTGCTGCATACTCCAGTATGGCCCTGACGTACACGGTGAACAGAGTCTTGAACGATTCCTTACTGAGGTATTGGAACGCTATTCTCAGGTTTGCCAGGCACCCGTATGCTGCACTAGTTATCTTACCTGGAGTTTACCTGGAGAGGGTTCCGGGGGTCAACGCCCCCGCGGCCCGGTCTGTGACCAGGTCTCATAGTGGATCAGGGCCTGATCAACCAGGCTACTACTGTTGGCCGCACGCAAACCGACGTACGAACCGCAGCCCGGCTGGTCAGGTACTGACTTTAGATGCCTGTCCAGTGCCTGCTCTAAGACAGCCAGGGGTCTATTGGTAATTCCCCTTATGTATGCTGGGAGGCTATCTCGTTGATGTGCGCCTCAGGAGATGTGCTCGGTATTATACTCACCCCAAGATCCTTTTTCTTGAGCGAGGTTTGCAGTCTTTGGCCACCTAGCCTATACTCTGTCTGCGGTCTTCTTTGCCCTTCCCCGATCTTCATGACTTTACATTTGGCAGGGTTAAATTCAAGGAGCCAGTTACTGGACCAGGCTTGTAGCCTGTCCAGGTCTCTTTGGAGTCCTGCCTGATCCTCATCTGATTTAATTCTCCTCATTAACTTCACATCATCTGCGAACAGACACACTTCTGAGTCTATCCCGTCCGTCATGTCATTCACATATACCAATAATAGCACTGGTCCTAGAACTGACCCCTGTGGGACCCCGCTCGTCACAGGCGCCCACTGTGATGCCTCATCACGTACCTTGACTCGTTGGTGCCTCCCTGTCAGGTATTCCCTGATCCATTGCCGTGCCCTTCCTGTTGTACACGCTTGATCCTCAGTGAGGAACTGTGTCGAAGTCCTTCTTGCAGTCCAAGAAAATGCAGTCTATGTGCAATGTGTGTGTGTAAATACGTACGCAATTACATATTTGTTGCTGCAGGGGTCGATTCGTAGCTCTTGGCCCCGCCCTTTTGCTGGTCGCTACTAGGTCCACTCTCTCCCTGCTCCATGAGCTTTATCATACCTCTTGTTAAACTATGTATGAATCCTGCCTCCACTACATCACTCTCCAGATTGTTCCACTTCCTGACAACTCTATGACTGAAGAAATACTTACTAACATCCCTGTGACTCATCTGACTCTTCAACTTCCGGTTTTGACCCCTTGTTGTTGTGTCCCATCTCTGGGACATCCTGTCTCTGTCCACCTTGTCATTTTCTCTCAGTATTTTATACGTCGTTATCATGTTCCCCCTGTCCTTCCTGTCCCCCAGTGTCGTCAGGTTGAGTTCCCTTAACCTCTCCTCGACGGACATGCCCTTTAGCTCCGGTACTTGTCTTATTGCAAACCTTTGCACTTCCTTTAATTTCTTAATATGCTTGATCAGGTGTGGGTTCCAAACTGGTGCTGCATGCTCCAATATAGGCGTTACATACACGGTGTACAGTCTTGATCGATTCCTTACTGAGGTGTCGGAATGCTATTCTAAGGTTTGCCAGGCGCCCGTATGCTGCAGCAGTTTTCTGGTTGATGTTAGCCTCAGGAGATATGCTCGATATTATACTCACCCCAAGATCCTCTTCTTTGAATGAGGTTTGCAGTCTTTGGGCCCCTAGACTGTACTCTATCTGCGGTCTTCTTTGCCCTTCCCCAATCTCCATGACTTTTCACTTGGTGGGGTTAACCTTCACGAGCCAATTGTGTGCTTACCTATCTGTGATTGCAGGGGTCGATCACAGCTCCGGGCCCCACCTCGCCTGTACTCACCTAATGTGTGTGTGAGAGAGAAAGAGAACCGTGATTCGAATTCCCCACAAGGAAATTAGGAGAGTACGCAGGTGCCCAGAGGTACATAAATACCAGTACACTCTGATACTCCTTTTGGTAACTATTTTCCAGCCAATTTATAAGTATAAAAACCTACTTTCATGACTTCAGGCACCTACTTCCAGGCACCTACTTCCAGGCACCTACTTCCAGGCACCAAAGGAATATTATTCCACCAGCTTCAGAAACTCGTCTGAAAGTTCTGAAGGATTTTCCCCAGCCTTCAGGACAACTCGTAAAGGTCACAATCAGGGAAATTACTGCTGAATCTCGCCTCTGTGGATATGCACTGATTTTAAATCAATCATTAGGGTCAAAATCTGCATTTTTTGTATGAATTTCTTCTCAAAACGAAGATTTTAGAAAGCTATTAAATAGAGGAAGTACATTGACCATCACTCCGACAGCCCGTCAAACTCTACGTCTACATTAACTCCAACCTGGCTCAGACAAGCCTGCTGGGTGCTCAAGCTCCCTAGCAATCAAAGCCACATGTACACTGGAAGTTGAAGACTCAGATGAGTCAAAGGGATGTTAGGAAGTATTTCTTCAGCCATAGAGTTGTCAGGAAGTGGAATAGTCTAGCAAGTGATGTAGTGGAGGCAGGAACCATACATAGTTTTAAGACGAGGTATGATAAAGCTCATGGAGCAGGGAGAAAGGGGACCCAGTAGTGATCAGTGAAGAGGCGGGGCCAGGAGCTGAGTCTCGACCCCTTTAACCACAATTAGGTGAGCACAAATAGGTGAGTACTTAATCTGGTACACTGAAGTGTACATGTACACTTTATCTGGTACACTGAAGTGTACATGTACACTTTATCTGGTACATTAAAGTGTGAATCTTTGATTAACGTGTACACTTGATGTACATGTACAATTGTGTACAACCTCGATGAACATGTCCACTTAACCTGATACACTTAAGTGTACACCCTTGGTGTGCATGTACACTTCAAGTGGGATATTTAAGTGTATAACTTTGGTGTGCATGTACACTTAAAGGGGTGAACTTAAGTGTACACCCTTGGTGTGCACTCAGGAGCTTAGGCATACATGTACACTTCAGTGTACACACTTGGTATATACCCAAGAGCCTTGGCATATATGTACACTTAAGTGTACATCCTTGATGTACACTTGGATCATGAACACTTGAGCAGGTAACTGTACACAAGACCTTTATCAATGGAGGTAAGTAGGTTGGAGACCTTCAGGGGACATATTTACCGAGGTAGGTGAACAGCTAGCCGCCCGGGATAAGGTGTAAAAAAAACATGTTGGAACGAGTCATGGTCGCATGGTGTGTGCGTACATGTGTACACGTGTGTGTGTGGCAGGCAGGTATATAAGGTGTGTGTCTCTGGTTAAGTGTACAGTTGATCAGCTTCACCAGCATCATGAACTTTCTGGTAAGTTGGCAGAGGTACTTCTGCTGGTACTTCTGCTGGTACTTCTGCTGGTACTCCTGCTGGTATTGCTGCTGCTGCTGCTGCTGCTGCTGCTGTTACTTCTGCTGTTGCAACAGGAAATGCGATGTGTTTAATGGATGTAGGGTCGAGCCTACACTGTGTTGAATGATCCACACCGTTTAGTGAACATAGGGTCGAGCCTACATTGTGTTGACTGAACCCCATTGTTTAGTGGAGGGTGGATCAAGCCTGCACTGTTGTATTAACAACAGTCTTCATGTGGGTGCATACGGTACATTCTGCTCTAGATCTGAACAGTAGCAGTTGTTGTTTGCTGATGACACAGTGCACTTCCAAGAATGTTAATTGCGGCTACAACATTTGAGTTTGAAAGGATTTGTCGTAGAGGAAGTTGAAAGTGAACATTGGAAAGATCAAGGTGATGAGGAGAACAAAAAAAATGAATAATGAAAGGTTGGATATGAGAGTTGAGGAAGTATGAAGGCAGTGAATGTTTTGACGTATTAGTGAGAGAACTTGTCACTGGATGTTGCTATTGATAGATGAGGTCGACCATAGAATTGATGTGGAGTAGAGAGGTGAATGGTGCACTGAGGTATCTGTGGGGACCAACAACTTTACCCGTGGAGGCAAAAACGTGGAATGTGTGAGAGAATAGTAGTGCCAATATTTTGTTCCATATGTAAAAGTGTTTGGTAACACTATAATCTGGTACATTCCCCTTCCTGTCTTCCCTGACTTTCTGCCCACAGATGCGTCAATGCGTCATCTACCTTTTCCTTTGCTTTATGTATTCTATGGTTCACCTGGTCTTCCACAGACCCATCTAACGACAAGTTCACTCACAAATATCTCAACATCTTCACTTCCTCCATACTTCCTCTCTCTAGACTCGTATCCAGTCGTTCATTATCTAAACTTTTTGTTTCTCTCAATGTTCACTCTTTCCCTTTTTTTACATACCCTCTCAAATTCCTCCACCGACCTCTGTGTCTTCTCTTCAGAATCTTCAAAAAAAAAAAAAACTGTGTCATCAGCAAAGAGCAGCTGTGACAATGCCATCCTGTATGTTCTAAAAACCATGTATGTCCAACAAAAAAGGTTAATCTTCAGGTAAGCAATGTTCACTTCCCTCCTAAAACCTCCTTTGTTCTCTGCAGTCCTACTTTCTCTCTCTTACCCGCAATTTTTTTTTTTAAATTAACTTATTCCCCTATCTTACATTCTCTCGTCTCCTTTTTCCTTAAATAAAGGAACTATACATTCCGCACCTTCATGAACACGTAATGAACACACTAGACACTCTTTATACTGTCCTCCACATATAATTCTTAGTGAAAACAGATTTTACACACTTTCTTGTAGCCCCTTATGGCACTCTTCACCTCATCATTGCACCAGTCATCACCCTCGATGCCAACACCCACCCTCGCATAACGACACCCACCCTCGCATAACAACACCCACCCTCGCATAACGACACCCACCCTCGCATAACAACACCCACCCTCGCATAACACCCACCCTCGCATAACGACACCCACCCTCGCATAATGACACCCACCCTCGCATAACAACACCCACCCTCGCATAACGACACCCACCCTCGCATAACGACACCCACTCTCGCATAACAACACCCACCCTCGCATAACGACACCCACCCTCGCATAACGACACCCACCCTCGCATAACGACACCCACCCTCGCATAACGACACCCACCCTCGCATAACGACACCCACCCTCGCATAACGACACCCACCCTCACATAACGACATCCACCCTCGCATAACGACACCCACCCTCACATAACGACCCTCACCCTCGCATAACGACACCCACCCTCACATAACGACACTCACCCTCGCATAACGACAACCTTCTGGACACTCAAGGAGTATTATCATTGGAAGTGTTTCATCGATCTCACAACCTCAAATATCAGCCTTTTATCCCGCTAGTTAACATGTGAGAAGTAACAAGTACATTTTTCACTTTTCAGATTGTACTCAGTTTGGCAGCGGTGTGCCTGGCCAGGCCACAAGCTGAAGTCTCTCCTGCCGTTGACGTCAACGCCATAGATCCTCAGTTTGCGTCGTTCATCTTCCCCGGTGATGACCCTGCCATCATCGCTGCTAAGAAAGCTCACTTCAGCGCCATCAACGCAGCTCTTGGTCGCACCTCCAGCGTCAAGCAGGCTGCACCCGTAGCCCAAGTTGCTGCTGAAGCTGAGGTAGCACAAGCTGTAGCTGCTGAAGCTGAGGTAGCACAAGCTGTAGCTGCTGAAGCTGAGGTAGCACAACTTGAAGCTGCTGAAGCTGAGGTAGCACAAGCTGTAGCTGCTGAAGCTGAGGTAGCACAACTTGAAGCTGCTGAAGCTGAGGTAGCACAAGCTGAAGCTGCTGAAGCTGAAGTCGCACTAGCTGAAGCTGCTGAAGCCGAAGCTGCCGAAGCCGAAGCTGCTGAAGCTGAAGTAGCGCAAGCTGAAGCTGCTGAAGCTGAAGTTGCACAAGCTGAACAAGCAGAAGCCGAAGCCGGAGCCGAACAAGCAGAAGCCGAAGCCGGTGCCGAACAAGCAGAAGCAGAAGCTGGAGCCGAGCAAGCAGAAGCAGAAGCCGGAGCCGAAGCCGAAGCCGGAGCCGAAGCCGAAGCCGGAGCCGAAGCCGAAGCCGGAGCCGAAGCCGAAGCCGGAGCTGAGGCCGAACAAGCAGAAGCAGAAGCCGGAGCCGAGGCCGAACAAGCGGAAGCTGAAGCCGGAGCCGAGGCTGAACAAGCGGAAGCCGAAGCTGGAGCCGAGGCTGAACAAGCGGAAGCCGAAGCCGGAGCCGCATAAACATCCATCAACTTAGTGTGTAGATATATTAAAATTTAATATCACAATGTTCTTTTGTCTATAATATCGATAAAATTTATTTATATCGAAAAATGGATTTTTTCACTTCCCTCCATGAGTTGTTAGTGGACTAATTGCCTAGGCTGCTAGGCCAGTAGGCCTACTGTAGTACCCACCTCCATGACTCAAAAAATGCTTCACATGACTCAAAAATGCTTCACATGACTCAAAAATGCTTCACACGACTCAAAAAATGCTTCACACGACTCAAAAATGCTTCACATGACTCAAAAAATGCTTCACACGACTCAAAAATGCTTCACTCTACTCAAAAAATGCCTCACATGACTCAATTTACAAAACTTCTTTTTTTGAGTTGTATAAATCGTGTGTAAAAGAATTGCAAATTAATATTTATATAGAATGGGTCTTAACACTCAGAGTGTGCAATATTAAAATAATCTGGGACCACTTAGTACATTGTGGGAGCTCCATTAGTACTTTGTGGGAGCACCATTAGTACTTTGTGGGAGCACCATTAGTACTTTGTGGGAGCACCATTAGTACTTTGTGGGAGCTCCATTAGTACATTGTGGGAGCTCCATTAGTACTTTGTGGGAGCACCATTAGTACCTTGTGGGAGCACCAGTTTAACTGAGCGCCAGCTAGAGCAAACAGCGTGGCAAACACCAGGGATTCACTGATAGTACTGATGTCATGTTGCATTAACACTCCCCTTTTAACCCCTTAACTGTCCAAACGTAGATCTACGTTGTTACCGCTGGCGCTCCAAACGTAGATGATTGGCCTGAGATGGATGGTCAATATAAAATGGGTCTTAACACTCGGTGTGGTGTGGTGCGCGCAGTATTAAAACAATCTGGGACCACGTAGTACCTTGTGGGAGCACCGGTTCAATTGAGTGCCAGCTAGCGCAAACAGCGTAGCAAACACCAGGGATTCACTGATATCTTGTACATAAGAGGAAAGTGATGTTGACCCCGAGTTTAGTGGCTTTGAGATGGATGTGGCCACAGGTGGTTAAAGAAATATAAAAAACCTTGATAATAACTCGTGTGCAACATATGTGCCACATCCTTTCAATTTTGATGCAAGTGGTAGTGTCACCCTGCCAGAATGTCCTATCACTAATTACTGCTCTGGGTTAGTACAGAGACGAGTCTGCAATATGTGTAATGTGTGTTCGGTTGGCTGGCTCTGGCTGTCTCTCTCTCAGAGAGAGCTGCTCATGAACCTGATTACCAGCTAGACGAACAGGTATTACACATGTATCAGAATCGTCACGTCTGCACAAGTGGGGAGATACAACTGTGGCTGAAATAAGTTTGTTACTTGCCAGTTATGCTCAGACCTCATATCTAAAAGGTCAGGGAAGAACTAAAAGCCATAAATGAAATTGAAAGAAACCCAAAGTATTTGTTTTCTTATGCCAAATCAAAGACAAGAACAACATCCAGTATTGGGCCCCTACTTAAACGAGATGGGTCCTACACAGATGACAGCAAGGAAATGAGTGAGTTACTAAAGTCCCAGTATGACCAGTATAACCAGACTGAAAGTCGAAGACCTAAATGAATTTTTTATGAAAGTGTCACAGAATTTGGTAGACGCAAACCTATCTGACATTATCCTGACGCCAAATGACTTCGAAAAGACAATAAATGACATGCCCATGCACTCCGCTCCAGGCCCAGACTCATGGAACTCCGTGTTCATCAAGAACTGCAAGAAGCTCCTATCACATGCTTTTAACATCCTATGGAGAGGGAGCATGGACACTGGGGTCGTCCCACAGTTACTAACAGACATAGCCCCACTCCACAAAGGGGGCAGTAAAGCATTGGCAAAGAACTACAGACCAATAGCGCTAACGTCCCATATCATAAAAATCTTTGAAAGGGTTCTAAGAAGCAAGATCGCCACTCATCTAGATACCCATCAATTACACAACCCAGGGCAGCACGGGTTTAGAGCAGGTCCCTCCTGTCTGTCCCAACTACTGGACCACTACGACAAGGTCCTGGATGCTCTAGAAGACAAACAGAATGCAGATGTTATATACACAGACTTTGCAAAAGCCTTTGACAAGTGTGACCATGGTGTAATAGCACACAAAATGTGTGATAAAGGAATAACAGGAAAAGTGGGCAGATGGATCTATAATTTCCTAACAAATAGAACACAAAGAGTAGTAGTAAACAGAGTAAAGTCTGAGGCAGCTACTGTGAAAAGCTCTGTTCCACAAGGCACAGTACTTGCTCCCATCCTGTTCCTCATCCTCATATCAGACATTGACAGGGATATAAGCCACAGTGCCGTGTCTTCCTTTGCAGATGACACCCGAATCTGCATGACAGTGTCCACCGTTGAAGACACTGCAAGACTCCAAGCAGACATCAACCAAATTTTTAAATGGGCTGCAGAAAACAATATGAAGTTCAATGATGAGAAATTTCAATTACTCCGATATGGAAAACGTGAGGAAATTAAAATCTCATCGGAGTATAAAACAAATTCCAACCACACAATAGAGCGAAAAACTAATGTCAAAGACCTGGGAGTGATCATGTCAGAGGATCTCACCTTCAAGGACCATAACACTGTAGCAATCGCATCTGCTAGAAAAATAACAGGATGGATAATGAGAACCTTCAAAACCAGGGATACCAAGCCCATGTTGACACTTTACAGATCGCTTGTTCTATCTAGGCTGGAATATTGCTGCACACTAACTGCACCTTTCAAGGCAGGTGAAATTGCTGACCTTGAAAATGTGCAGAGAACCTTCACCGCACGCATAAGTGCGATAAACCACCTCAATTACTGGGAACGCTTGAAGTTCCTAAACCTGTACTCCCTAGAACGCAGGCGGGAGAGATACATTATTATATACACTTGGAAAATTCTCGAGGGATTAGTACGAAACTTGCACACGAGAGTCACTCCCTACGAAAGCAAAAGACTCGGCAGGCGATGTAACATCCCCCCAATGAAAAGCAGTGGTACCACTAGCACGTTGAGGGACAACACAATAAGTGTCAGGGGCCCAAGACTGTTCAACTGCCTCCCAGCATACATAAGGGGGATTACCAATAGACCCCTGGCTGTCTTCAAGCAGGCACTGGACAGGCACCTAAAGTCAGTCCCTGACCAGCCAGGCTGTGGTTCGTATGTCGGACTGAGTGCGGCCAGCAGTAACAGCCTGGTTGATCAGGCTCTGATTCACCATGAGGCCTGGGAAACTTACACTATGTATGATAATTGTGTTTGTGTGTATCTGCGCCTATGTAACCTTACTTAGTCCCTGAATGTGTTCAAGGGACGCCTGTCGCTCAAGCTCTGGAATAATACTTTGTGTGGCCGAAATGTATTTATTCCTTGTCACAGTCATGATTAGGTGTGTGGAACAGTGAGAACGAATAAAAAACATATGCGAAGGTTCAGTGGGATCAGTGCACCATCAGGTGCCCCGTGGCTTGGTGGCTAAAGCTCTCGCTTCACACGGGGAGGGTCCGGGTTCGATTCCCAGCGAGGGTAGAAACATTGGGCGTGTTTCCTTACACCGGTTGTCTATGTTCATCCATCAGTAAAATGGGTACCTGGATGTTAGTGGACTGGTGTGGGTCGCATCCTGGGTGTTAGTGGACTGTGTGGGTAGCATCCTGGGACAAAACTGACCTAATTTGCGGGAAATGCTCAGCATAACAAGGGGTTTTCTGTATAGTAGTATGTCATTGATGTCAGCTATGGTCTGTATACCTTGTACATGTACTTATAAAGATATTATTATTATATAGTATTCCCTCACTGACATCCACCATTATCTTCCTGGTTTTAATTGCTTAAGGCAAGTGCTTTTGCAGGCAAGTTTTCGAGGCGTAGTGCCGGGTTTCTTACAGTTAAGCCAAGCTAGGTTAAGCCAGTCTGTATAAGCCACATCTGACCTGCCTTTTAAAACATGTGTGGAAGTTTTATAAGCATTCCGGCCGTCCCAGTGTGTCCTGTGTAGATAAACAAACAAGCCAACCCAGCTGAGAGAAACAAGCCAGCAAGCCATTCCAGTTGAAACAAGTCAGCCTAATTTCTGTTGAAAGCCAGTGTCTGTTCAGGCCAGCTTGCTTTATTGCTTGTGCTGCTAGCAAGACGCTAATCAAGCAAAATTCCATCTCTGTGGCATTTTGTGCCTTAGAGTGGGTTTTAATCCAGACTTCTTAGTGTGGAATAGTGCGCCGCGTGGTCGCAGGTGGCCAGTCAGTTGGCCACAGCTGAAAATTCAAGGACCCCAATGAAAATAAGTCACTGATTTTTTTGGGTTATCCTGGAGGGTAATCTGCACATATCCTGCTATGTATGATAATTTATGTAACTGTATTTCTGTGTACCTGAACGAACTTACACCTTCACAACACCACCCTGCCACCCACACTCTCACTGAAACACCCACATATCTACCACAATATTGTATCATCGCCCAGACCAGTGAAGCTTGTATTATTTTTGTACGCCTCCTGTGGAGAACTGGCTAGATAAGTACACTTTCCTACAGGAAACATAAGACAAGTGTTACTTATCTTTTAACAGCACAATTTCCAACAGCCTCTCCCTGGAAATCCCTTCGGGGTGCCGTCTCAGTGTCCACAGTGACTGTTGATCTACAAGTTAGTTAGAACAACAATTTGCCCCAAAGGAGCGTATATCTCAGTATTTCACTAACATCTGAAATGCGTAGTGATACTTACTTGGTTTTGGGTGAATCACCTGCATCACTGGATCTATTGGTAACTCCAGTCAAATCTCACCTCTACCTATTAGCTGCAGGTAACGTAATTAGGTGTGGGTATGGCTGGACTTACCTGGGTATTGTAACTGACCCAATTTTCCCTAGTTTGTTGTAGGGGAGGTGTGACCCCGGTATTGTTGTCTTGAGTAGGCTGCTACAGTAGACACAAGCCTATCTGACATTACCCTGACCCCACATGACTTCGAAAAGGCGATAAATGACATGTCCATGCGCTCCGCTCCAGGCCCCGACTCTTGGAACTCAGTGTTCATCAAGAACTGCAAAAAGCCCCTATCACCTGCTTTTAACATCCTATGGAGAGGGAGCATGGACACTGGGGTCGTCCCGCAGTTACTAAAAACAACAGACATAACCCCACTCCACAAAGTGGGCAGTAAAGCAATAGCAAAGAACTACAGACCAATTGCGCTAACGTCCCATATCATAAAAATCTTTGAAAGGGTTCTAAGAAGCAAGATCGCCACTCATCTAGATAACCATCAATTACACAACCCAGGGCAGCATGGGTTTAGAGCAGGTCACTCCTGTCTGTCCCAACTACTGGACCACTACGACAAGGTCCTGGATGCTCTAGAAGACAAACAGAATGCAGATGTTATATACACAGACTTTGCAAAAGCCTTTGACAAGTGTGACCATGGTGTGATAGCACACAAAATGCGTGATAAAGGAATAACAGGAAAAGTTGGTAGATGGATCTATAATTTCCTAACAAGTAGAACACAAAGAGTAGTAGTCAACAGAGTAAAGTCTGAGGCAGCTACTGTGAAAAGCTCTGTTCTACAAGGCACAGTACTCGCTCCCATCCTGTTCCTCATCCTTATATCGGTGTAGATGAATGGTTCAGAGAACCGACAAGTTATAAATTAGACACATATGCAACACTTGGGTATCTTTATTTAGGAAACGTTTCGCCACACAGTGACTTCATCAGTCCAATACAATGTAGAAAGGTGTAAGGAGAGGAGGAGTTTGAGGTAATCAGTCCCTCGGCCTGGAGTCGATGTGTTCAGTCCATCAATCTTGTAGAAAGTACAGCACATGTCCATAGAGGTGGCTTATATACTGTAGTCAGGTGAGGCGAAGCAGCAGGAGGCGGGGTCCTAGTGGTACCATCCACCTTTCTACATTGTATTGGACTGATGAAGCCACTGTGTGGCGAAACGTTTCCTCAATAAAGATACCCAAGTGTTGCATATGTGTCTAATTTATCCTTATATCGGACATAGACAGGGATATAAGCCACAGTGCTGTGTCTTCCTTTGCAGATGACACCCGAATCTGTATGACAGTGTCCACCGTTGAAGACACTGCAAGACTCCAAGCAGACATCAACTAAATCTTTAAATGGGCTGCAGAAAACAATATGAAGTTCAATGATGAGAAATTTCAATTAGTCAGATATGGAAAACGTGACGAAATTAAAATCTCATCAGAGTATAAAACAAATTCCAACCACACAATAGAGCGAAAAACTAATGTCAAAGACCTGGGAGTGATCATGACAGAGGATCTCGCCTTCAAGGACCATAACACTGTAGCAATCGCATCTGCCAGAAAAATGACAGGATGGATAATGAGAACCTTCAAAACCAGGGATGCCAAGCCCATGTTGACACTCTTCAGGTCACTTGTTCTATCTAGGCTGGAATATTGCTGCACAATAACTGCACCTTTCAAGGCAGGTGAAATTGCTGACCTTGAAAATGTACAGAGAACCTTCACGGCACACATAGCTGCGATAAACCACCTCAACTACTGGGAACGCTTGAAGTTCCTAAACCTGTACTCCCTAGAACGCAGGCGGGAGAGATACATGATTATATACACTTGGAAAATCCTAGAGGGATTAGTACCAAACTTGCACACGAAAATCACTCCCTATGAAAGCAAAAGACTCGACAGATGATGTAACATCCGCCAATGAAAAGCAGGGGTGCCACTAGCACGATAAGAGACAACACTAAGTGTCAAGGGCCCAAGACTGTTCAACTGCCTCCCAGCATACATAAGGGGGATTACCAATAGACCCCTGGCTGTCTTCAAGCAGGCACTGGACAGGCACCTAAAGTCAGTACCAGACCAGCCAGGCTGTGGTTCTTACATCGGGTTGCGTGCGGCCAACAGTAACACCCTGGTTGATCAGGCCCTGATCCACCATGAGGCCTAGTCACGGACAGGGCAGCGGGGGCGTTAACCCCCGAAACCCTCTCCAGGTATACTCCAGGCATTCAGGGTCAATTCTGGGAACCAGAGCACTGATTAAATTCTCTAGATCAAGAGCCCCTCACCAGAGTCAAGGAACCTTCCTTGAGAGCGGCCCATTTAAAGATATGGTTGATGTCCGCCTGGAATCTTGCAGTGTCTTCGATGTAGGTCACTCATGCAAATTCGGGTGTCATCTGCAAAGGAAGACACGGTGCTGTGGCTAACAAACAGGATGGGGGAGAGTACTGTGCCTTGTGGAACAGAGCTTCTGAGTAGCCGCCTCAGACTTTACTCTGTTTACTACTACTCTTTGTGTTCTGTTTATTAAGAAGTTTTAGATCCATCTACCAACTTTTCCTGTTATTCCTTTATCACACATTTTGTGTATAATTACACCATGGTCACACTTGTCAAAGGTTTTTGCAAAGTCTGTGTATACTACATCTGTATTTTGTTTATCCTCTACAGCATCCAGGACCTTGTCATAGTGATCCAGTAGCTGGGACAGGCAGGAGCAACCTGCTCTAAACCCGTGTTGCCCTGGGTTGTGTAATTGATAGGTATCTAGGTGGTTGGCTATCTTGCTTCTTAGAACCCTCTCAAAAAATTTTATGATATGGGATGTTAGTGTTATCGGTATGCAGTTCTTTGTTATTATTTTACTGCCACCTTTGTGGAGTGGGGCTATGTCTGTTGTTTTTAGCGACTGTTGAATGACCCGTGTCCATGCTCCCTCTCCATAGAATGCTAAAGGCACGTGATAGGGGCTTCTTGCAGTTCTTGATGAACACGGAGTTCCATGAGTCTGGGCCTAGGGCAAAGTACATGAGCATGTCATTTATTGCCTTTTCGAAGTCATGTGGTGTTAGGATATCTCTCTGTACTCACCTAATTGTACTCACCTAATTGTGGTTGCAGGGGTCGAGACTCAGCTCCTGGCCCCGCCTCTTCGCTGTCCGCTACTGGGTCACTTCTCTCCCTGCGCTTTATCATACCTTGTCTTAAAACTATGTATGGTTCCCGCCTCCACTATATCGTTCTCTAGACTATTCCACTTCCTAACTACTCTATGGCTGAAGAAGTGCTTCCTAACATCCCTTTGACTCATCTGAGTCTTCAGCTTCCAGTTGTGTCCCCTTGTGTCTGTGTTCCCTCTCTGGAACATCCTGTCACTATCTACCTTGTCAATTCCCCGCAGTATTTTGTATGTCGTTATCATGTCTCCTCTAACCCTTCTGTCCTCCAGTATTGTTAGTCCTATTTCCCTCAACCTTTCTTCATAGGACATTATTATTATTATTATAATCAAATAGAAGCGCTAAACCACAGGGGTTATACAGCGCTGCAGGTTATTGTAGGATGCAGGGAGAGTGGGTTGTAAGAGGGAGAGTGATGATTAGTAGGGTATGGAGTGCTAGATGACGGTGGGTAGTGCAGGGATAGAGGGTAGCAAGAGATCGAGGTAGAAGGGATTGAGGGAGGTGCTAGAGGTATAATCTTCAGAGTTTGTGTAGTAAGTCAGTTTGTGTCAAAAAGTCAACAAGAGAGTCAGGATTAAAGGAGGGTCCATCTGCAAGAAGGGAAGGTAAAGAAAGGGCCGCAGAGCGAAGACGTCGTTGGAGGTAAATTCTGCGTGCTCGTTGATAGAGTGGACAGTCCAACAGGATATGTCGAACAGACACTGGAACCTGACAATGCTCACAGAGAGGGGCAGGGAGCCTCTCCATGAGATACCCGTGAGTAAGACGAGTGTGGCCGATGCGAAGACGGGAGAGTGTAGTCTCCCAACCTCGACATTGGTGACAAGAAGAAGGCCAGAAACCTATAACCGGTTTAATAGAATGAAGTTTGTTATTCAGCAGGTCAGACCAGCGTTGTTACCAACGGGTGCGAAGGTGGGTAGCAATGACCGCAAAATAGTCCGTGAAAGGAACACCTCTATATGAAACTGGAAGGTCATGTACTGCTGACCGCGCAGCAGTGTCTGCCTGTTCATTGCCCTGTACGTCAACATGACCAGGGACCCAACAAAAGACAATATCTTTATGCTTGCTAAAGATACGGCGTAACCAAAGGTGGATACGAAGAACTAGGGGTGAGGTGTATCAATTTTACGGATAGCCTGTAAAGCACTAAGGGAGTCTGAAACGACCACAAATGGTGATACAGGCATAGATGCAATACGGATAAGTGCCACAAGAATGGCATACAATTCAGCCGTAAATATGCTAGCCGAGGGTAATAGATGCCCTCGTACGACGCTGTCCGGAAACACTGCTGCGAATCCGACGCCGTCAGATGACTTTGAACCATCGGTGTATACTGCGATGGCATGGGAATGAGAACGGAAATGGTCTAGAAAGAAAGAGCGAGAAGCCGCCGTAGGTAGTTGGGCTTTCGCGCAAGGTAGAGGAATAGAACAGACACGGACAGCAGGAACTTCCCAAGGGGGTAGAGGAAAGGGTGAAGCCACATGAACATATAAAGGCGGAAGCTGAAGGGAGGACAAGAGTGAATGCAGACGAAGAGAAAAGGGACGAAGTAAACAGGGGCGACGAACAAATAACGAGCGTCTACTAACATCTGTGACAATCCTATACATGGAAGGATTGCGGAGGTCATGAGAGCGAACATAATAGCGAATGCAATGTGCATCACGACGATCGGACAAGGATGGAATGTTCGCTTCTACATAGAGGCTCTCAACCGGGGAAGAACGAAAAGCACCAAGGCATAAGCGTAATCCCTGGTGATGGATGGGATTAAGGCTGGAAAGAGTGGCAGGAGAGGCTGCCGAATATATCTGGTCACCATAATCGAGTTTCGATAAAATTAGGGCCGAATGTAGGCGAAGGAGAGTTCTACGATCATCCCCCCATGAAAGATGTGCGAGGGTTTTAAGGAGGTTCAGCTGGCTGTGACAAGTTGCCTTCAGAGAGGTAATGTGAGGTTTCCAGGACAATCTACGGTCAAACAGGAGGCCGAGAAACATGACCGTATCACGTTCTGGGATACGTGAGCCGTATAGGTACAATGGATGATCAGAGACCACTGAACGTCTAGTAAACGTAATTTGATGAGTTTTGCCACTAGAAAATTTAAACCCGTGCCTGGTGGCCCAATCGGAAAAACCCGGTTGATGGCATGCTGGAGGGAAACTGCAATGAGGTGACAGTCAGCACCTGCACAAGCTATAGCAAAGTCATCCACATAGAGCGATGACCAAATATTGGATGGGAGAACAGATGCCAGATTATTTATAGCAAGCAGAAAAAGTGTTGTGCTCAGAACACATCCCTGGGGGACACCTTCAGCTTGGACAAATTCCGGGGAGTTCATTACTAACCCGGACCCGGAAATGTCTGTCAGTTAAGAAGGCCTTAAGAATGGTAGGTTGCCTCGGAGGCCTAAGGAGTGGGCCTGGGCCAAGATATTATATCTCCAAGTTGTATCATAAGCCTTCTCAAAGTCGAAAAAGATAGCGATAACCGAATGGTTATTCGCAAAGGCATTACGAATATACGTATCCAAGCGCAGCAAGGGGTCAATGGCAGAACGGCCCTTACGGAAGCCATACTGACTAGGGGAGAGACTATTGTGAGTCTAAATACCACATCAAACGTCTATTAACTAGACGTTCATTCACCTTGCAAACTGCACTGGTAAGAGCGATGGGACGGTAGTGAGAGGAATCACGTCCCGTAGTACCTGGTTTTCGAAAAGGGAGAACAATAGCAGACTTCCACAGCTGGGGAAGAACTCCTTGCGACCATATGAGATTAGAGAGTCGTAAGAGGACAGTAAGAGCAGACTGAAGTAAATGCTGTAGCATACGAATATGTATGCCGTCTGGCCCAGCTGCCGATGATCGGCAAGCAGAGAGTGTTGCCTCCAGTTCTTGAAGGGTAAAAGGCACATTATAGGATTCTTCTCTAAGAGAAGAAAAATCTAAGGGCTTTAACTCGCTGGCAGACTTAGAAGAAAGGAACGAGGGGCATAGATGGAGCCCCTGAGAAATGCTGAAGAGATGATTACCAATTTCAGTGGCAACGGCAAGAGGGTGTGCTATATCGACACCAGCAACCTGAAGAACAGGAGCTGGGTCGGGGGAGAATTTACCACTTAATTTCCGCACTTTCTTCCAGACTGCACTCATCGAGGAAGCCGAAGTGACAGTAGAAACGTAATCTCGCCAGCAAGTGCGTTTAGCATCACGTATGACACAGCGAGCAATAGCTCTCTTCTGCTTGAAATCAAGGAGTCTCTCTGTGGTTCTGTTATACCGATACCTGCCCCATGCAGCGCGTTTCAAACGTACTGCCCGAGCACAAGCAGGAGACCACCAAGGCACGCACTTCTGAGGATGCTTGCCCGAGGTTTGGGGAATAGAATGTGAAGCCGCTGTGAAGATGGAGGACGAAAAGAGATGTAAAACCTCATCAATGGAGGAAGAGGTAGGAACCTCATGAAAGGCAGTAAGATGTGCGTAAAGGTCCCATTTCGCCCGGTCAAATTGCCAGCTTGGGCTATGAGGAGGTGGAGAAAACAGAGGGGACTTAAGGATGATTGGGAAATGATCGCTGTCATGTAAGTCCGGGAGGACAGACCAGGTGAAGTCAAGGACAGTTGATGAAGAGCAGATGGAAAGATCGATGCAGGAGAAAGAATGAGTTCGGGGATCAAAATGGGTAGGAGTACCCGTATTTAAAACATGGAGGGGAAGAGAAGCAAGAAATGCCTCCAACTGAATGCCACGGGAGTCACAGTGCGACCCTCCCCAGAGAAAGTGGTGTGCGTTAAAATCACCAAGTAATAGAAGGGGTGGCGGTAAGGAAGAAACCAGAAAATCAACATCTGGGATAGACAATGCCCGCGAAGGGGAGAGATATAAAGAACAGTGTGTATACCACTTATTCAAGTGGATACGGGCTGCAGTGTAATGTAAGGAAGAAGGGACATAGAGCTGACGGTATGGAACACCAGTGCGTATAAGAAGAGCACTTTCGTTAAAGGTTCCATCGGAAAAAGGATCCGATGAATATAACAAATTATAGCCTGAGAAGGGCCTGATAACAGTGGATTGTAATTTGGGTTCTTGCAAACAGACCCCAATAGGGGAAAACTGGGAGAGCAACACCTGAAGCTCACCCCTGTTACCCCTGAGGCCTCGGATATTCCACTGCAAATAAGCCATGATTTATGGAGAGAAAGATATAAGTGGAAGTGAGAGGAAGCTATGGACTAGGGTTAGAAAAGTCCACGTGTGGAGGCAGCGGAAGACCTGTAATCAGAGAGGGAGGAGGACGATGTGAAGGAAGGGGGGATTGAGACGAAGAAGAGAGATGAGGAACCTCAGATGGAGTAGTGTCCATCATCGGCCCAGTCTCTGAAATAGCTTCCAGTGTTTCGGAAGTCAAAGATGCAGAATGTGAGACTACATTAGAAATGGAAGAAGAGGGAGCAACTATCGGGGAGTCTATAGACTGTACTAAAGTAGAGGACGAGGAGATAGAAGAGGAAACTGTCGTAGGGACTTGGGAGGGGACAGGGGATGAAGGTAGTGTATGAGGAGGATGATGAACCTCCACACACGTTACAGAACTAGTCGGAGGCGAAGAACCTGGCAGTAGGGATTTTTTGCCGGGCTTATAAGAAGAAGAGGGGCGCTGAGGTTTAGGTGAAGGACGAGGACGTGTAGACTCAGAACTGTGTGAGTGAATAGAGGAAGGAGTGTGGATAGTATGGGAAGCCGAGGTAGGGACCTCGGAGCCAAGAACATCAAAAGGATTCGAGACAGGGGTGACTGTGGATGAGGCGACCACAGAGGAAGCCGTGGAAGTTGGGACCCCAGAAGCGGGGCGACGTTTAGCAATGCGAGAATAAGAGATACGGGGAAGTTTCCCTTGAAGGCGAAGATGAGAGACAGCCATAGCATATGAGAAGCCTTCTGCCTCTTTGAGACAACGGATTTCCCGCTCATTCAGGTAAACCTGACAACGGCGAGAATACGAAGGATGTGCCTCATGACAGTTAAGGCAAGAGGGAAGAACTGGCATGGTCGTCAGCACCACAGACTGGGCATTCGGCCATGGACCTGCAATATTTTGCTGGATGACCAAAACGCCAGCAGTTTCTACACTGCTGCGGTGTAGGGGTCACCTTTCGAACTTGTAAACGTTGACCTGCAATGTAGACCGAAGGTGGAAGTTCTCGGCAGTCAAACGTTAAACGAGCTATATTGCAAGGATAACGTCTTCGCTTATTGGCAGGGAGGACAAAAGTGTCAACTTTAAGGATAGGGAGTTCTTGGAGCTCAAGCTGCTCGAAAATGTCATCACCACATGTCTGGAAATTCCGTTGGACAATGGTGTGGGGCAAAATGACAGAACCACAACAAGAATTGAGGGAATGGTGCTTGTCAATAGTAACAGTAGTAGTATCTATGGTTGTGAGAAGAGAAAGATCGCGAGCTTGGCCAGCATTCTGGACCGTGATGATGCGAGTGCTGCTCTTGAGAGAGTGAAATGAGATGTCTTTACCAGCATAGCATAGCAGAGCCTTACCAATACTATGGTCTGAAAGATAGGTATTAGGAGAAGTTGGTCGCAGAGTAAAAAACTTTGTCCATTGAGTAGTTTGAAACAGAGAGTTTAAGGGGAGTGCGCGACGAGCTTGTCGTTTCTGAGAGGAACGAGAAGAAAGTGTCGAATCGTCATGTGTGGGTCTTGGTCGTTTGGGTGTTGGACCAGGGGTGGTCCGATGTGAGACGGGCGAGCGATTCGAAAATTGCCGCACCGTCGAGGGAGAAGCCGGAATCAAGGTCAGAGAAGAGCGAAGGTCAGATGTATCGAAAGGGCCAGTCAGGTCCCTGGGACCTGAAGCAGGTGACGAACTGGCACCTGCTTCAGGTACAGGGGTATTAGGGTTGTCCGAAGAGTTATCCATTAACAAGGTAGGGTCAGAACTAGGTACGATATCAAGGGGCCCGGGGGTAGAGTCACGGATTAGGGCATCCATGGTTAGGTTACTTCTTTCTTTTTGTTTTTAAGAAAAAAAAAGAAGAAAAGAAAATAAAAATAAAAAAAAGAATAAAAAAAGGGGGGAACGTGGAGGAATAGCTCCTAGGAGGAATGAAAGGGAGCGCAAATCACCCTCTGCGCCCAAGAGGACCTCAACACCGCAAGTAGTGCAGATGCTGCATGGAACCCGTGCCATACCCTACCCTTCATGCCAGTAAACCAGCAATCCGGGATAGCAACCTCACATCCACCGAGCCATCTCGGCGGACAAAAGAGAGGGCGGCCGGATATCCGCCACAAAGCATACCGCCTTCGGCCACCACCCCCAGAATCCGAAAGGTGGCCTCCAGAGATACACCCGTCGCCCGAAAGATACCCAAGGCCACCCCCCGGGAGACCGGAGAGGGATTGGGACATCCCCAGGCGATCCAGATTCCACGGCAAACTACACCACCGCCAAGAACCTAAACGGAATGGGAATGGACCACGGTACCCTTCCCCCTACCTAGGAACTAGAATGCCAGTGGAGAGAAGCTCCCAGGGTAAAAATGGGAAGGAAATAAGGGAGGGGGAGGAGGAAAGGGAAAAGGGAGGATGGGGAAGATGGGAAAGGGAGGGGGGATTGGGGGGTAATTAGGTTCGGTCTGAGGAAGAAGACCAAAAGGTCCAATTCCTCAGATGGATAGCCTCTTTACCTCGTCAAGGAGCCCCCCTTAAAGAGGTTTACTGATGTGAACATGGCTGCCCAGGCTGTGGCTGAGGGCCTGGCCATCTATTATTACTACATAATCCCTACCTATATTGAAGCAGAAAGGTACCACCATATCCAACACTACTGGAATTGCTATTCACATCTGCTCAACACAAAGGACTATCCCGTTTAGGACAAAACGTTCAGCACAACCTGTGGATGTGAGGGACACGATTTCCAGACCTGCTCCACCACAGCTCCTCCAAATTTCCTAAATTGCAAGACCACCACACTCTTGCTGCAAAATGTCCAACACAACGTGATATTGTGAAGAAGACTCAGGAAGCAGCACAGAAGACCTCCTCCAGATCTCCCACTTACGCTGATATCACCAAATTACAGGCTAACGCCACAAAAATTCTCCAGGCTACTTAACCCTCCACCACTAACTTCATACCTGACTGTGACCCAACCAAAATTTACTACTGCATGGTGTATGGCAACATGCAAAACAGGGCTCTCCCTGGAACCTTCACCACCACCACCATCAATGAGCTCTTCAGGTTGAACAACATGCCAGAGTTTAATTTCCCAGATATCCCACCTCTTCAGCCATTCTCAAGACCACATCAAATCTTGTCAATGTTTCAAAACCAGCAAGTCACTCACAAGCAACTCCACCACCACCATCGACTACATGTGAAGAGTCGCCTCAAAATCCCACCAATGAGATGCTTCCACTGCCTTCCTCCATCAAGGAAACGAACCAATCAGAGACCTCACACCTACCGAACCAATCAACAGGTATGAAAGCCAAAACTATCACCAACTGCAGCATCCACCACTACCATGCCACCTTCCTCTGTCACCAACACCTCCACCAGCAAACCACCTGCTGCCATTCCCACAGCAACAACAAAAGAAAAACTAGTCCTTACACCTACACAGGTTGCTAAAATCACTGGAGGATTAAGGGGAATACTAAACCAGAAGTACGAATCATGGCCTGGTGTAAAGTTCTACACTACTGACCAACACAGTGACAGTATGTTCTGCGACGAACTCTACGAGTCAAAGATGAAACTGAAGTTTACAAGTGACCCAGATCAACACCGCACCACTCAAAACATGCTTGAGGACATCCGTGAGTACATTACCGACTATGAGAGCATGACCCGGATCATTCACGTCTCCAGGATGAAATTCAGAAACATAAAAAAATGCGTCCCCACTAGCATTGCTTCCCATCAACCAATCACCGTGAAGCTGAGTTCTCCAGGGCTTTGGCATGGCCTAAAGCTGGGGTGTGGCTCCATTGAACCCTGTAATTGTAGCTTTCTCGGCCCTTCCTGACACTGCCTGCTGCTGTGCAGCTTCATCAGCCTTCCTTGCATCGCACATGCCCTTCAAGACACTCCCATTCCTGGGAACCAAGGCTGAGTCACTATCTGGAAAAGACCCGGGCCGGCAGTACTGGCGAATCTACAAGAGAACAGAACGGTGTTAGGATATCAGAAAATTTGAATCTACCAAATTCTGAGTCTCGGTCATAAAAAAATCATTTAGTTCTTCGACTCTTAATCTGGTTAGCAGCTCGTAAAAGCTGATTCATACTGGGATTTGAGTAACTCACTTATTTCCTTACTGTCATCTGTGTAAGTCCCATCTCGTCTACAGTGCTCGTCACGGCATTATGCTGGATGAGCGCCCCGGCATAATGCCGTGATGAAAATCAAAGGCCTACAGGGGGTCTTTTTTCGTCAGTGCATTCTGCTGGGTAGCAGCCGTTAGTATGACGTCAAGGCCTGCTGCCACACTTCACAGTGACTTCTCACTGCTCACGTGGCTGCCGTGGTGAGAGGAAGTGTTGCATTTTTCTCTCTCATTAGCTCAATCTTTTGTAAAGTGTTCCCTTTGGTTTTGGGGCTATACATCCTTTAACACCTGAAACTACAGCTCAAATCATAGGGCTTCACAAAGCTGGTCAAATCGTATTTCACTTAAAACTTGTACCAGAACTATTTATGTACCTGCCTACAAAATGCCTCATTCAATTATTATTATAATAAAAAAGAAGTGCTAAACCACACGAATCATACAGTGCAGCAGGGTAGGGTAGGATGCATGGAGAATGGGTTGTAAGAGGGAGAGGGATGATTAGTAGGGTATGGAGTGCAGCAGGACAGTGGATAGTGCAGGGATAGAGGGTAGCAAGATATTGAGGTAGAAGGGACTGAGGGGAGTGTTAGAGGTATAATCTTCAGAGTTAGTGTAGTAAATCAGTTGCTGTCAAAAAGTCAATGAGAGAGTCAGGATTAAAGGAGGGTCCATCAGCAAGAAGGGAAGGTAAAGAAAGGGCAGCAGAGCGAAGACGACGTTGGAGGTAAATTCTGCGTGCTCGTTGATAGTGGGCAGTCCAACAGAATATGGCGAACAGATACTGGAACCTGACAATGCTCACAGAGAGGGACAGGGAGCCTCTCCATGAGATACCTGTGAGTAAGACAAGTGTGGCCGATGCAAAGACGGGAGAGTGTAGTCTCCCAACCTCGACATTGGTGACAGGGCGGCCAGAAACCTATACTCGGTTTAATATAATGAAGTTAGTTATGTAGCAGGTCAGACCAACGTTGTTGCCAACGGGTGCAAAGGTGGGTAGCAATGACTGCAAAATAGTCCGTGAATGGAACACCTCTATATGAAACTGGGAGGTCATGTACTGCTGACCGCACAGCAGTGTCTGCCTGTTCAATGCCCTGTACGTCAACATGACCAGGGACCCAACAAAAAACAATATCTTTGTGCTTGGATACGAAGAACTAGGGGATGAGGTGTATCAATTTTACGGATAGCCTGTAAAGCACTAAGGGAGTCTGAAACGACCACAAATGGTGACACAGGAATAGATGCAATATGGATAAGTGTCACAAGAATGGCGTACAATTCAGCCGTAAATATGCTAGCCGAGGATAATAGATGCCCCTGCACAACGCTGTCCAGTGTACACTGCGATGGCATGTAAATGAGAACGGAAGTGGTCTAGAAAAAGAGAGCGAGAAGCCGCCGTAGGTAGTTGGGCTTTCGCGCAAGGCAGAGGAAAAGAACAGACACGGACAACAGGAACTTCCCAAGGGAGTAGGGGAAAGGGAGATGCCACATGAACATAGAAAGGTGGTAGCTGAAGGGAAGACAAGAGCGAATGTAAACGAAGAGAAAAGGGACGAAGTAAACAGGGTCAACGAACAAATAAAGAGCGTCTACTAACATCTGTGACAATCCTATACATGGAAGGATTGCGGAGGTCATGAGAGCGAACATAATAGCGAAGGCAATGTGCATCACCACGATCGGACAAGGATGAAAATGCCTCATTCAAAAGTTTGTGTTGCAGAAGTGTTAGTCAACAAGCTGCTTGATGGTGTCATCACAGAGCAATTAACCCTGGAATGTACCTTTGATCCTAGTACCTAAGGACAGTACATAGTGCCGTGATTGACTTTAGGAAGTTGAAGGCTAAAATGATACTTAATACATTATTATTATTATGGGGGAGCGCTAAACCCATAGGGATTATATAGTGCATGTGGGGGGAGGATGGAAAGTATTCAGGGTCAATTCAGGGAACTGGAGCACAGATCAAATTCCCTAGATCAAGAGCCCCTCACCAGCATCAAGGAACCTCCCTTGAGGGGATACTTATTACATAATATTGGAGATAAGTCTTTTTGACCCTAAACTTGTAACAAGGGTTTTGGAGTCCCTCTTCACAAGAACAACCAAAAGCTAACCACATTTTCCACTCCAACAGGTCATTACTATTTCCTCAGAAGACCTTCGAATTATGCTCTTTGCCTATCATTTTTTTTCAAGGCTCATGACGAACATATTTCGAGGCCTCATAGGTAACGTACTCCTAGTGTATTTAGATGACATGATTGTCATGCCCAAAGATGTGGAAACAATCCTAAAAGATATGATTTGTTCTCAGTAAGCTTTAAGAAGCATATTTAAAAATAAAACTATCAAATGTAAGTTTTTCAAATCAGCAATTGAGTTCCTTGGTCATGTAGTCACTTCTAGAAGGGGTATGAGTGATCAAAGTAAAGTAACTGCTGTTCAAAATTTTCAATCACCAAAAACTACTGATCCCGTAAGATCCTTTGTGGGCTTTGCAGGTTTTTGTAATCTTTCATTGCCAATTTTTCTTCTATTGCAGCTCTGAGTTGCTTAAGAAAGATGCTCCTTTCACTTGGACCTTCCATCAAGAAAGAGCATTTCAAACACTGAAAGAAAAGCTAACTTCTGCTCCTGTTATGACATTTCCAGATTTCTCGAAGTCTTTTTATCTAATCAACAGATGCTAATTCCATCATCATAGGCACAAGCCAAGTTATAAGTACAACCCAGTTGCATTTGCTAGTCATGTCCTCACCAAGGCTGAACAGAATTATACAGTAACTGAGCAAGAATCATTAGCAATAGTTTGGTCTTTAAACCATTTTAGAGATATTACATACCCTATTAGTGTTCTGACATATCACACTCCACTGATTCCTCTATTCCAGAATAAACAACCAACTGGAAGATTAGCCAAATGGTCCTTGACCATTCAAGAGTTCAATCCAACCTTCAAACACTTGCCTGGCAAATCAAATGTAGTCAAAGATGCTTTATCTCGACACAGTACAGTAATAACAGATCCTCCATTCACTGCTGAAGATTTAAAGAATACCTAAACAACAGATCCTATATGGTATGGTGTAATCTGATTTCTTCTGCAGGAAGATCGAACCCTCTTTGTGAAACCACCAGCATCTACCAGTGACTTTTGTTATGAACCAAGAGTTATTGTATCGCATAGCTGATCTGGGTACTCCTAACAGAAGAGTACATCAGCTAGTAATTCCAAAGTCACAAGTGAATGTAGCCCCGCAGCTAGTTCATGCTGTGCCAGGTGTTACATACCCTGGTATGGATTGTTATGTAAAACAAGCCAAATTGAAATACTTTTGGTCTCACATGGCAACTGATATTTCAGGGTATGTCAAGAAATGCAATGTCTGCATGCAATGTAATGATAATGTTAGCAGACCACATCCAATCCAAGTACGTACAGTGGACCCCCAGAAATCGAATGTAATTTGTTCCAGAATGCTGTTCTAGTGCCGTTACCGAACGAATTTGTTCCCATAAGGATGAATGTAAATTAGATTAGTCCGTTTCAGACCCCCAAAAATACACTTACAAAAGCACTTACAAAAATACACTTACATAATAGTTGGGAGCTGTTCGATTTCCATGTCCACTGTACATCCTACTACTAGTGAACACTGGGAAATAACAGTGCTAGATTTGTTGACATATCCAATGTTCCCTCCAGGGCAACAAGCATCTGTGTGTGATGGTAAACCATTTCAAACGATACTGCGGGTTAGTACCGATAACAGATAAGACTGTTGAGATATTATGCCTGAGATAGTAATCTGCAGGCATACTACTCCCAAGTCCCTCGTAACAGATAATGGGGGTGAATTCTGTAGTGAGATTCTTGAAAAGTTGCATACTTTGTACAAGATCTTTAAGTCAACCACTGTTCCTCACCCTCAAGCCAGCAATGGTTTAGCTGAAAGGACCAATAAGCAATTGCTCAATGTCTTGAGAGTAACGATTAATCCCAACAGTGCAACATGTGATGAATTTATAACTGACATCCAGTGTGCCATAAATTCTTCTTACAATGCCTCTATAGGAGATACTCCATATTACGCATTGTATGGCGTAGATAAACATTTACCATATGAGTTGTTATATTCCACTTCGAAGCCAAATTATAATGCAGATGATTTTGTAACAACTTGTATCTACTTAGTTCAAAGTATCTTCAGAATAATTTCACTAACACTCAAGCAAAGCTAATCAAAATTAAAGTAGGCACGAGAATAATGTTCACCGGTTTCAATAAGACATCTACAATGCCAAAGCTCGACCAAAGGTTTGTTGATCCCAACTGAGTTGTTGAACATACAAGTGGTAATAATTACAAAGTTAGAGAAATCAGTAGTGGTCAGTACAGAGCGTCACATTTAGATCATATGAAGTTAGTAGTATGTAATAAGGTTCCTGGCACCAAGACGAGCAAGCCAGACTCTGACAATCCTCCTGACCCAGTAACTCCTACCTCTAACATCCTGACTGACATTATTTCCTACCCACATGACAAGTGATGAGGACCCCTCAAGTTTCAAATGTTAATTAGACCCCTCTAGAGATGACCACTCTGCATGTGTAAATCTACCCTAATAGAGTTGGAGTTAAATATAAATACCTTGTACAGTAGAGCCCCACTTATACGGCAGGTTAGGTTCCAGGCTATCGCCAGAAAGCAGACATCGCCGGAAAGCAGAACGCCATTTTTTTCCACTTAATGCCAGACAACAAGTTTACACTAACTTATATTAAGTTAGTAATAGAACTAGGCATTAAAAAAACACAATAAAAAGTAAAATACATACACAGTACACTCATTACTTACCTTAAAATATTTGTAGTCTTATTAATGTAGGGCGAGAGGTGAGTAGTACTTAGTTGTAGGAAGTCAGGTGTAGGTAGCCCTGGCTCCCCATCCCAAACTTAATATACGATATTTAAAGCAGCCCAGAGAGATAAAATACACATACAGTACAGTGATTATTATTACGTACTATTAGTATTACTATGGCGTTAAGACTAGAAGGACACTCTTAGTGATTTTAATGTGTACCTGCATGCCAGCACAGTGTGTAAGTACAGTGGTACCTCGACTTACGATGGTCCCCAAACTCACCCTTGTATGTAAGTTTATTTTTTTAAATGCTTTTGTAAGTGTAATTTTGGGGGTCTAAAAGGACTAGTCTATTTTACAACATTTCTTAAGGAGATAAATTCGTTTGGTAATGACACTTGAACAGCATTCTGGAATGAAAAAATATCGTAAGTCGAGGTACCACTGTATATTTAGGTACAGGTACACAAGTACACCAAATACAAGATAAGAAATTTACAAGATCACAACCCAATTTCTGTTGCTTTGCTCTGAACGAAAGTCTCCCACAACTACCATTACAGTTAATACAGTGGTACCCTGAGTTTCGTACTTTATTAGTTCCAGAAGGCTGTTCCAGTGCCTTTACTGAACGAATTTGTTCCCATAAGGAATAATGTAAATTAGATTAGTCCGTTTCAGAACCCCAAAAATACACTTACAAAAGCACTTAAAATAATACACTTACATAATTGTTCGAGTTGGGAGCAGTACGAAACTCGGGGTACCACTGTATTATTATCATCAGAGCACATATAAAATATGCAATAACTTTAAAACATTTTAAATTTTGGAAAGTTTCCAGACGTGTTCATGGAGAATGTAAACAAACCGGGTGGCGCGCGCCATATTAAGACGGGTTGCCATAGAGGGAGTTTTGGTCATAATTTGAAATCGCCATATTAGAGGAACGCCATAAGGCAAAAACGCCGTAAAGTGGGGCCCTACTGTACAGATGATTAATATAATCGTCAATACTCAAATGTGTGTAATAAGTTTTCCTGTATGTCCATTTTATTGTGGATCAAATTGTTTATTTTTTTTGGATACTGAGTGTTCACGTTCTCTTCAAATTCCGAGATATAACAGTAAAATACTTGAGTGCAACAAGTTTGTCTTTTCTGTTAAATAATTTCCTCAGAATCTGTAGATCACATGAATAACGGTCGATCCATCTCACTGACTTGCCGAGTGTTATGTTCTAGTACGTCTAATGTTTTGTTGTACAACAATCTCTTGCACTGTATAGATCAGCCCAGAGTCTGAAGCGTCTGCCATCCTGGCAATGTATTAGTTTTTAGCTCTATGTTGAGGACGCCATATGTTAGTGTCGCTGAGATGTCGGTAATATGTATACTTTATATATACCATCCCTCTGTATACCAATCTATTGTCATCTGGCCTTCCCTTTTGAACTATGAACACCAGGCTGCAGACCTCCCTCAGTTACATCCCAACCTAAGCAACAGGCAGATGTGTCAAAGGCTGGACTCCATTTTTGTTCCATGATACATCTCTATAACAGCCTCCATTTAGGTGTCACTGCCACCTTCACTCTTCTTAAGAACCCTACAACACTGACACTTATTGTGTTATCTCTCAGTGTACTCATGGCACCCCTGTGGCTTATATTGAAATGCCTTCCAAGTCTTTTGCTCTCATAGGGAGTGATTTCTGTGTAGAGATTTGGGACCGGTCCCTCTAGGATTACCCAAGTGTAAATTATTTTTTATCATTCTCACCTGCATTCCAAGGAGTACAGACCAAGGGACTTCAAACGTTGCCAGTAACCGAGGTGCTTTATTGTATACTTATATGGGCAGTGAAAGTTCATTGTATATTATTCAAATCTGCAATCTTGCCTGCCTTGAAAGGGGCTGTTACTGTACAGCAGTACTCCAGGCTAGAGAGAATAAGTGACTTAAAGAGAATCATCATTGGCTTGGCATCCCTTATTTTGAAGGTTCTCATTATCCATTCAATAATTTTCCTCGTAGAAAAAACTTTCACTGCGTGTATGAGTAGTCACGCACCTCAATTACTGGGAATGTTTCAAGTCCCTTAACCTGTACTCCTCCTTGGAACACAGGTGAGAAAGATACATCATAACTTACCCCTAGAAAATCTAGTCCCAAATCTGCACACAGAAATCACTCCCTACGAAAACACAGGACTCAGTAGGTGGTGCAACATCCCCCCAATGAAAAGCAAGGGTGCCAAGAGTACACTTACAGATAATATAATAAGTATCAGAGGCCCAAGACTATTCAACTGCCTCTCAGCATTCATAAGGGGGATTACCAATAGACCCCTGGCAGTCTTCAAAACCCCTAGCTGTCTTCAAGACCTCTAGCTGTCTTCAAGAGGGCGCTGGGCAGGCACCAAAAGTCAGTATCTGATCAGCGGGGCTGTAGTTCATACATTGAATTATGTGAGGCCAGCAGTAACAGCCCGGTTGATCAGGCCCTGATCCACCACGAGGCCTGGTCATGGACCGGGCCATAGGGGCATTGACCCCTGGAACACCCTCCAGGAATACTGCAGGTAACAGGTAGCGTCATCAATTAGCAAAGGAAGAATGAGGCAATTCTGGTCAAGAGGTGGTCCAAGACGACCACTAGTGGCCTACAGGTGGTCCAAGACAACCACTAGTGGCCTACAGGTGGTCCAAGATGACCACTAGTGGCCAACAGGGGATCTAAGACGACCACTAGTGGCCTACAGGGGGTCCAAGACGACCACTAGTGGCCTACAGGGGGTCCAAGACAACCACTAGTGGCCTACAGGGGATCTAAGACGACCAGTAGTGGCCTACAGGTGGTCCATGATGATCACTAGTGCCCTACAAGTGGTCCATGACCACTAGTGGCCTATAGGTGGTCCATGACGAACACTAGTGGCCTACAGGTGGTCCATGACGACCACTAGTGGCCTACAGGTGGTCCATGACGACCACTAGTGGCCTACAGGTGGTCCATGATGACCACTAGTGGCCTGCAGGTGGTCCATGATGACCACTAGTGGCCTACAGGTGGTCCATGATGACCACTTGCAGCCGACAGGTGGTCCAAGACGACCACTAGTGGCCTACAGGTGGACCAAGATGACCACTAGTGGCCTACAGGTGGACCACTAGTGGTCTGACATTAATTAACCTCAATATTAAAAACATTAAACACCTTAATTAACCAAACATATATTAACATTTCTTTATTTCTCAGTTATATTTGTACCTTAATTCCCATCGACTAAAATAAATACAGCGATTCATGTGAGATAAACACAGCCAAACTTACCAAAAATAAGTCATCTTTGATGCAACTTAAAGTTTAACATGGATTTGTAAGTTTAATACCTAAGTTACAACTGAAGGAGGAATTTTTAGTGGTCGAGGACCAAGTGACGACCATTAGTGGTCTACAGGTGGTCCCAGATGACCACTGGTGGGCTACAGGTGGTCCCAGATGACCACTGGTGGCTACAGGTGGTCCCAGATGACTATTGGTGGGCTACAGGTGGTCTCAGATGACCACTGGTGGGCTACAGGTGGTCTCAGATGACCACTGGTGGGCTACAGGTGGTCTCAGATGACCACTGGTGGGCTACAGGTGGTCCAAGACAACCACTGGTCTACAGGTGGTCCCAATGACCACTAGTGGTCTACAGGTGGTCCCAGATGACTACTGGTGGTCTACAGGTGGTCCCAGATGACCATTGGTGGTTTATAGTTGGTCCCAGATGACCATTGGTGGTTTATAGTTGGTCCCAGATGACCAGTGGTCTACAGGTGGTCCCAGATGACCATTGGTGGTCTACAAGTGGTCCAAGATGACCACTAGTGGTCTACAGGTGGTCCATGATGACCATAGCAACCTACAGGTGGTCCCAGATGACCACTGGTGGTCTACAGGTGGTCCAAGACAACCACAGGTGGTTTACAGATGGTCCAAGACCACAAGTGGTCCAAGATGACTATAGGTGGTCCAAAATGACCACAGGTAGTCTACAGGTGGTCCAAGATAACCACAGGTGATCTACAGGTGTTCCAAGACAACCACAGGTGATCTACAGGTGGTCCAAGACAACCACAGGTGATCTACAGGTGGTCCAAGACAACCACAGGTGATCTACAGGTGGTCCAAGACAACCACAGGTGAACTACAGGTGGTCTAAGACAACCACATGTGGTCTACAGATGGTCCAAGACCACAGGTGGTCCAACATGACTACAGGTGGTTCTAGATGACCATTGGTGGACCTATGAACATCGATCACAAATGATCTGCAGGTGGTGTACAGGTGGACTACAGATGGCATACAGGTGGAGTACATCTGGACAACAGGTGGTGAAACACTAAGAACTGTACCATCTGATACTTAAAAAGGAATTATTAAAAACAGCTTTAGTGGCCTCAATACACTTTAAGTCTGCATAATACAGCAAGTGAGGTTCTATTTAAACCTCAGGTTCCACATACAACCTGAGGTTCTGCATAGAACATGAGGTTCCACAAACAGCCTGAGGTTCCGCATAGAACATAAGGTTCCACATACAGCCCGAGGTTCCACATACAACCTGAGGTTCTGCATAGAACATGAGGTTCCACAAACAGCCTGAGGTTCACATAGAACATAAGGTTCCACATACAACCCGAGGTTCTACTCAGAACCTAAGGTTCCACATAAAACCCGAGGTTCCACATACAACCTGAGGTTCCACTCAGACCCTAAGGTTCCACATACAACCTGAGGTTCCACTCAGACCCTAAGGTTCCACATACAACCCGAGGTTCCACATACAACCTGAGGTTCCACTCAGAACCTAAGGTTCCACATAATCACTGGTGGTCGTCACAAACAACATCCGCAACACCAAAGTCAATATTTCTGCCTGGTCTGGTCGTGTGTACATAGTACATTGTAAGTCAGGTAAATGGTCGTCGAAGGAGGGTCGTCTAGCACTGTGAGGGATACTGTGAGTGACACCATGAGGGGTACTGTGATGGGGACCGCGACGGGCACAGTGAGCGGGTGTTTTGGCCGTGGGCACAGCTCAGGTGAGGTAGAGGCGGTGGTAGTCGTTGGCACCGAATGCAGCGTTGCACTTGGGACACTTCCGCTGGCGTGTTTCGTAGCGCGTTCGTAGACAGTCAAAACAGAAGACGTGGAAACATTTGACTAACACTGCATCCTTCCTCTTAACCTGCAGAAAGAAAACAACAACAATAATGATGATAATAATAGTGGGATTATTAGGGAAAGTGCGAGAGAGGAAATGGGGGTTGTACTTACCAATATGTGGTTGCAGGGGTCGAGTCACAGCTCCTGGCCCCCACCTCATCGCTAGCTGTTACTAGGTCCACTCTCTCCCTGCTCCACGACCCTTATCGTACCTTTTCTTAAAGCTATGCATGCAACCTGCTTCCACTAGTACATCATTCTCCAGATTGTTAAACTTCCTGACACCTCTAAGGCTAAAGAAATACTTCCTAACGTCCTTATGACTCATCTGACTTTCCAACTTCCAGCTGTGACCCCTTGTTGCTGTGTCCTATCTCTGAAACATCTTGTCCCTACCCACCTTGTCAATTCCTTTCAGTATTTTATATGTCGTTATCATGTACCCCCTATCCCTCCTGTCCTCTCCTCGTAGGACATACCCCTTAGCTCCAGGACTAAGCTTGTTGCAAACTTTTGCGCTTTCTCTAATTTCTTAATGTGCTTCACCAGGTGTAGCTTGCATACTTGTGCTGTATACCCCAATATGGGCCTGATGTACATGGTGTACAGTCTTGAATGACTCCTTGCTTAGATGTGGAAAAACTATTCTCAGGTTTGCCAGGTGCCCATATGCTGCAGCAGTTATTTGGTTGATGTGTGCCTCAGATGTGCTTGGTATAATGCTCACCCCAAGATCTTTTTCCTTAAGTAAGTTTTGCAATCTTTGACCCCCTAGCATGTACTCCATCTGCGGTCTTCTTCCCAATCTTCATGACTATATGCTTCACGGGATTAAACTACAGAAGCCATTTGACAGACCAGGCTTACAGCCTGTCCACATCCCCTTGTAATCTTACCTGATCCTCATCTTGTATTCTCCTCATTAGTTTCCCATCAGTGAACAGGGACATCTCTGAATCTATTCCTTCCAGCATGTCATTCACATATACAAGAAACAGCACCGGACTTGAGACTGACCCTTGTGGAACCCCTCTCATCACCTGCACTCACTCTGACAGCTCATCACAAACCAACACATGTTGTTTCCTTCCTGTCAGATAATCTCTGATCAATTACAGTTGTTACGAGATTCACCCTTACCCGACATTGTATATTTGAGCATATTCCAGTAGAATATGTCTCTTTATTGTTATTATGAATATAAGCGTTATATTGGTAAATTTTATGTCCCCCTGTATGTCTAGGTAGGGTTTTATGTGATGTATAGTTAACTACCCATCCGCTCGTTAACAGGTCAGGAATTCCCGCCTTACCACGTCATCGTACCCAATGATGTGGTCACCGGCTTCACCTCAGTCAGTCATCAGCGGGTCTTTCATAGAGGACAGTTCTCTCACCCCTGGTGTGGTGAGCTTACCCTCAGAGGCTCTTCAGTTCTCTCACCCTTGGTATGGTGAGCATACCCTCTGAGGCTCTCCGAGACTTCAGTTCTCTCACCCATGGTATGGTGAGCATACCCTCCGAGTCTCTCAGAGACTCTTCAGTTCTCTCACCTTTGGGATGGTGAGCATATCTTCAGAGGCTCTTATTTCCTCAAGTTCTATCTACAGAATAGACTTCGGAACTATGGATCACTAGCGAGTTGTGACTAGTATGGAAACAGTGATAGTGACCTTCAGTGTAGTGATTCTCTGCTTAAGTCTAGTGATAAACTCTAACTCGTTATTGACATTGACGTTATTGACATTGTGAAGTGTTGTAATTCAGAGGAAGTGTTTTATATATCCTCTTTACGTATTATATTAAGACTGTACAGACAAATGTAACTTATGGTGCTTATATGAGAGTGAAAGTAAAGGACTAAGGAGGTTATGAGATTATTTTATTTTACTAAGTGTCCTAAATATCTTAGTATATTTTTAACCCTTTCAGGGTTATTGACGTACTAGTATGGCTTACGCCCTGGGGTTATTGACGTACTAGTACGTCTTACGCCCTGGGGTTATTGACGTACTAGTACGCCTAAATTCTAGCGCCCTCAAATCAAGCAGAAACAGGCTGTTAGGCCTAGATGTGATAGAATGGGTCTGTGCAGTCAGTGTGCGCAGTATAAAAAAAATTCCTGCACCACACAGTGCATAATGAGGGGAAAAAAAAACTCTGACCGTATTTTTGGTTTAAAACAGTGACTTTGCAATCTATTTTCGTATGGTATTTACAGAAATAGAGATGATTTTGATTAGTTTGACAATGACAAGTACCTTGAAATTGAGCTCAAAGTAGTGAAAATGTTCGATTTTTGACAATGTTCAAGAGTAAACAAATCACATCAGCTGGCGAGTCTAATATTCATGCACAAGTGCTCTGATATTGTTTATACCATTTTTACAATGATGCAGTTGTATACATAACAGTAAATCTTCTATTTTTTTTGTGAGAATAAAAATTCAAAATGATAAGCAAAAGTAATGTAAGAGGGGCCTGGAAACATGACTAATGAACAGAGAAGATGTTATTTTAGTGCCAGGAATGTCTGCCTTGTTTATTCTGGACCCTATTTTGAAATTGGCATCGTTTGAAATTTGTGTGAAATTGGCCAAATTGCTATTTTCTGACCACTATTTTGGGTAGTTGTAATTGGTAAATAGGCGGTTTCTTGTACTCAATCGATAGAAAAATGGAGTTCTAGCGAAATTGCTATAATTTTAGTAGACTGAAACATTGGAGATTGCAGAAAATAGAGCTCAAAGTGGGAGAAAGCGGCGATGCGTAAATGCCATCCATACCGATAACTTCGCGAAAGCATAATTCCGTTAGTTTTCGATCAAATTTCATAATTTTTGTGGCGTTATGATCGGAAAAAGATTCTCTATCATTTCATAAGATTTTTTTTTTTTAAATTCTTGGACCCTGAGAACGAGTTTTGAAGACCCCCCTTGGACCCTGAAAGGGTTAAATAAAATCTGGAAAAACCTTTAAAGATCTCATTTCGCCTTGTACTTTGATAATTCCTAGCACCTGCTGTACTGTTGTTACGATAACCGCTAAACTAATTAGTGGTCTACAGGCCAGGATCGTAACAACAGTGCCTTTCCTACTATTCCTGCCTGCTCCTCTAGTTTTTGTACCAGTCTGTGGTACTGCATCAAAAACCTTCTTACAGTCCTGTCTTACTTTTGTTACCTTGTCATAGAACTCAAGTAGGTTTGTGATGCAGGATTTCCCATCCCTGAGGCTGTACTGATTGTCATGCATAAACCCATTCCTCTCTAGGTGCTCCACCATTTTTCTCCTGATAAATATCCATTAGGACTCTTTATCGACCTAAGGAAAGCTTTTGATACAGTAAACCACAACATCCTACTCCACAAACTTGATCATTATGGCATAAGAGGCCACACACTTGCATATTTCAAATCCTACCTTACTAACAGGCATCAATACATCTCTATTAAAGACACAACCTCATCAACAAGACCTCTGGATACTGGAGTACCACAGGGAAGTGTCATTGGTCTAATGCTCAATGATCTTCCTAATGTATCACAACAACTTAAAATCTATTCTCTTTGCTGATGACACGACTTATGTCATCTCCCACCCTAATCTTGCATCACTCAACACCATTGTTAATGAAGAGCTATTAAAAATATCGACCTGGATGACTGCTAATAAACTTACACTTAACACTGACAAAACCTTCTACATTATGTTTGGGAACAGGTGATGCCCAGCTGAACATCATGATTGACAACACTCTTATTGCTATACATAATGAGAGCAAATTCCTGGGCCTGCACCTTGACAGCAACCTGAAATTCAACACCCATATCCAACATATAACAAAAAAAGTATCCAAAACAGTTGGGATCCTCTCAAAGATACGTTACTACGTACCACAATCAGTCCTACGCACACTATACTATTCACTCATCTATCACTACCTCACCTATGTTATTTGTGCCTGGGGCTCAACAGTAGCAACCCACCTAAAGCCAATAATAACCCAACAAAAAACCGCAGTAAGAATTATCATGCAGTCCAATGCTAGACAACACCCTCCCCCCCCAACTCTTCAAAGAAGTAAACTTACTCACTGTACAAAACATTCACACCTTCTACTGTGCAATCTACATTTACAGAACCATAAATTCTAATATTAACCTTGAACTAAAACACTTTCTTGATAGTTGGAACAGGACCCAAAAATTTCTATGACATTCCTCGTGCCCAGCTAAATCTATACAAAAATTTGATGTACATAAAAGGGCCTAAAGCCTAGGTAGTAGGTTGGTAGACAGCAACCGCCCAGGGAGGTACTACCGTCCTGCCAAGTGAGTATAAAACAAAAGCCTGTAATTGTTTTACATGATGGTAGGATTGCTGGCGTATTTTTTCTGTCTCATAAACATGTAAGATTTCAGGTACATCTTGCTACTTCTACTTACACTTAGGTCACACTACACATTCATGTACAAGCATATATATACACACCCCTCTGGGTTTTCTTCTATTTTCTTACTAGTTCTTGTTCTTATTTTCTCTTATCTCCACGGGGAAGTGGAACAGAATTCTTCCTCCGTAAGCCATGTGTGTCGTAAGAGGCGACTAAAATGCCGGGAGCAAGGGGCTAGTAACCCCTTCTCCTGAATATATTACTAAATGTAAAAGGAGAAACTTTCGTTTTTCCTTTTGGGCCACCCTGCCTCGGTGGGAGACGGCCGACGTGTTGAAAGAAAGAAAAGGGCCTAAAATCTGGAACTCCCTACTTGAAAACTCTAGAACAGCAGACTCAACCACCACTTTCAAAACTACTGTTAAAAAACATCTCATCTCCCTAACACACCACATCATCAGCTATGTGAAAACCACCTAATTCTCTTTTTTTTTGTATCGTGAACACATCCAGACATACTCTCGTTATCTGTAATCCCCCTAATTTACACTTACACTCACCCAAATGACTGTAAACATAAAATTCCTAATTTAGTTATTGCGTGATAAATCTTAAGTTAGTGCTAAGTTTGCCTGAAATACTCTGCCAATATAGGAGCTTTCATAGTAACAGTGTATCATGCTGAGATAAAACCATTCCCATTACTAAATTTACTAATAGTAATATTGTTATATGTTTTATACTACAGTGGACCCTCGGTTTTCGTTGAAAATTCTTTCCAGAATGCTGTTTCCGAATGAATTTGTTCCCATAAGGGCAAATGTAAATTAGATTAGTTGTTTCAGACCCCGAAAAATACACTTACAAAATCTCTTACAAAAATACATTCACATAATTGTTCGAGTTTGGAGGTGAACGAAAACCGAGGGTCCACTATTATAAATCTAATTAATGTTAATCACTTCAGTTACCTAACTTTTATATCAGTATACAATAATTTACATTAAAATGTACTGTTCCATAACCTTTGTTAATATAGAGTAAGAATTATTATCAGTCTGCGGGAAATGCCTATGCGTGCTAGTGGACTTTTTTGTAATTAATATTTTATAATATGTAAACCACACATTGTAAGCTTTGCAAGGAAATAAACATTTTCATTTTCATTTTCAATCTTTCCATGACTTTACATACCTGGAGAGAGTTCCAGGGGTCAACGCCCCTGTGGCCCGGTCTGTGACCAGGCCTCATGTTGGATCAGAGCCTGATCAACCAGGCTGTTACTGCTGGCCGCACGCAGTCCAACGTACGAACTACAGCCTGGCTGGTGAGGTACCGACTTGAGATGCCTGTCCAGTGCCTGCTTGAAGACAGCCAGGGGTTTGTTGGTAATCTCCCTGATGTATGCTGGAAGGCAGTTGAACAGTCTTGGGCCCCTGACACTTATTGTGTTGTCTCTCAACGTGCTAGTGGCACCCCTGTTTTTCATTGGGGGATTGTTACATTGCCTGCTGAGTCTTTTGCTTTCATAGGGAGTGACTCTAGTGTGCAAGTTTGGTACAAATCCCTCAAGAATTTTCCATGTGTATATAATAATGTATCTCTCCTGCCTGCGTTCTAGGGAGTACAGGTTCCCAGTAATTGAGGTGGTTTATCGCAGTGATGCGTGCCGTGAAGGTTCTCTGCACATTTTCTAGGTCAGCAATTTCACCTGCCTTGAAAGGTGCAGTTAGTGTGCAGCAATATTCCAGCCTAGATAGAACAAGTGACCTGAAAAGTGTCAACATGGGCTTGGTATCCCTGGTTTTGAAGGTGCTCATTATCCATCTTGTCATTTTTCTAGCAGATGCGATTGCTACGGTGTTATGGTCCTTGAAGGTGAGATCCTCTGACATGATCACTCCCAGGTCTTTGACATTAGTTTTTCGCTCTATTGTGTGGTTGGAATTTGTTTTGTACTCCGATGAGATTTTAATTTCTTCACATTTTCCATATCTGAGTAATTGAAATTTCTCATCATTGATCTTCATATTGTTTTCTGCAGCCCATTTAAAGATTTGGTTTATGTCTACTTGGAGTCTTGCAGTGTCTTCAACGGTGGACACTCATACAGATTCGGGTGTCATCTGCAAAGGAAGACAAGGCACTGTGGCTTATATCCCTGTCTATGTCTTATATGAGGATGAGGAACAGGACGGGAGCAAGTACTGTGCCTTGTGGAACAGAGCTTTTCACAGTAGCTGCCTCAGACTTTACTCTGTTGACTACTACTCTTTGTGTTCTACTTGTTAGGAAATTATAGATCCATCTACCCACTTTTCCTGTTATTCCTTTATCAAGCATTTTGTAAGCTATTACACCATGGTCACACTTGTCAAAGGCTTTTGCAAAGTCTGTGTATATAACATCTGCATTTTGTTTGTCTACTAAAGCATCCAGAACCTTGTCGTAGTGGTCCAGTAGTTGGGACAGACAGGAGCGACCTGCTCTAAACCCATGCTGCCCTGAGTTGTGTAATTACAAAGATTTTTATGATATGGGACGTTAGCGCTATTAGTCAGTGACACTGGTCTGTAGTTTAATGTTGTCTGTCTCCTTTCTTAAAAATTGGGACTACATTTGCTGTTTTGTTCTGATAGATTTATTGAAGAGTGTTGTTAGTAGCACACACAGTTCCTCTGCTCCCTCTCTCAGGACCCAAGCAGAGATGTTAACTGGGCCCACCACCTTCAAGGCATCTAGTTTACATAGTAGTTTCTTCACCTCCTTGGTTGTGTGCAGTGTGTCCAGCACTTGTTGGTGCACTCTACTGCTTTGGTTTCCTGGAAGCCTCTGTCCCCACTGTGAATACCACCCAAAATCTTGTGTTGGGCTCTTCAAATACTGCCTGGTCTTTCCCTGTGAGCATCCCTCCTTCCTTTCTCAGCCTGATCACCTGGTCCTTGACTGTTGTTTTCCTCCTCATGTGGCTGTAAAACAGCTTTTGGTCTGATTTCACTTTTGATGCCGAGTCATTCTCGTATTGCCACTGGGCCTCCCTCCTTATCCGTGCACAGTTTCCGGCTGTTCGGCTCAACTCCTTGTTATAATAGAGTTGTGGATGAGTGGAACAAACTCCCGAGTACCGTCACTGAAGTTAAAACCTTGTGTAGTTTTAAAAATAAGTTAGAAAAAAACACGAGTGGGTGTGAGGTGGACCTGACTAGCCTAAGCCAGTAGGCCTGCTGCAGTGCTCCTCCTTTCCTATGTTCTTATTACTCACCTTACAGGATGGACAGGTCAGGGTGTCCTTGTAGTCTCTGATCTCCTCCATCAATACTTCGTCCGCTCGGTCGACCATCTCAAACTTTTTGGCTCTTTCAACTTTCCGCCGCAAACTTGCTATTTCTTCCTGAAAAAACAGTGGGTTACATTATGCATTAGTGACTGACGGTGTCAGGACAGTGACTGACGGTGTCAGGACAGTGACTGACGGTGTCAGGACAGTGACTGACGGTGTCAGGACAGTGACTGACGGTGTCAGGACAGTGACTGACGGTGTCAGGACAGTGACTGGACGGTGTCAGGACAGTGACTGACGGTGTCAGGACAGTGACCCCATGGACGGTGTCAGGACAGTGACTGACGTGTCAGGACAGTGACTGACGTGTGACGTGACTGGACGGTGTCAGGACAGTGACTGACGGTGTCAGGACAGTGACTGGCGGTGTCAGGACAGTGACTGACGGTGTCAGGACAGTGACTGGACGGTGTCAGGACAGTGACTGACGGTGTCAGGACAGTGACTGACGGTGTCAGGACAGTGACTGACGGTGTCAGGACGTGATCATGTCAGACTGACGCGGTGTCAGGACAGTGACTGACGGTGTCAGGACAGTGACTGGACGGTGTCAGGACAGTGACTGACGGTGTCAGGACAGTGACTGACGGTGTCAGGACAGTGACTGACGGTGTCAGGACAGTGACTGACGGTGTCAGGACAGTGACTGACGGTGTCAGGACAGTGACTGACGGTGTCAGGACAGTGACTGACGGTGTCAGGACAGTGACTGACGGTGTCAGGACAGTGACTGACGGTGTCAGGACGAGTGACTGACGGTGTCAGGACAGTGACTGACGGTGTCAGGACAGTGACTGACGGTGTCAGGACAGTGACTGACGGTGTCAGGACAGTGACTGGACGGTGTCAGGACAGTGACTGGACGGTGTCAGGACAGTGACTGACGGTGTCAGGACAGTGACTGACGGTGTCAGGACAGTGACTGACGGTGTCAGGACAGTGACTGACGGTGTCAGGACAGTGACTGACGGTGTCAGGACAGTGACTGACGGTGTCAGGACAGTGACTGGACGGTGTCAGGACAGTGACTGACGGTGTCAGGACAGTGACTGACGGTGTCAGGACAGTGACTGACGGTGTCAGGACAGTGACTGGACGGTGTCAGGACAGTGACTGCGGTGTCAGGACAGTGACTGACGGTGTCAGGACAGTGACTGACGGTGTCAGGACAGTGACTGACGGTGTCAGGACAGTGACTGACGGTGTCAGGACAGTGACTGACGGTGTCAGGACAGTGACTGACGGTGTCAGGACAGTGACTGACGGTGTCAGGACAGTGACTGACGGTGTCAGGACAGTGACTGACGGTGTCAGGACAGTGACTGACGGTGTCAGGACAGTGACTGACGGTGTCAGGACAGTGACTGACGGTGTCAGGACAGTGACTGGCGGTGTCAGGACAGTGACTGACGGTGTCAGGACAGTGACTGGCGGTGTCAGGACAGTGACTGACGGTGTCAGGACAGTGACTGACGGTGTCAGGACAGTGACTGCGGTGTCAGGACAGTGACTGACGGTGTCAGGACAGTGACTGACGGTGTCAGGACAGTGACTGACGGTGTCAGGACGGACTAGGTGTCAGGGCAGTGACTAAGTTCACAGTGACTGAGGTGTCAGGACAGTGACTGACTGTGTCAGGACAGTGACTGACGGTGTCAGGACAGTGACTGACGGTGTCAGGACAGTGACTGACGGTGTCAGGACAGTGACTGACGGTGTCAGGACAGCAACTGCTGGTGTGAGCCATGGAATAACCATCAAACAATATAATCAGGTACTGTGGACAGCCAGGGAGGGCTGGAGGGAAGGTATTGAACCACACAGTACACCTCTCTCCTCACTTAACGACGGAGCTCAATTCCTAAGATCACATTGTTAAACGAATTCATCGTTAAGTGAGAAGCATACTATAATGGTAGAGTTTTGTGTCAACCGTCTTTGATATTGTTTTAATGTCACCTTTGCACCATTAATAACATTTCTGGTATACATGTATTTTTAAACGTTTATACAGTAGTGTACTGTATATTGAAATAAACAGAATAGAAGAAATCAGCTCTAATATACATTATTCAGGTATGAATACTGGTCAGAGAGCCCGTCGTAAGCCCGAGGCGTCGGTAAACGAGTCTGTCGCTAAGTGAGGAGAGGCTGTACTAGGCTACCACAGACAGTAAGTAAGCTTCAAGGAATTCCAGACTCGCAGTAAAAGACCTAGAGGCATGTTGCGAGAGCGACAAATTTACGCCACCTGTGATTTATTTCATTACATTCGGTCAAGCAGCTTGGCCTCGAGGACGTGATCCAAGATTTTGTGATTTAAAGGAGTGGGAAAAACTTTTTTAATAATAAAAGTTATAAGTAGGCAGCAATAAGCACTACTCCTGCTGCTGGTGAAAGCATTTCTTCTTCTCTGGCTCACCTGACCTCAGTAACTACACTCACCTGTACTTGAATACCTCAGTAACAGAGTACAGCAGTGCCAGACTCGCCTGTACTTGTTCCAGTGCCACAGAGTGCAAGAGTGTCACTCACCTGTACTTGAAGGCTTCTTGTTCCAGTGCCACAGAGTACAAGAGTCACTCACCTGTGCTCTCCTGTACTTGAAGGCTTCTTGTTCCAGTGCCACAGAGTACAAAAGTGTCACTCACCTGTGCTCTCCTGTACTTGAAGGCTTCTTGTTCCAGTGCCACAGAGTACAAGAGTGTCACTCACCTGTACTTTCCTGTACTTGAATGCTTGTTCCAGTGCCACAGAGTACAAGAGTGTCACTCACCTGTACTCTCCTGTACTTGAATGCTTGTTCCAGTGCCACAGAGTACAAGAGTGTCACTCACCTGTACTCTCCTGTACTTGAAGGCTTCTTGTTCCAGCGCCATGGTCTTCTCTGCCACTACCTGCTGAGCTTCCTTCATCTGAGCGTGGTACTTCTCTGTCAAGTAAACAATCAATTATAACACAGTTGACTATGTTTGATCTCTGTCAAACAATCAATCCATCAATTATTAAAACAAAGTCGACACTTTCACAGAGATCACTGATACTAATAACAAGAACTTATAACGCTTAAATTTGCACTACTAAGTTAATAACAACACTTACAGATTGAACTGGTCACTTGCTCTTTGAATTGGTCACTTATTCTCTGAACTGGTCACTTATTCTTTGAATTGGTCACTTATTCTTTGCTACCTCACAGCACCTTATATAACACTTACATCTTAGACATTACACAATATACAGTAAGACAAGTGAGACAGTGGGAGATGACAGTGAGAGACAGTAGACACAATAAGAACGCAAGAAAGAAGGAACACTGCAGCAAGCCTACTGGCCCATGCGAGACAGGTCCAAGTCACCTCCCAGCTTAAACCAATGACCCACCTAGTCAGGTCAGGTCACATCCACTTATGGAAGGTGCACGACATGAGACCTACTAGCACAAGCTAGTCAGGTCCAACTCACACCCACCCACACCCACTTATATATTTATCTAACTTATTTTTAAAATTACACAACACCTTAGCTTCTATGACGGTACTCGGGAGATTGTTCCACTCATCCACAACTCTACAGTGGACCCCCGGCTAACGATCACCCCAGAAATTGTACAATTATGTAAGTATAATATTGTAAGTGCTTGTGGAAGTGTATTTTTGGGGGTCTGAAATAGACTAACCTACTTGACATTATTTCTTAAGGAAGTAAATTCGTTCGGTAATGGCGCTTGAGCAGGCTTCTGGAATGAATTTTGATCGTTAGCCGGGGGTCCACTGTATTACCAAACCAGTGCTTTCCTATATCCTTCCTGAATCTGAATTTTTCCAACTTAAAACCATTGCTGCGAGTCCTGTCTTGGCTAGATATTTTTAGCACGCTATTTACATTCCCTTTATTTATTCTTGTTTTCCATTTATACACCTCAATCATATCTCCCCTAATTCTATGCCTTTCTAGAGAGTGCAGATTCAGGGTCCTCAGTCTGTCCTCATAGGGAAGATTTCTGATACATGGGATCAACTCTGTCATCCTCCTTTGTACGTTTTCCAATGCATTTACAGTGGTACCCCGACTTACGATATTTTTTCATTCCAGAATGCTGTTCAAGTGCCATTACCAAACGAATTTATCTCCATAAGAAATGATGTAAAATAGACTAGTCCTTTTAAACCCCCAAAATTACACTTACAAAAGCATTTAAAAAAATCAACTTACATAAAAGGGTGTGTTTGGGGACCATCGTAAGTCGGGGTACCACTGTATATCCATTCTGTAATACGGTGACCAGAACTGTGCAGAATAATCTAAATGAGGCCTAACCAAAGATAATATAGAGAGTTGAAGAACAACCTGAGGACTTCTATTATTTATGCTCCTTGATATAAAGCCAAGGATTCTGTTCGCTTTATTGCGAACACTTATGCACTGTTGTCTTGGTTTTTGAGTACTGCTAACCAGAACTCCCAAATCCTTTTTGCAATCAGTAATATTAACCCTTTGACTGTCGGAGACCCCTTTCTGAAACTGTCATTCTATGTCGGGAAATCTTCGAAAAAAAAAAAAAAATTCTTATCAAAATGTTAAGATTATTTTTCTGATTGTTTTTATCCTAAAAACAGATTTTTGCCATCAATACTTACTGAGATATAGAGGTGTAAAGTTGGCAGAAAATGAGCCGCGTATGGCAACAGCGGCGAATGCCACTCACTCGGTAAACATTTGTTTACTTCCATTCGTAGATTTCTTGTTTTTTTCACCTTTTTTTTTTTACGTAACTTATGTGGCCTGTGAGACCAAGGTAAGGTGCAATGTATATATATACATTCGTTGTATGCAACACAATAATAGCATAAACATTAGTATCTTTATATTGTTTACAAAACTTGTTTACACAAACCAACAATACAAAAAAATCTTTATTACTATTGTTCTATAATATATATACAAATGTGCAGTCACTGGACATGTTCATAGACGTTCTGCAGCTTGTTTAACTCTTTGAAACATGGTTCCATGCACAGTGGTGTTTTATATTCCTCACACATAAAACGAGTGTCTCTGCATTTTTGTGGGTGTTTTTTTGTATATACACAGACAAAACATCTCTTCTGAGCAGTTTTCTTCAAAGTAGCAGCAGGCAGTTGTGTTAGGTAGTTATCCTAGGTTGATGGTCGTCTGGGTCGTCATTCATTCCTTCCTTCCTACATTCCTTCTTACCTACCTACCTACCTTCCTTCCTTCCTTCCTACCTACCTACCTTCCTTCCTTCCTTCCTTCCTTCCTGCCTTACTACCTTTCATCTCATCCTTTCTTCCTTCTGGTTTCTATATATACACACACAGTCACTGGACACGTGCCTAGAACTGCTATAAGCTTCTGGAAGCTGGTTGTTGTGTCTGGGTCATCATTCCGACCTTCCTTCCTTCCTACATTCCTTCTAACCTTCCTTCCTACATTCCTTCCTTCCTTTCTTCCTTTCTTCTGGTTTCTATATATACGCATATATAATCACTGGACACTTCATAGAATTGCTATTAGCTTCTGGAAGCTTGGTTGTTGTTTCTGGGTCGTCATTCATTCCTTCCTTCCTGCCTGCCTTCCTTCCTACCTTCCTTCCTTCCTACATACCTTCCTTCCTACATACCTTCCTTCCTACATGCCTACCTACATTCCTTCCTACCTTCCTTCCTTTCATACCGTCCTTCCTTCTTTTCATCTCCTTCCTTCCTTCCTTCTGGTTTCTATATATACGCATATATAGTCACTGGACACTTCATAGAACTGACATTTAGCTTCTGGAAGCTGGTTGTTGTGAGTGTGTGGACTTGTAAATATGCTGAGTCAGGGTGCGGCTGCTGTCAAAATGACATATTATACCATCACTCACCTGTCAACACTCATGGGGTCCCTTGCTCTTCTTCCCCACAGTCCTTCCTACCTACTTATGTACCTACTTACCTACTTGCTTATCTCCTTACTTACCTACTTGCTTATCTCCTTACTTACCTACTTACTTACCTACTTGCCTACCTACTTACCTACCAACCTATTGCTATTGTTCTATGATATATATACACATATATAATGACTGGACACTCCATCAACTTCACTTAGCGCTTGAAGCTGTGTGTGTGTGTGGACATCTAAATTTGCTGAGTCAGGGTAAGCCAGCTGTCAAAATGACATATTATACCATTACTCACCACCCTCACTGCTGTCAACCTGTCAACACAAAAGGGGACCCATGTCTTCTCCCCCACAACCTCCTTCCTAGCTTCCTTTCTTCCTTCATTCCTTTCTTATTTCCTACCATCCTTCCTCTCATCTCTTCCTTCCTGCCTGCCTTCCTTTCTTCCTTTTTTTCTTCTTTCTTACTTCTTTTGTTCCTTCCTTCCTCTCATCTCTCCTTCCTTTCTTTCTTACTTCTTTTGTTCCTTCCTTCCTCTCATCTCTCCTTCCTTTCTTTCTTTCTTCTTTCCTTCCTTCCTTCTTCTTTCTTTCCTTCCTCTCATCTCTTCTTATCTTCCTTCCTTTCATCTCTTCTTTCCTTCCTCTCATCTCTTCCTTCCCCTTACTTACTTTCTTTCTTTCTTCCTTCTTTCCTTCTGGTATCCTGGGCATTGCTTTCGGTCACAAACTTCTCAAAACCATGAAATTCATCTTCAGAGACACTTCCATCTGTGTTAGAGCTATCACTGGGGAAGAGAAGAGTCCCAGATTCACTGGGGAGTCAGATATTTCTTACCACTAGGGATGCTGAACATGGACTACTGAAATGGCTTTCCCACAATGCACCACTGGCTGCCCGATTTTTTTTATACTGCGCACACTGACCACACAGACCCATTCTCTCACATGTGGGCCTACCAGCTTTCTCCCACTTGATTTAAGGCCGCTAGAATTTAGGCGTATAAATACGTCCGAAACAGTGGCTCGTAAGACATATATATACGTCCGAAACAGTCAAAGGGTTAAGATATACATTATTTAGTTTATATGTGGCATGGTTATTTTCCTGTCCAATGTTTAGAACTTTGCATTTGTCTATATTAAACTGCATCTGCCACTTCTCTGACAACTGCATCAGTCTATTCAAATCTTCTTGGAGTGCTCTAATATCCTCATTTGAATGAATTAGGCGACCTATTTTATTGTCATCAGCAAACTTACTTAAGTCGCTATTTATTCCCTCATCAATATCGTTTACATAAATTGTGAACAACAAAGTGCCCAACACTGACCCCTGTGGAACACCACTCGTGACGTGCCTCCACTCTGATTTCTCCCTATGGAAGCAGTAAGTAAGAGAGAAGTGAAGGTTTATAAACTAAAGGAGGAGGCAGTTAGGGTAAGATATAAACAACTATTGGAGGACAGATGGGCTAGTGTGAGTATAGGAAATGGGGTAGAAGAGGTATGGGGTAAGTTTAAGAATATAGTGTTAGAGTGTTCAGCAGAAGTTTGTGGTTACAGGAAAGTGGGTGCGGGAGGGAAGAAGAGCGATTGGTGGAATGATGAAATAGAGAGTAGTAAGAGAGAAAAAGTTAGCATATGAGAGGTTTATACAAAGTAGAAGTGATGCAAGGAGGGAGGAGTATATGGAGAGGAAAAGAGAGGTTAAGAGAGTGGTGAAGCAATATAAAAAGAGAGGAAATGAGAGAGTGGGTGAGATGTTATCAACAAATTTTGTTGAAAATAAGAAAAAGTTTTGGAGTGAGATTAATAAGTTGAGAAAGCCTACAGAACGAATGGATTTGTTAGTTAATAATAGGAGAGGAGAGTTATTAAATGGAGAGTTAGAGATACAGTGGACCCCCGGTGTTCGTCCCTTTTTCGTAACAGAATGCTGTTCAAGTGCCATTACCAACCGAATTTATTCCCTTAAGAAATAATATGAAGTAGACTAGTCCTTTTAGACCCCCAAAACTACACTTATAAAAGCATTTAAAAAAATAAACTTACATAAAAGGGCGTGTTTTGAGCAGGACGAACACCGGGGGTCCACTGTATTGGGAAGATGGAGGGAATATTTTGAGGAACTGTTAACCTTACCTAACCTAATCTATTCTAATGTAACCAAACATAACCTAACCTAACTCTAACTAACGTTCCCTTACCTAACCTAACCCAACCTAACCTAACCATACCTAATGTTACCTTACCTTTCCTAACCCTACCTAACCTTACCTTACCCAACCTTACTTAACCTAACCCTACTTAACCTAACCCTACCTTACCTAACATAACTTAACCTAACGTCTCAGTATTAGTTTCAATGGAATACACAGCATGGTGGTGGCTCTGTTGTCTACCAATGTTTGGCTCTGTTGTCTACCAGTGTTTGGCTCTGTTGTCTACCAGTGTTTGGCTCTGTTGTCTACCAGTGTTTGGCTCTGTTGTCTACCAGTGTTTGGCTCTGTTGTCTACCAGTGTTTGGCTCTGTTGTCTACCAGTGTTTGGCTCTGTTGTCTACCAGTGTTTGGCTCTGTTGTCTACCAGTGTTTGGCTCTGATGTCTATACCAGTGTTTGGCTCTGTTGTCTACCAGTGTTTCATTATGTGTAAACTATACTATTTGTACTGGATCAACAGATAAGCTTTGCACTGTATTGTATAGTGTACTCCATGTGAGTGGTACGGCTCAAGCTGCAGCTATCAATAATAAGGAAGGTACTAGTGCTTCAAGGAGTACCTTAGGGAAAGGAAGGAGAGTTAGAAAGATCAGCAGCTGACTAACTCTCCAGACTTACCTAAATGGAGTTTAAGATCAGCAGCTGACTGTGCTGACTCAATGGCCTTCCTCTTGTGCATTTCCAGTGCCTGTTGACGCAGCGTCAGCTCCTTCTCCACGGTGGTCAGGTTGTTCTGCAAGAGTCGCTCCTTCTCCTCCAGCTTCCGAACCACCTGGTTCTGAGCCTCAACCTGGGTCGTCAGTGTGTTCGTCTGGAACAACCACAAACATTCTTACCATCACTTGGGACACATAGGCCTACTGGCCTATCATAGGTATATAAAAAAAATGTTACATCTTACCATCACAGGGGAAATTACTAAGTAAAAAATAGAGGTTGGACCACAATAGACAGGACCTACTGGACCATTATAGACAGGACCTACTGGACCATGATAGACAGGACCTACTGGACCATGGTAGACAATTACTACTGGTCCATGATAGATAGGATTAACTGGTAGACAGGACCTACTGGTCCATGATTGACAGGACCTACTGGTCCATGATAGAACCTACCAGTCCATGACAGAACTTACTGGTCCATGATACAGGTACTACTGGTCCATGACAGAACATGTTTTTTGCTGGCCAACATTCACCTGTTCTTGGAGAACATTACGTTCTACGCTGGCCAGCACTCACTTGTTCTTGGAGAACTTTACATTCTACGCTGGCCAGCACTCACCTGTTCTTGGAGAACGTTACGTTCTTCGTTGGCCAGCTGGTGGATCTGGTTGGACTTAATACGTTCAGACATCAACTTAAAGTTGGCGTCATCCTTCTCTCTTAACTGTTGGATCAGACGAATATTTTGCTCCTGCATGTCCTCGAAGGCTTGACCTGTTACTTCCATCTCGTTCAACAAGGTCTCCTCTTCCTGCAACAATTACCATCACCATTATCATTATATATCCCTGTAGTCCCCCGTATCCACGGGGAATATGTTCCAAGACCCAAATCCCTGGATAGTAGCGAGCCCTATGTAAAAGTTGTTTTTTGTTTACATACCTACCTATGATAAAGTACATATATTGTAATAAATAGAGGAAATCAGCTCTAATATACATTATTTAGGTATGTGTGACATGCAAAGATTATGTTACAATTTATTCGGTGTATGTCACGCTCCCATATAGGCTGCCTCCCAACCAGCAAACTGGGTGATAAGGGTTTAACGATCAATAGGGTACCCGTCATTAAATCAGTACCTTGGTTCATTAACCAATCACAGGTAAGCCCGCCAAAGCTGAAGCAACGTGGTTCACTTGCGGTAAGCATTGGCAGACTTGCCTGCCTGCTGGTTGAGCACGGTGCACTCTGGCTTCTGCTTTGCCATCTGTCACTGTGGTGTACACTTACTATTACAGTGGACCCCCGGTTAACGGCCTGCTCCAAACACTAACAATTATGTAAGTGTATTTTTGTAAGTGTATGTTTGGGGGTTCAAAAGGTCTAATCTAATTCACATTATTCCTTATGTTAATAAATTTGTTTGGTAACGGCACTTGAACAGCATTCTGGAACGAATTATGGCCGTTAACCGGGGGTCCACTGTATTCTATATGTACATATTGTACATAGTGTACATACCTGTATATATCATCTAGTGAAGGCAAATATGCATTATAGTCTACTGCTGAGTTTTGTTTGTTCCAATTCCCATTATGACCAGGTCTCACAGACCATTCTTTACCTGTGTTCGTAATAGTATGCATACTGGTCAGAGAGCCCGTCGTAAGTCTGAGTCATCGGTAAATGAGTACGTCGCTAAGTGAGGAGAGGCTGTATATACCATAGGTGAAGGGGACAGTGATGGATGAAAGAGACGAAGAAAAAGTAGTGGTGGTTGTGGTAAAGCTGTTAGTGGAAGAAGAAAAAGTAGTAGTAGCGGTGTTAGTGGTGCTAACCGAACGAATTTATTAACATAAGGCATAATGTAAATTAGATTAGACCTTTTGAACCCCCAAACATACACTTACAAAAGCACTTACAAAAATACACTTACATAATTGTTAGTGTTTGGAGCAGGCCGTTAACCGGGGGTCCACTGTAATAGTAAGTGTACACCACAGTGACAGATGGCAAAGCAGAAGCCAGAGTGCACTGTGCTCAACCAGCAGGCAGGCAAGTCTGCCAATGCTTACCGCAAGTGAACCACGTTGCTTCAGCTTTGGCGGGCTTACCTGTGATTAGTTAATGAACCAAGGTACTGATTTAATGATGGGTACCCTATTGATCGTTAAACCCTTATCACCCAGTTTGCTGGGTCCACTGTAATAGTAGTAGTGGTAGTGGTAATGCTGGTAGTGGAAGTAGAAGTAGTAGCAGTGGTAACAGAAAGTAGGGCAAGTAGTTTTTGCTACGAGATAGAAAAGGAAGTGAAGAGAGGCAATAGTAGAAAAGGTAGAAGGCAAAAGCAGTAATAGCAGTAAAGAATGGTAGATGTTGTAGTGGTCGTAGAAGTGGGGTCAGTCTAAGGACAAGAAAAGGAGCACTGCAGGAGAGCTACTGGCCCACAAGGGGTAGGACTAAAATCACAAGGGAAGGAAGGGGGGGGGGGTTAACTGAAGGACAGACCACACTATGCAGAAGGAAAACAAAGAAATAAGGAAAAATAGGAAAGAAGAAGAGGTAGAGAGAGGAGAATAAAGGATCATGTCAAGTCACAAGTGTTCTAAAGTTTGGAACAATTTACAATGTAATGAGAAAGGATGGCATCTACAGAGACAAAGCCACGACTATGATTCATACAAGTTGTGTATAAGGGAAGACTTAACAAGATAGCGACTGTGAAAGCTAGAAGTAGGACAGACAGTTTTAACCCTTTCAGGGTCCAAGCCGTAGATCTACACATTGTCCACAGGGTCCAAACCGTAGATCTACACCATGAGCTCAGCTCACTCAGATAAGATGTGATCGGTAAATTTGGGCCTAGATATGAGAGAATGCATCTATGTGGTAAGTGTGCACCATATAAAGTAAATCCTGAAGCACTCAGTGCATAATGAGGAAAAAAAAAACTGCGACTGTGTTTTTTTTATTAAAACAGCAATTTTGTGGTGTATTTTCATTTGGTTTTTACAGTTGTATTCACGGTTTCTTGGTCTCATTTGATAGAATGGAAGATATATTACAGAAATAGAGATGATGTTGATTGGTTTTAGTGCTGAAAATAGCTTCTAATTGAGCTCAAAGTAGTGGAAATTTTTTATTTTTGCTGATTTTCAAGAATAAAAAAATCCCATCTGTCAGTAGTGTACTGAATCCCTATGTACAGTGGACCCTTGAAAATCGTCTCCCTTGAAGATCGGCGAATTTGAAAATCATCCACTTTTTTCGGCAAAATATTGACTTGAAATTCGTCCGTTAGCTTAAAAATCGGAGGTTGTCTGAAACGCATCTGTGTGGCCTCCCAGCCGCCTGGGCACATAAACACCACGTTGAGCGTCATTGTTTACCAGAGAGTGACCGCCACCCACGCATTCATAACATACATTTTGTCATTATTCCATTCGTTTTAGTGCTTGTAACTGCTAAATAAGCCACCATGGGCCCAAAGAAAGCTCATAGTGCTAGCTCTTTGCTAAAGAATGCAAGAAACACGACAGAATTCAAGAAAGAACACACCAGACAGGGTACTTCCCCACACCAGGCAGGGTACTTCCCCACACCAGGCAGGGTACTTCCCCACGCCAGGCAATGTACTTCCCCCACACAAATCAGCCAGGGTACTTCCCCACACCAAGCTCAAACAAATGTCATATTTTAGGTTAATATAGACATTTTTGTTACTCCATCTATGATATTTTCTTCAAAATTATGTAAGAAACATGTTACATATAATATAGCATATAAACATTGATACAATGTTTATATGCTATCGAGTGGTGAGTCGGGTGGAGAGTAAACATTACGTTTTCTCTGATGCAGCATTAGACAAAACTGTAAATCTGGCGTCTGGTGCAGTAACCACCCATCATAGGCGTTTGTTTACAATTCTCGGCATGAATTATTCATTACTTCTCCCTTTGTTTATGATGGCATCTAAAGGTAGTTGTTAGAAACGATTAAACTCAGTGAACATGGTAATCATATGGCTGTGTAGTGTAATAATATGGCTGTGTAGTGTAATAATATGGCTGTGTAGTGTAATAATATGGCTGTGTAGTGTAATAATATGGCTGTGTAATGAAGCCCTGGGTGGGGGCTACATACGTGTACCTATGTCTACAGGCTACCTACACTGAATTCCTACAAATAAATACTACACACCTTTCTCCCTACATTAAGACTAACAAATTGTTCGGAAATCGAACACTCCCAACTCGCCCTTTTATGTAAGTTTATTATTGTAAGTGCTTTTATAGGTGTATTTTTGGGGGTCTGAAACGGACTAATCTAATTTACATCATTCCTTATGGGAATCAATTCATTTGGTAACATCACTTGAACAGCATTCTGGAATGAAGAATGTTCGATTTCTGGGGGTCCACTGTAATTCATCTATTTTTTGGTGTGAATAAAAATTCTTTATGTAAATAAAAAATGAAAATGGAATTCATCTGTAAAGCCTGGAAACGTAAGTAATAAACAGAGGAAATGTTATTTTAGTGCCAGGAATGCCTGCATTGTTTATTCTGGACGCTGTTTTGAAATTGGAATATTTTGAACTTTGTGTGAAATTGGCGAAATTACCAATTTCTGATCACTTTATTGGCTACTTGAAAAAGTTGATTGGGCAGTTTCTTGTGCTCAATCAATGAAATAGAAGTAATACTAACGAAATAGCTAAGAATTTGGTCATCTGGAATATTGTAATTGGCCTAAAATAGGAGTCAAAGTAGGCAAAATCGCCGAAATGTAAATATCACTGACACAGTCAAATTTGTGAGTGTAATTTCGTCAGTTTTCCACCAAATTTCGTACTTTTTGTTTTATTACCTTTAGAAAAAGATTCTCTACAATTTCATAAGAAAAAAAAAAATTAAATTCTTGGACCCTGTGGACTATGCATAGATCTATGGCTTGGACCCTGAAAGGGTTAACAGAGGACCAGTCGACAGGGTGACTGTGATCTCTAACACGACAGAAAAGAACATTATTGGTGTCGGCAAACCTAACACTTCTTTTGTGCTCTTTGAGTCTGTCAGAAACAGAGCGACCAGTCTCTCCAAAGTATTGGAGAGGACAAGAGGAGCAGGAAAGAGAGTAGACAGCAGGAGCAGGAAAGAGAGTAGACAGCAGGAGCATCTATAGCGAGAGAAGTAAGAACTAGATTACTGTGAAAGATGTTAGTCTGGCGAAAAGTAAGTTTGATGTCTAAGGAACGGAGAGAGAGAGTTGTTGAGATTATAAAGACTGGGAATATAGGGATGGCAGAGAACAGGAGATTTTGGGAGAGAACAACGTCCATTTAGCATGTGAGAAATAGTAGAGTACAGGTAGTAGAGTACAAGTAGTAGAGTACAAGTAGCAGAGTACAAGTAGCAGAGTACAAGTAGCAGAGTACAAGTAGAGTATGTACAAGCAGTAGAGTACAGGTAGTAGAGTACAAGTAGTGGAGTACAAGTAGTAGAGTACAAGTAGTGGAGTACAAGTAGTAGAGTACATGTAGAGTGCAAGTATAGGTAGTAGAGTGCAAGTATAGGTAGTAGAGTGCAAGTATAGGTAGTAGAGTACAAGTAGCAGAGTACAAGTAGCAGAGTACAAGTAGAGTATGTACAAGCAGTAGAGTACAGGTAGTAGAGTACAAGTAGTGGAGTACAAGTAGTAGAGTACATGTAGAGTGCAAGTATAGGTAGTAGAGTGCAAGTATAGGTAGTAGAGTACAAGTAGTAGAGTACAAGTAGTAGAGTACAAGTAGAGTACCTGCTTCTGGACAGCAACTTGTCTATGGAGCTGATGGACGGATTCTTCCAGTTGTTTTATCTTACGGATGGCTTCTTCATCCGCCAGTTTCTTGCGCTCCTCTCTCTTACTGTCTTGTAGTTTCTTAACCTGTAACATACAAGTCTTACTTAACTTACAGTAAAGGAAACACCTTCACCATCACTCAGTCACTGTCTTAATACAAGTGTCTTGTCAGATGACAATCTCAACTGTAACATCCTCACTCATCCTTCAAGCACTGTACTTCCCACCTCCAGGACTAACATCCTCAATCATCCTTTAAGCACTGTACTTCCCACCTTCAGGACTCAAGTCTGGCTAACCAATTTCCCTGAATCCCTTCATAAATGTTACCTTGCTCACACTCCAACAGCACGTCAAGTCATAAAAACCACTTGCCTCCACTCACTCCTATCTAACACGTTCAACATGTGCCTGATGGAAGTCCAAGCCCCTCACACACAAAACCTCATTTACCCCCTCTATCCAACCTTTCCTAGGCTGACCCCTACCCCGCCTTCCTTCCACTACAGATTTATACACTCTCAAAGTCATTATATTTTGTTCCATCCTCTCTAAATGTCTGAACCACCTCAACAACCCCTCCTCAAGCCCTCTGGATAATACATTTAGTAACTGCACACCTTCCAATCTCCAAGCTACGAATTCTCTGCATAATATTCACACCCCACATTGCCCTCAGACACGACATCTCTACTGCCTCTGGCCTCCTCCTCCACTGCCTCCAGCCTCCTCCTCCACTGCCTCCATGGATAATGCTATCATCTCTAATGTCAGTAGTGTTACCGTGTACTATACTTAGATACATCCCAGCTACTTTATAGATAGGCTCCCTTGCTAGCTATGATGTCATGAGATCCTCACACATGAGCCGTAGGCCAGAAGCTATGCTCTGAGTCTCCCTCAGTCACTCTCGGTAGGCACAGACAAGACAGGCAGGCTCCTGGGCTACTCCTTAAGACTTCCTTAATTATACGCCTCCAAGACATCCAACGTGTGTATTTCTTACTCCAATATCTCCTGACGAACCCCCACGACATTAATACAGTTACTGTATTGAGTAGTTATGAAGAGAGTGCCACTATACACACAAGATAACAGTCAGTGTAGGAGTGACTGTTACCTTGACACCAGGTGTGACACTAGGTGTGGTCAGGCCCAGGAACTTGAGCAAGAAGTGAGAATCATCATGACATGAACTGTTACAAGATGAAGAACAAAGAACACAACTGTTGCAACACTACCAGTACCAGTGAAAAACACAACTGTTGCAACACTTCCAGTACCAGTGAAAAACACAACTGTTGCAACACTTCCAGTACCAGTGAAAAACACAACTGTTGCAACACTTCCAATACCAGTGAAAAAATATAACTGTTGCAACACTATCAGTACCAGTGAAAAACAAGATAAAATAAGAGGATAACAAGAGCACTGAAAAACTGACATTGCAAACTGCAGGACCTCAATAATAGTTTGCAACACTACTGTAATAACAGTCTGCAACACTACTGTAATAAATTTCTGCAACACTACTACAATAACAGTCTGCAACACTACTACAATAACAGTCTGCAACACTACTGTAATAATAGTCTGCAACACTACTGTAATAATAGTCTGCAACACTACTGTAATAATAGTCTGCAACACTACTGTAATAATAGTCTGCAACACTACTACAATAATAGTCTGCAACACTGCTACAATAATAGTCTGCAACACTACTACAATAATAGTCTGCAACACTACTACAATAATAGTCTGCAACACTACTACAATAATAGTCTGCAACACTACTACAATAATAGTCTGCAACACTACTACAATAATAAGTCTGCAACACTACTACAATAATAAGTCTGCAACACTACTACAATAATAGTCTGCAACACTACTGTAATAATAGTCTGCAACACTACTGTAATAATAGTCTGCAACACTACTGTAATAATAGTCTGCAACACTACTGTAATAATAGTCTGCAACACTACTGTAATAATAGTCTGCAACACTACTGTAATAATAGTCTGCAACACTACTGTAATAATAGTCTGCAACACTACTGTAATAATAGTCTGCAACACTACTGTAATAATAGTCTGCAAACACTACTAAAATAATAGTCTACAAACACTACTAAAATAATAGTCTACAACACTACTAAAACAATAGTTTGCAACACTAATAATAGTGTGCAACACTGCAATAATACTGTGCAACACTTGCAGTTAATAAACACACACAAACACCATTGAAGATAAGTGTTTATGAGAAGATTTAACTTGTTTACCAGAAGACATTATCAATACACACACAACCCCGCACATAGAAGAGAGGAGCTTACGACGATGTTTCGGTCCAACTTGGACCATTTACAAAGTCACACCTGCACCGAAACGTCGACGTAAGCTCCTCTCTTCTATATGCGGGTTGTGTGTGTATTGCTCCAGTCACGGTATTGTGCCTTTTTTGTTATTTAGAAATTATCAAGTCCAACTTGATCAACACAGTGCAACACGCTTCTTATATCACACATGTTAAGTTGCCTCTTAAATCACACATATTAAGTTGCCTCTTATACCACACATGTTAAGTTACCTCTTATATCACACATGTTAAGTTGCCTCTTATACCAAACATGTTAAGGTGCCTCTTATACTACACATGTTAAGTTGCCTCTTATATCACACATGTTAAGTTGCCTCTTATATCACACATGTTAAGTTACCTCTTATATCACACATGTTAAGTTACCTCTTATATCACACATGTTAAGTTGCCTCTTATACCAAACATGTTAAGTTGCCTCTTATACCACACATGTTAAGTTACCTCTTATATCACACATGTTAAGTTGCCTCTTATATCACACATGTTAAGTTGCCTCTTATATCACACATGTTAAGTTACCTCTTATATCACACATGTTAAGTTACCTCTTATATCACACATGTTAAGTTACCTCTTATACCACACATGTTAAGTTACCTCTTATACCACACAAGTTACCTCTGCCTTGAGGTCCCTGACCTCCTGGTGACCTCTTATAAATACCTGAGTCTTGAGGTCTTCGACCTCCTGCCGAGCCTTCTTCTCAGCCGCCATGAGCTGTACCTTGTCGCGCTGCTCCTTGCCCACACCCTTGTACATATCCAGCAACAACTTCAGTTCACGATAATCATTGACAGCTTTCCTGCAGGAGAATGAGAGAGTCAATCCATAACAAGTGATGCTGAATGATTTATATTATAACACGAGAAGAAAGGAGCACTGCTGCAGGCCTACTGGCCCATGCTAGCCAGGTCCAACCTTAGTGCGGGAAGGCCACGCTTCACAGCACAGGGTTGCACTAATGTAGCGGTTTTCAATTAAAACCCTTTTTCATTTATTCAGACTTGCTACAATAAACATATTCACCACTCACTTTAAGCTAGGGACAAAAATATTTTAAGGTAAGTAATGTAAGGTAAGTAATGTAATGTTGAGGTGGTTTGGTCATTTAGAGAGAATGGATCAAAGTAGAATGACTTGGAGAGCGTATAAATCTGTAGGGGAAGGAAGGCGGGGTAGGGGTCGTCCTAGAAAAGGTTGGAGGGAAGGGGTAAAGGAGGTTTTGTGGGCGAGGGGCTTGGACTTCCAACAAGCATGTGTGAGCATGTTAGATAGGAGTGAATGGAGACGAATGGTTTTTGGGACATGACGATCTGTTGGAGTGTGAGCAGGGTAACATTTTGTGAAGGGATTCAGGGAAACCAGTTAATTGATTTAATTGGACTTGAGTCCTGGAAATGGGAAGTACAATGCCTGCACTTTAAAGGAGGGGTCTGAGATATTGACAGCTGGGAGGGACTTTTCTCAGCTGTCGTATCTGAGCTCCTCTGCAAAGACAGTGATTATGTATGAGTGTGGTGAAAATGTTGAATGATGATGAAAGTATTTTCTTTTTGGGGATTTTCTTTCTTTTTGGGTCACCCTGCCTCGGTGGGAGACGGCCGACTTGTTGGAAAAAAAAAAAAAAAAAAAAGTAATGTAAGTATTGTAGGTAGTAGGTTGGTAGACAGCAACCACCCAGGGAGGTACTACCATTCTGCCAAGCGAGTGTAAAACAAAAGTCTGTATTTGTTTTACATGATGGTAGGATTGCTGGTGTCTTTTTTCTGTCTCATAAACATGCAAGATTTCAGGTACGTCTTGCTACTTCTACTTCCACTTAGGTCATGCTACACATACATGTACACGTTTATGTATACACACTCATCTGAGTTTTCTTTGATTTTATCTTAATAGTTCTTGTTCTTATTGCTTTTCCTTTCATATCCATGGGGAAGTGGAATAAGAATCTTTCCTCCGTAAGCCATGCGTGTTGTAAAAGTCAACTAAAATGCCGGGAACAATGGGCTAGTAACCCCTTTTCCTGTATAGATTTACTAAAAAGAAAAAGGAGAAAACCGTCAAAGTGGGATGTTTGAATGTGCGTGGATGTTGTGCGAATGATAAAAAAGAGATGATTGTAGATGTTATGAATGAAAAGAAGCTGGATGTCCTAGCTTTAAGTGAGACAAAGCTGAAGGGGGTAGGAGAATTTCAGTGGGGAGAAATAAATGGCATTAGGTCAGGGGTTTCAAATAGAGTTAGAGCTAAAGAAGGAGTGGCAATAATGTTGAATAATCAGTTATGGCAGGAAAAGAGGGAATATAAATGTATAAATTCAAGGATTATGTGAAGTAAAATAAATGTTGGATGTGAAAAGTGGGTTATAGTAAGTGTTTATGCACCTGGAGAAGAGAGAAGTGTAGAGGAGAGAGAGAGATTTTGGGAAATGTTGAGTGAGTGTGTGGGGAGTTTTGAACCAAGTGAGAGAGTAATTGTGGTTGGGGATCTTAATGCTAAAGTGGGTAAAAATGTTGTGGAGGGAGTGGTAGGTAAATTTGGGGTGCCAAGGGTAAATGTAAATGGGGAACCGTTAATTGAGCTATGTGTACAAAGAGGTTAGGAAATAAGTAATACATATTTTATGAAAAAGAGGATAAATAAGTATACAAGGTATGATATAGCACATAAGGAAAGTAGTTTGTTAGATTATGTATTAATGGATAAAAGGTTGATGGGTAGGCTTCAGGATGTACATGTTAATAGAGGGGCAACGGATATATCGGATCATTATTTAGTTGTAGCTACAGTTAGAGTAAAAGGTAGATGGGACAAAAAGAAAATGGTAACAACAAGTAAGAGAGAGGTAAAAGTGTATAAACTAAGGGAGGAAGTTAGGGTGAGATTTAAGCAACTATTAGCAGAAAGGTGGGCTAGTGCAAGTATGAGTAGTGGGGGGGTTGAAGAGAGTTGGGATAGTTTTAAGAATGCAGTATTAGAATGTGGGGCAGAAGTTTGTGGCTATAGGAGGGTGGGTGCAGGAGGAAAGAGGAGTGAGTGGTGGAATGAAGAAGTAAAGGGTGTGATAAAGGAGAAAAAGGTAGCTTATGAGAGGTTTTTACAAAACAGAAGTGTTAATAGAAGAGCAGAGTATATGGAGAGTAAAAGAAAGGTGAAGAGAGTGGCAAGAGAGTGCAAAAGAAGAGCAGATGAAAGAATGGGAGAGGCTCTGTCAAGAAATTTTCCTGAAAGCAAAAAAAAAATTTGGAGTGAGATAAACAAGGTAAGAAAGCCTAGGGAACGAATGGATTTGTCAGTTAAAAACAGAGTAGGGGAGTTAGTAGATGGGAAGCTGGAGGTATTGGGTAGATGGCGGGAATATTTCGAGGAACTTTTAAATGTCAATGAAAAAAGGGAGGCTGTAATTTCATGCATTGGCCAGGGAGGTATAATATCGTTTAGGAGTGAAGAGCAGGATGTGAGTGTGGGGGAGGTGCGTGAGGCATTACGTAGAATGAAAGGGGGTAAAGCAGCTGGAACTGATGGGATCATGACAGAAATGTTAAAAGCAGGGAAGAAAATAGTGTTGAGTGGTTGGTATTGTTGTTTAATAAATGTATGAAAGAGGGGAAGGTACCTAGGGATTGGCAGAGAGCATGTATAGTTCCTTTATATAAAGGGAAGGGGGATAAAAGAGATTGTAAGAATTATAGGGGAATAAGTTTACCGAGTTTCCATGGGGAAGTGGAACAGAATTCTTCCTCCGTAAGCCATGCGTGTCGTAAGAGGCGACTAAAATGCTGGGAGCAAGGGGCTAGTAACCCCTTCTCCTGTATATATTACTAAATGTAAAATGGGAAACTTTCGTTTTTCATTTTGGGCCACCCCACTTCAGTGGGAAACGGCCGACGTGTTAAAAGAAAAAAAAAAAAAAAGAAGTTTACTGAGTATACCAGGTAAAGTGTACGGAAGGGTTATTATTGAAAGAATTAGAGGTAAGACAGAGATAGGATTGCAGATGAGCAAGGAGGCTTTAAAGTGGGTAGGGGATGTGTAGATCAAGTGTTTACATTGAAGCATATATGTGAAGAGTATTTAGATAAAGGTAGGGAAGTTTTCATTGCATTTATGGATTTAGAAAAGGCATATGATAGAGTGGATAGGGGAGCAATGTGGCAAATGTTGCAAGTGTATGGAATAGGTAGTAAGTTACTGAATGCTGTAAAGAGTTTTTATGAGGATAGTGAGGCTCAGGTTAGGGTGTGTAGGAGAGAGGGAGATTACTTTCCAGTAAAAGTAGGTCTTAGACAGGGCTGTGTAATGTCACCATGGTTGTTTAATATATTTATTGATGGGGTTGAAAAAGAAGTAAATGCTAGGGTGTTGGGGAGAGGAGTGGGATTAAATTATGGGGAATTAAATACAAAATGGGAGTTGACACATTTACTTTTTGCTGATGATACTGTGCTTATGGAAGATTCTAAAGAAAAGTTGCAAAGGTTAGTGGATGAGTTTGGGTGTGTAAAGATAGAAAGTTGAAAGTGAATATAGATAAGAGTAAGGTGATGAGGGTATCAAACGATTGACTGTCGCAACTCCCAATCCTGAGTGCTCTCCTGTTGTCGCAAAATATTCGAAAAAAAAAAATATTTTTTCTTATCAAAATGTTAAGATTATTTTTCTTATTGTTTTTATCCTATTTTTTTTTTTGCGATCAATACTCTGAGATATGGAGGCGTAAAGTTGGCAGAAAATGAGCCACGTATGGCAACAGCAGCGCATGCCGCTCACCAGTACACTTATATTTATTCCCATTCGAAGGTTTCTTGTATTTTCCAATATTTTTTTTTTCCAAGTAACTTATGTGGCCTGAGACCAAAGTAAGGTGCTGTGTACATATATACACTCGTTGTATGCAACACAATAACTGCACAAACATTATTATCATTATATTGTTTACAGAATTTGTTTACACAAACCAACAATACAAAAATTTGTTTATTATTTTATTATATATATATACACATATATAATGACTGGAAACTTTTCCATCAACTTCCCTTAGCACTTGAAGCTGTGTGTGTGTGTGGACATCTAAACTTGCTGAGTCAGGGTAAGGCAGCTGTCAAAATGACATATTATACCATTACTCACCACTCCCACACTGCCTGTCAACACAAAAGGGGACCCATGTCTTCTTCCCCACAACCTCCTTCCTAGAGAGGGATTTTGGAAGAAGTGAATGTTTTCAGATATTTGGGAGTTGACTTGTCAGCGGATGGGTTTATGAAGGATGAGGTTAACCATAGAATTGATGAAGGAAAAAAGGTGAGTGGTGCGTTGAGGTATCTGTGGAGACAAAAAACGTTATCCATGGAGGCAAAGAAGGGAATGTACGAAAGTATAGTGGTACCAACATACTTATATGGGTGTGAAGCATGGGTTGCAAATGCTGCAGCGAGGAGGCGGCTGGAGGCAGTGGAGATGTCCTGTCTAAGGGCAATGTGTGGTGTAAATATTATGCAGAAAATTCGGTGTGTGGAAATTAGGAGAAGGTGTGGAGTTACTAAAAGTATTTGTCAGAGGGCTGAAGAGGGGTTGTTGAGGTGGTTTGGTCATTTAGAGAGAATGGATCAAAATAGAATGACTTGGAGAGCGTATAAATCTGTAGGGGAAGGAAGGCGGGGTAGGGGTTGTCCTCGAAAAGGTTGGAGGGAGGGGGTAAAGGAGGTTTTGTGGGCGAGGGGCTTGGACTTCCAGCAAGCATGTGTGAGCGTGTTAGATAGGAGTGAATGGAAACGAATGGTTTTTGGGACCTGTCAAGCTGTTGGAGTGTGAGCAGGGTAACATTTTGTAAAGGGATTCAGAGAAACCAGTTAATTGATTTAGTTGGACTTGAGTCCTGGAAATGGGAAGTACAATGCCTGCACTTTAAAGGAGGGGTCTGGGATAGTGACAGCTGGGAGGGACTTATTCTCAGCTGTCGTATCTGAGCGCCTCTGCAAAGACAGTGATTATGTATGAGTGAGGTGAAAGTGTTGAATGATGATGAAAGTATTTTCTTTTTGGGGATTTTCTTTCTTTTTGGGTCACCCTGCCTCGGTGGGAGACGGCCAACTTGTTGAGAGAGAGAAAAAAAAAAGTAATGTGTACACTGTATATGATTTTTTTAGACCTAGCTCTATTGCTCATTTAATATATGATAGTATAAACATGTTATCAGGCTTCTATATGCATTTGAAAATGAAAAAAGGCTATGTTTCTCTAAACAGCGATTTTCAGTTTACAGCAGTAGCCTGGAACCTAACCTGCTGTATAAGAAGGGCCCCTCCTGTAAATCAAACCTTAGTAAAGTGAACCTTATTAAACTGAATCTCTTAGTGAGTGCTGGTTAGAGTGCCTCACTTACTTGTGCTCAGACTTGAGGTTACGGATGATCTCTGTCTCGCGGGAGTCCTTGACGGGTGGGGCAGCACCGCCCTGTTTACTGCCACCGCCCACACCACCCTCCTTCCCTTCCTTCTTCATCTCCTTCTTGATCTTATCCTCCTTCCTATCACACTCTTCATTATCCTGCAAGAACATAACACAGACTTATCAACACTAACACGATGTTAGACTGTGATCTAAGCCACACCAAGCCATGATAGACTGATCTGACGTTAGTGTTGTGACACTAGTACTGACCTTAGCTTCATCATCATCTTCCTTTTTAATGTCAGCACCATCGACAGTCTTGTCATCAGCACCGGTGCCACCAGCAGCAGCAGCGGCAGCAGCGGCAGCAGCAGCACTCTGCTGGTGAGACGACGTGGCCGGTGGCCCTGACGAGTCACACGACTCACTGCCTTCTTCCTTCACCATCTGTAATTATTATTATTTTTTAAAGACTGGCTATCTCCCACTGAGGGAAGGTGACCCAAAAAATAACAAATGAATTTTTTTTTGTTTTTACATGTAATAATTTATACAGGAGAAGGGGTTACTAGCCTTTTCCTCCCGGTATGTTAGACGCCTCTTACGACACACATGGCTTACGCAGAAAGAATTCTTCTCCACTTCCCCATGGACTGTACAGTTCATGCATGTACATAATATATACAGTGCTGTAATCATACACAAAAATCAGGAGTTTTTTTTGGACATGTACATCTTTCTTTCTTTCTTTCAACACGTCGGCCGTTTCCCACCGAGGCAGGGTGGCCCAAAAGGAAAAACGAAAGTTTTCCCTTTTACATTTAGCAATATATACAGGAGAAGGGGTTGGACATGTACATATGCACGATAATATACAGTACATCAAACTCAATATTTTTTTTCAATGAACCGAGGCAGTGTGACCACCGAGGCAGTGTGACCACCGAGGCAGTATGACCACCAAGGCAGGGTGACCTAAAAAGAAAAACGAAAGTTTTTCTTTTTAAATTTAGTAATTTATACAGGAGGTGTTACTACCCCCTTGCTCCTGGCATTTTAGTCACCTCTTACGATACTCATGGCTTATGGAGGAAGAATTCTGTTCCACTTCCCCATGGAGATAAGTGGAAATAACAAAGAACAAGAACTATTAAGAAAATAGAACAAAGCCCAAAGGGGTGTGTAAATATATATGTTTGTACATGCATATGTAGTGTGACCTAAGTGTAAGTAGAAGTAGCAAGATACACCTGTTATCCCACATGTTTATGAGAGAAAAAAGACCCCAGCAATCCTACCATCACACAAAACAACTGCTATGTGTAAAGAATCATATCAAAAACTTTGTGAGAGAATTGCTCAAGTACACTTCTGGCAGTACAGTGGTACCTCGGGTTACGAGCTTAATTCGTTCCAGAAGGCTGTTCGAGTGCCGATACCGAACGCATTTGTTCCCATAAGGAATAATGTAAATTAGATTAATATGTTTCAGACCCCCAAAAATACACTTACATAACTGTTCAAGTTGGGAGCTGTTCGTATGCCAAGGTACCACTGTACCTTTACGAGACTGGTTATCCACTTGGTGAAGTCTTCCTGCAATGTCGACTCAATCTGAAGTATTTTCTTCTTCATGATGAATGATTAAACTGATAAATTTTTGCTTGAAGTTGCACAATTCTGGATCCATAACAATGTAACTATCTGCAAGGTCTGGTTTCAACCAGGTTATAGGCAAGGTTCTAAGACCATCAGGACTGCCAGAAAGGCTTGTCTCCAGTACTGCACAATTCACTGTCATTTTATTGAGGTGAGAGAACTGTGGATTCCTTGCAGTGACCTCTTGTTCTCCGGCTACATCAAGGCCTTTCTGCAACATGGCAACTTGCTTATGCAAGTATTCCTCAGTGACTGCTGTAGCTGAGTGTTCCTGTGACTGTTGTTTAGCAGAAAGAGGAAGCAGTAGAGAGAGGGTCACCAGAGGTAAGGGCAGCTGGGCCTGCTGCCTTCTGTTTTTCATCTTCCTTGGTGATAGCTTGCAAGTACAGTGGTACCTCTACTTACGAGCAAAATTTGTTCCAGTCGGCTATTCAAGTGCCGATACCGAAGGAATTTTTTCCCATAAGAAATAATGAAAATTAGGTTAATCCATTTCAGACCCCCAAAAATACACTTACAAAAGCACCTACAAAAATACACTTACATAATTGTTCGAGTTGGGAGCTGCTCGTAAGTAGAGGTACTACATTCTTATATTGTAGCTAACATCTTTTTGGGTAATTATTGAACTAATACTCTGCAGGACATTCACAATATCTACAATTTTTTTCCCTCTCAATATCCAGAGCAATGTTGATGCAACTGCACCCAGCCACTTGTCACACCACATCATCCATCATATTTCTTTGAGAAAATATTCCTCAATTAAGGCGATAGTTTCCAGAGAAAGTTATTATTTGTTATATTTTTTAACACATTGACCATCTCCCACCAAGGCAGGGTGACCCAAAAAAAGAAGAAACACTTTCTTCATCATTCACTCCATTACTGTCTTGCCAGAGAGCAGGCACTGTACTTCCTACCAGCCTGCCAGTTCCCCTGAATCCCTTCATACTGCTACCTTGCTCATACTAGAACAGAACGTCAAGTTATAAAAACCATTTGTCTCCACTCACTCCTATCTAACACTCACACATGATTGCTAGAATTCCAAGCCCCTCGCACACAAAACCACCTTTACCCCCTCCCTCTAACCTTTCCTAGGCTGACCTCTACCCCACCTTCCTTCCACTACAGATTTATATGCTCTCCAAGTCATTCGATTTTGTCCCATCCCCTCTAAATGTCTGAGCCCCTTCAACAACTCCTCAGCCCTCTGGATAATGCTTTTAGTAACCCCCCACCTCCTCTTAATTTCCAAACTAAGGATTCTCTGCATTATATTCACACCACACATTGCCCTCAGACATGACATCTCCACTGCCTCCAGCCTTCTCCTTGTTGCAACATTCACCACCCATGCCTCACACCCATATAAGAGCATTGGTATAATTATACTCTCATACATTTCCCTCTTTGCTTCCATGAATAACATTCTTTGTCTCTACAGACTCCTCAGTGCACCACTCACCTTTTTCCCCTAATCAATTCTATGATTCACCTCATCTTTCATAGACCCATCTGCTGACATGTCCACTCCCAAATATCTGAACACATTCACGTATATGGGTGTGAAGCATGGGTGGTGAATGTTGCAATAAGGAGAAGGCTGGAGGCAGTGGAGATGTGATGTCTGAGGGCAATGTGTAGTTTGAATATAATGCAGAGAATTAATAGTTTGGAAATTAGGAGGAGGTGCAGGATTACCAAAACTATTATCCAGATTGCTGAGGTGGGGTTGTTGAGGTGGTTTGGACATGTTGAGAGGAAGGAACAAAATAGAATGACTTTGAGAGTGTATAAATCTGTAGTGGAGGGAAGGTGGGGTCGAGGTCAGCCTAGGAAAGGTTGGAGGGAGGGGGGTAAAGGAGGTTTTGTGTGCGAGGGGCTTGGACTTCAAACAAGCATGTGTGTTAGATAGGAGCGAATAGAGACAAATGGTTTTTAGAACTTGACATGCTGTTGGAGTGTGAGCAAGGTAATATTAATGAAGGGATTCAGGGAAACTGGCAGGCCGGACTTGAGTCCTGGAGATGGGAAGTACAGTGCCTGCACTCTGAAGGAGGGGTGTTAATGTTGCAGTTTTATAACTGTAGTGTAGGCACGCCTCTGTCAAGACAGTGATGGAGTGAATGATGGCGAAAGATCGACCTCTACCCTGCCTTCCCTCCACTATAGATTTATACACTCTCCAGGTCATTCTATTTTATTCCATCCTCTCTACCTGTCCGAATCATCTCAACAACCCCTCCTCAGCCCTGTGGATAATAGTTTTGGTAATCCCGCACTTCCTCCTAATTTCCAAACTACGGATTCTTTTTTCCAAAATTTTGCGACATAGAATGACAGTTTCAGAATGGGGCCTCCGACAGTCAAAGGGTTAATAAAAAATAAAAAAAAATTCACTTCCGCTCCTAATCTGATATCTAATCTTTCATTACCTAAACTTTTTTGTTTTCTTCATAACCTTACTCTTTCCCATATTCACTTTTAATAGTCTTCTTTTACATATCCCACCAAACTCATCCACCAACCACTGCAACTTCTCTTCAGAATTTCTCAAAAGCACAGTGTCATCAGCAAGGAATAACTGTGACAACTCCCACTTTGTGTTAAATTCTTTATCTTTTAACCCCACACCTCTTGCCTACACCCGAGCATTCACTTCTCTTACAACTCCATCTATAAACATATTGAACAACCATGGTGACATCACACATCCTTGTCTAAGACCTACTTTTACTGGGAAATAATCTCCCTCTCTCCTACAGTACCGTTTCTTCCTTTGCAGATGACACCCGAATCTGCATGAATGTCCACCATTGAAGACACTGTAAGACTCCAAGCGGACATCAACTAAATCTTTAAATGGGCTGCAGAAAACAATATGAAGTTCAACGATGAGGAATTTCAATTACTCAAATATGGAAAACGTGAGGAAATTAAAATTTCATCGGAGTATAAAACAAATTCGAACCACACAATAGAGAGAAAAACTAATGTCAAAGACCTGGCAGTGATCATGTCAGAGGATCTCACCTTCAAGGACCATAACACTGTAGCAATCGCATATGCCTGAAAAATGACAGGATGGATAATGAGAACCTTCAAAACCAGGGATGCCAAGCCCATGATGATACTTTTCAGGTTGCTTGTTCTATCTAGGCTGGAATATTGCTGCACACTAACTGCACCTTTCAAGGCAGGTGAAATTGCTGACCTAGAAAATGTGCAGAGAACCTTCATGGCACGCAAAACTGCGATAAACCACCTTAATTACTAGGAACGCCTGAAGTTCCTAAACCTGTACTCCCTAGAACGCAGGCGGGAGAGATACATTATTACATATATACACTTGGAAAATCCTAGAGGGATTAGTACCAAACATGAGAGTCACTCCCTACGAAAGCAAAAGACTCAGCAGACGATGTAACATCCCCCCCAAAGAAAAGAAGGGGTGCCACTAGCACGTTGAGAGACAACACAATAAGTGTCAGGGGCCCAAGACTGGTCAACTGCCTCCCAGCTTACATAAGGGGGATTACCAATAGACCCCTGGCTGTCTTCAAGCATGCACTGGACAGGCACCTGAAGTCAGTACCTGACCAGCCAGGCTGTGGTTTGTACGTTGGACTGTGTGCGGCCAGCAGTAAAAGCCTGGTTGATCAGGCTCTGATCCAACATGAAGCCTGGTCACAGACCGGGCCGTGGGGGCGTTGACCCCTGGAACTCTCTCCAGGTAAACTCTAGGTCTCCAGGTACATACTCTAACCTGAGCCTCACTATCCTCATAAAGACTCTTCACTGCTTTCAGTAACCTACCTCCTATCCCATACATTTGCAGCATCTGCCACATTAGCCCCCTATGCACCATGTCATATGCCTTTTCCAAATCCATAAATGCCACAAAAACCTCTTTACCCTTACCTAAATACTGTTCACCTATATGTTTCACTGTAAACACTTGGTCTACACCCCCCCCCTTCCCTACCCTTCCTGCTCTCCATCTCACTCCTAATTCTTTCAATAATAACTATCATACACTTTACCAGGTATACTCAACAGACTTATTCCCCTATAATTTTTGCACTCTCTTTTGACCCCTTTGCCTTTATACAAAGGAACTATGCATACTCTCCGCCACTCCCTAGGTACCTTACCCTCTTCCATACATTTATTAAATAAAAGCACCAACCACTCCAAAACTATATCCCCACCTGCTTTTAATATTTCTATATTCCATCATATGCTAACTTTTTCTCTCTTATTATTATTAATATTCTTATACAGTGGACCCTCGCTATTCGAACATTCTTCATTCCAGAATGCTGTTCAAGTGCTGTTACCAAACAAATTTATTCCCATAAGGAATGATGTAAATTAGATTAGTCCATTTCAGACCCCCAAAAATACACTTATAAAAGCACTTACAATAATAAACTTGCATAAAAGGGCGAGTTTTGGAGTGTTCGAATAGCGAGGGTCCACTGTAATAGAGTTTAAAGTCTATCTACTATACGAGGGTCACTAAGACTCGTTGGTTGGTTAATGGGGTTTAAAATCTACCTACTGCATGAGGGTCATTAAGGCTGGTTGGTTGGTTAATGGGGTTTGAAGTCTACTACACGAGGGTCATTAAGACCGGTTGGTTGGTTAATGGGGTTTAAAGTCTCTCACTCCACTATGTTGTTATGGCAGTGTGCAGATTTTGGATAAGGCCCTCAAGCACATTCCAGGTATATTTTATCATTTATCTCTCTCTCCTCCGCTCCAGTGAGTACATATTTAAGATATTCCCAGTAATTTAAATACAGTGGACCCCTGCCTAACGAGCAAAATTCATTCCAGAAGCCTGCTCAAGTGCCATTACCGAACGAATTTACTTCCTTAAGAAATAATGTCACGTAGGTTAGTCTATTTCAGACCCCCAAAAATACACTTCCACAAGCACTTACAATATTATACTTACATAATTGTACGATTTCCGGGGTGCTCGTTAGGCGGGTGTCCACTGTACTTTACTGGCTTTATGTGTACCATAAACAATCTCTCTATTAGTTCCAGCTCTGATTTTTTTCCTGCTTTGAACGGGGCCGTCAGCACTGAGCAATATTCTAAATGAGGGAGAACTAGCGATTTGAAGTGTTACCATCGGCATTATTTCCCTTGTTTTGAAAGTTCTCAAGACCCACCCCATCAACTTCCTGGCTGTCGTGATCTTTGTCTTATTATGTTCTTTAAAAGAAAGGTCAGCTGACATAATTAGTCCCAAGTCTTTTGTGTGTTCCTTCCATTCTATTTGGTGATCCTTTAGAGTTCATTCTTTCTATACCTAAGCAGCTGGAACTTCCCACCATTGAACGTCATTTTCTTCTCCACTGCCCACTGGAAAACCCTGCTTATGTCTTCCTGTAATTTTTCAGTGTCTTCTACTGTAGTGACTTTCATGCTTATTTTAGTGTCATCTGCAAATGATGATGGGTGTTTTTATCTACGTCTTCTAAGAGGATGAGAAACAGCAGAGGTGTCAGGACAGTACCTTGGGGAACAGAGCTGATCCTGGACTTTGCTCTGTTTACTACTACTTTTTGTGTTGTGTGTGTTAGGAACCTGAAAATCCATCTCCCTACCTTCCCAGTTAGGCTTATGGTCCTCATTTTGTAGGTAATCACCCCATGACTGTACTTTCCACCTCCAGGACTCAAGTCCAGCCAACATTTACAGCTCACTAATATCAACACAGACTTACCGGTTCCTTCCCTCCTTCACCTCTGTCACTGCTGACACTGTCCTGACGTTCGCTGACACTGGCACTACGTTGTCTCACTGCCAGCTTCTGGTTGAGTTCTTCTATTTCTCGTTTGAACTGAAGACATTGAAATTTTTCAAAATTAGGCATACCCTCTCATAATAATAACAACAATAATTATTATAATAACAATAATAATAATTGGCGGATGTTGCAAGTGTATGGAACAGATTAAAGCAGTTAAGAGGTTTTATGAGGATATTGAGGCTCAGGTTAGAGTATGTAGGAGAGAGGGAGATTATTTCCCAGTGAAAGCAGACCTAAGGCAGTGATGTGTGATGTCACCATGGTTGTTGAACAAGAAGTGACAGTATTGGAGAATTGATGACTGAAAGATGAAGAATATAATGCAAAGTAACAGTTGATAAGACATGTGAAACAGTTAGGCGTCTTCATTCTGAAATATTTCACCGATGAGCCTGGCCTTTGGCTGGGCTCCGAGAGTAGTGAAACTCTCAAAACTCTTCAAAGGTATATACACCGTAGACCTTGAGTTGAGTACAGAAGAGGCAGCAGAAGCAGTAGAGATGTAAAGACGATGTAATCAGTCCATCACCCATGAAGACGTAGTTTTGAGGTGGTCAGTCCCTCAGCCTGGAGAAGAGTTTTGTTCCATAGTCTGGAACAATGTGAAGCTGAAGCACTGTATACCAATATCGTAGTCACTCTGTCAGACACTGCAACACAATGGTATCTTGGCAAAGAGAATATCATGGATAACATTTTTGCCTGACCATTAGTTACAAGTGAGAAGGAATGGATCTGAGAGGGATCTGCCCTCTGTGATTACACTGTTAATTCTACTAGTGGGCTCTGTCTGTCCTGTTGTTAAGATTATCTGTGCCTCATCTTTGACAGTATATAATTCTCCATACTGTTGCTTCAGCTTCATAATGTTCCAGACTATGGAACAAAACTCTTCTCCAGGCTGAGGGACTAACCACCTCAAAACTGTCTTCAGAGTGAGGGACTGATTACATCGTCTTTACATCTTTACTGCTTCTGCTGACTCCTCTGTACTCGACTGAAAAAGCCTACTGTGTAGGAGAAACATTTTGGAATAAAAATACCTAACTGTTGTACATGTGTCTTACTTATCAACTTGTAGGTCTTGTATATTATTATCGTATTCACAAGGTGACAGTTGTCACAGTTGATGTTAGCTGATGACATAGTTGTTGTGGCAGACTCTGAAGACAAGTTGATAAGGTTGATGGAGGAATGTGAGAACAATAATAAGGAAGTTGACAGTGAACACTGGAAAGAACAGGGTGATGAGAAGAACAAAAGATGTAGATAATGAAAGACTTGGTAACAGACCTGAGGAAGGAAGTATGGAGGAAGTAAATGTATCGAGATATTTGTGAGCGAACTTATCAGATAATGGTACCAACACTGTTTCATGAGTGTGGAGATTTACACAATACCGTATATAGAGGAGCTTCATAAGAGAACTGACAGTATATAGATAGATTAAACCCTAACAAATCCCCAAGTCTTGGTGAAGTGTTCTAGGGGGTTATAAAGGAATGCAAGGAGGACCTTAGCAAAACCTTGGCTAGTGTTTTAAACATATCACTACAACCTGGCATACTGACAGATAAGAGGAAAATGGTAAATGTGATAACTATCTACAAAGGAGGAGACAGGTCTTTAGCTTTGAATTATAGACCAATTAGCCTAACCATCATTGTGGGAAAATTGATGTAATCTATAAGTGCTGAGGCTATTCGTAGCCATCTTGAAAGACAAATTGATTAATGAAGCTAATCATGGTTTTACAAAGGGGCATTCCTGCATTATGAACTTACTTTTTTCACTAAGGTATTTGAGGATGTAGATCTATAAATATATTGAACAACCAAGGTGACATCACACATCCTTGTGGGCTTTAGACAAGGATGTGTGATGTCACCGTGGTTGTTCAATATATTTATAGATGGGGTTGTAAGAGAAGTGAATGCGAGGGTCTTGGCAAGAGGTGTGGGGTTAAAAGATAAAGAATCAAATACAAAGTGGGAGTTGTCACAGTTGCTTTTTGCTGATGACACCGTGCTTTTGGGAGATTCTGAAGAGAAGTTGCAGAGGCTGGTGGATGAATTTGGTAGGGTGTGTAAAAGAAGAAAATTGAAAGTGAATATAGGAAAGAGTAAGGTGATGAGGATAACAAAAAGATTAGGTGACGAAAGATTGCATATCAGATTGGAAGGAGAGAGTATGGAGGAGGTGAATGTATTCAGATATTTGGGAGTGGACATGTCAGCAGATGGGTCTATGAAGGATGAGGTGAATCATAGAATTGATGAGGGTAAAAGTGTGAGTGGAGCACTTCGGAGTCTGTGGAGACAAAGAACTTTGTCCATGGAAGTAAAGAGGGGAATGTATGAGAGTATAGTTATACCAACACTCTTATATGAGTGTGAAGCATGGGTGATGAATGTTGCAACGAGGAGAAGGCTGGAGGCAGTGGAGATGTCATGTCTGAGGTCAATGTGTGGTGTGAATATAATGCAGACAATTCGGAGTTTAGAAATTAGGGGGAGGTGCGGGATTACCAAAACTATTATCCAGAGAGCTGAGGAGGGGTTGTTGAGGTGGTTCGGACATGTAGAGAGATTGAAACGAGACAGAATGACTTCGAGAGTGTATAAATCTGTAGTGGAGGGAAGGCGGGGTAGGGGGTCAGCCTAGAGAAGGTTGGAGGGAGGGGGTAAAAGAGGTTTTGTGTGCGAGGGGTTTGGACTTCCAGCAAGCATGTGTGAGCGTATTTGATAGGAGTGAATAGAGACAAATGGTTTTTAATACTTGACGTGCTGTTGGAGTGTGAGCAAAGTAACATTTATGAAGGGATTCAGGGAAACCAGCAGGCCAGACTTGAGTCCTGGAGATGGGAAGTACAGTGTCTGCACTCTGAAGGAGGGGTGTTAATGTTGCAGTTTTATAACTGTAGTGTAAAGCACCCCTCTGGCAAGACAGTGATGGAGTGAATGATGATGAAAGTTTTTCTTTTTCGGGCCACCCTGCCTTGGTGGGAATCGGCCGATGTGTTAATGAAAAAAAAAAAAATAGAATATGATATTGTGTATATGGACTTCAGTAAGACTTTTGATAGAGTTCTACATCAAAGGTTGTTGAGGAAAGTTGAGGCACACAGAAAAGAGGAGAAATTTTTTCCTGGATAGAGGAGTGGTTGCATAACCGACGAGAAGTCAGAGTGGGGGCGCGTCACGAGTGGTGTTCCACAGGGGCCAGTGTTCGGCCCTTTGTTGTTCACAATCTACATAGAGGACATAGATGAGGGAATAAACAGCAACATAAGCAAGTTTGCCGATGACACGAAAACAGGACGTCTGAATAGACTGATGCAGTGGTCAGAGAAGTAGCAGATGCAGTTTAATATTGACAAATGCAAAGTTTAAAGCATTAAAAAGGAAAATAACCATGACGATCGTAAATGAAATAATGTAGATCTTAATCACTATGATTGTGAAAAAGATTTATTTCTGGTTAGCAGTAATCTAAAACAAAGACAACAGTGCATAAGTGTTCGCAATAAAGTAAACAGAATTCTTGGCTTCATATCAAGAAGTATAAATAACTGGAGTCCTCAGGTAATTCTCCAACACTATATGTTGTTGGTTAGGCCTCATTTAGATTATGCTGCACAGTTTTGGTCACCGTATTACAGAATGGATATAACTGCTCTGGAAAACATACAGAGAAAGATGACAAAGTTGATCCCTTGTATCAGAAATCTTTCCTACGAGGACTGACTGAGGCCCTGAATCTGCACTCTCTAGAAAGGTGTAGAATTAGGGGAAGATATGATTTTTTTTTTAAATGATCGAGATGTATAAATGGAAAGCAGTAACAAATTAAAGGGATTTAAATAACGTCCTAAAAATGCCTAACAAAGACAGGACTCGCAGCATTGGATTTAGGTTGGAAAAATTTAGATTTAGAAAGGATATAGAAAACCACTGGTTTGGTAATAGAGTTGTGGATGAGTGGAACAAACTCCTGAGTAGCATCATGGAAGTTAAAACCTTGTGTAGTTTTAAAAATAGGTTAGACAAATACATGAGTGGGTGTGGGTGGGACCTGACTAGATTGGGCCAGTAGGCCTACTGCAGTGCTCCTTCCTTATGTTCTTATATAGAATAGAAGAGCTTTATGAGAGAACTGTATAAAGAGGAGCTTATAAGGGAACTGACTGTATATAGAGGAACTTTATAATAGAGCTGACCAGAGATTCACCTTGGTGTTATCATGACTCACCTTGCTGTTATCAGTTGCAGCTTCCTTGTACTTGCGTTTGTAGCGATGAATCTCGCCCTTGAGTTGAGTGATGTGGTTCTGTAAGGAGGTAATGAGGTGCCTCATCTCCCGGTTGATGGGTCCTGTCTGCTCGTTAGCAGCAAGGTTCTGTTCAAACTCGATCCTCAACATCTCGTACTCTTTGCGTACCTGGGCCTGCATGTCCTCCAGCTGAATCACTTCTGCTCGTAACTTCTTCTGGATGGTCAATTCCTCACTCTGCAATGTTGAGTCAATGTTAGAACTTCAGTGATTTATTTTAGTGCACTCTGGTCGTCTGCCACCAAGTCAGTCACTGTCTTGATTGAGGTATGTTGACATTACAGTTCAGATGACACAATGAACTGTGTGAGGATGTTACAGTTCAGGAGATGGGAAGTACAGTGCCTGTACTCTGAAGGAGGGGTGAGGATGCTACAGTTCTGGAGGTGGGTAGTACAGTACCAGTGCTCTGAAGGATGAGTCACAATGTTACAGTTCAGGAGATGGGAAGTACAGTGCCTGTACTCTGAAAGATGAATGAGGATGTTACAGTTCTGGAGGTGGGTAGTACATTACCAGTACTTTGAAGGATGAGTCATGATGTTACATTTCTGGAGGTGGGAGGTACAGTGTCTGTACTCTGAAGGATGAGTGAGGATGTTACAATTGTGGAGGTGGGAGGTACAGTGTCTTGACTCTGAAGAATGAGTGAGGATGTTACAGTTCTGGATGTGGTTAGTACAGTGTCTGTACTTTGAAGGATGAGTGAGGAAGTTACATTTCTGGAGGTAGGTAATACACTGCCTGTACTCAGAAGGACGAGTAAGGATGTTACAGTTCTGGAAGTGAAAAGTATAGTGCCTGTACTCTGAAGGATGGGTGAGGATATTTGCACTTTTGAACAGTACTATCAGCACTCCTCTGGTAAGACAATGATGTAGTGAGTGATGGTGAAAGTTTCTTCTTTCTTGGGTCACCCTGTCTCAGTGGGAAGTGACCGGTGTATTAAAAAACTAATAAAAAATAGAAGAAAACTCAGATGGGTGTGTATACATATACATGTCCATGCATGCATAGTGTGACCTAAGCCTGGTTGATCAGGCCCTGATCCACTGGAACGCCTGGTTGTGTACTGGACTGCGGGGGCGCTGATCCTCGGAATACCCTCCAGGTAGGTAGGTAGGTAGAAGTAGCAAGATGTACTTATCTTGTGTGTTTATGAGACAGAAAGAAAAGACACCAGCAATCCTACCATTGTATACAACAATTACAGGTTTCCATTTTACACTTATTTGGCAGGATGGTAGCACCTCCCTGGATGGTTGTCTACCAACCTACTACCACAGGATGGTAGTAACTCCCTGGGTAGTTTCTGCCTACCAACCTACTACCACAGGATGGTAGTGCCTCCCTGGGTGGTTGTTGTCTACCAACCTACTACCATAGGATGGTAGTAACTCCCTGGGTGGTTCCTGTCTACCAACCTACTACCACAGGACAGTAGTACCACCCTGGGTGGCTGCTGGCCACCAACCTACCAAATGATTTAACCTTAATTTTTAAAGGGGGGGTGAACTGAAAGCCAGCGGAAAGCCTCAGTCAGATGACCAAAAGCTCCAGCAGCAGGTCACCATGTGACTAAGACCTGCATCAGGAAATATTTGTTCTGTTTCCTGACAAATTTTTACCTAACCTAACCAAACTACTACCTAACCTAACCTAACTACTATCTAACCTCACCTAACCAAACTACTATCTAACCTAACTACTACCTAACCTAACCTAACTAAACTACTACCTAACCTAACTACTACCTAACCTAACCTAACTAAACTACTACCTAACCTAACCAACCTAGTACAAAATAAAACATAAAACACTGTTATATCTCATTGCATCTTATCTACAAGTATTAACAAATTAAAGCAGTAATGAAGAAGTCAACTTGAAGGAGGAGGAGCTAGCAACTCTGACCTCCATTTGTTCAATCTGGCGAAGATGAGCGTTCTTGCTGTTCTGCAACTGGTGTCTGGTCTCCTCCAGCTGTGTCTTGAGTTGCATAGAGTCGTTGTACAACACTGAAAACTGCGACTGTAAACACTTGTACTCGGTTGTCTCCACAATCACACTCTCCGGCAACTGTCGTAACTGTAAACAACGATGACAAACATTATACACGGCTATTTTGAGAGTACAGTGGCTGTACTCTGAAGGTGGGAAGTACAGTGGCTGTACTCTGAAGGTGGGAAGTACAGTGGCTGTACTCTGAAGGTGGAAAGTACAGTGGCTGTACTCTGAAGGTGAGAAGTACAGTGGCTGTACTCTGAAGGTGGGAAGTACAGTGGCTGTACTCTGAAGGTGGGAAGTACAGTGGCTGTACTCTGAAGGTGAGAAGTACAGTGGCTGTACTCTGAAGGTGGGAAGTACAGTGGCTGTACTCTGAAGGTGGGAATTACAGTGGCTGTACTCTGAAGGTGGGAAGTACAGTGGCTGTACTCTGAAGGTGGGAAGTACAATACCTGACCTGAAGGATGGGTGGGGAGGTCAGTTCAGAGTGTCATTTGAACTATGATGTCAACATAATTCTGGTAAATCAGTGATTAACTGAGTAACAGTGAAAGTGTTTTCTTCTACACCAGCTGATCCTTGGTGGGAGCCACAGCTAGTGTTTAAAATATAATTATTTTCAAATTAATGTTTAATCTTCAAAACTAATTACCAGTGTGATATTTAAGTTGATTCTCTCACTGTCTCCCACGCAAATGTACAGTGGACCCTTGAAATTCGTCCCCCTTGAATATCGTGAAATTTGAAAATCGGCAATTTTTTCGCCAAAATATTGGCTTCATTTTCGTGATTTGACTTAGAAATCGGCGGTCATATGAAACACGTCTGAGCCGCCTCCCAGTTGCCGCGGGCACACAAACACCATTCAGAATCAGTCTGGCATTGTATCTTGGCGAATGACTATCACCTCACGCGTTCATACGATACATTTCTTAATACAGTCATCCCTTGGTTTTCGCTTGTCCCAGTTTTCGCCGATTTTGGTTTTCGCCGACTTTTTTCAGGGAAAATTTGTCTTAGTTTTTGCCGATTGTTTTAGTTTTCGCCGACCGTATGGGACCTGTACACCAGTGCCGCGCACATACAAAGGCCGTAGGCCCGCCACCCACGCACATTGTCACGCAGTCTAGCATTGTTTACGCTTGAGTGAACATCACCCCAGGAGTTTATACAAAACATTTATTAACAATTCATTGTTTTTGGGCCTTGATTATTGTGTGTGACTACTAAATAAGCTACCATGGGCCCAAAGAAAGCTCCTAGTGCCACTTCTTTGGTAAAGAAAGTGAGGAACACTGTAGAAATGAAGAAATATTAGAAAAATATGATAGTGAAAGTGAGAAACACGATGGAGTTTATGAGCATGGGCATGCAGGAGTGTAGCATGCAGGGAGTGTAGCATGCATGCAGGGAGTGTAGCATGCATGCAGGGAGTGTAGCATGCATGCAGGGAGTGTAGCAGGCATGCAGGGAGTGTAGCAGGCATGCAGGGAGTGTAGCAGGCATGCAGGGAGTGTAGCAGGCATGCAGGGAGTGTAGCAGGCATGCAGGGAGTGTAGCAGGCATGCAGGGAGTGTAGCAGGCATGCAGGGAGTGTAGCAGGCATGCAGGGAGTGTAGCAGGCATGCAGGGAGTGTAGCATGTATGCAGGGAGTGTAGCATGTATGCAGGGAGTGTAGCATGTATGCAGGGAGTGTAGCATGTATGCAGGGAGTGTACAGGTATGCAGGGAGTGTAGCATGTATGCAGGGAGTTAACAGGTATGCAGGGAGTGTAGCATGTATGCAGGGAGTGTAGCATGTATGCAGGGAGTGTAGCATGTATGCAGGGAGTGTAACAGGTATGCAGGGAGTGTAGCATGTATGAGGGAGTGTAGCATGTATGCAGGGAGTGTAGCATGTATGCAGGGAGTGTAGCATGTATGCAGGGAGTGTAGCATGTATGCAGGGAGTGTAGCATGTATGCAGGGAGTGTAGCATGTATGCAGGGAGTGTAGCATGTATGCAGGGAGTGTAGCATGTATGCAGGGAGTGTAGCATGTATGCAGGAGTGTAGCATGTATGCAGGGAGTGTAGCATGTATGCAGGGAGTGTAGCATGTATGCAGGGAGTGTAGCATGTATGCAGGGAGTGTAGCATGTATGCAGGAGTGTAGCATGTATGCAGGGAGTGTAGCATGTATGCAGGGAGTGTAGCATGTATGCAGGGAGTGTAGCATGTATGCAGGGAGTGTAGCATGTATGCAGGGAGTGTAGCAGGTATGCAGGGAGTGTAGCATGTATGTAGGGAGTGTAGCATGTATGTAGGGAGTGTAGCATGTATGCAGGGAGTGTAGCATGTATGCGGGGAGTGTAGCAGGCAGGGAGGGAGTGTAGCAGGCAGGGAGGGAGTGTAGCAGGCAGGGAGGGAGTGTAGCAGGCAGGGAGGGAGTGTAGCAGGCATGCAGGGAAGTGACCCCGGATAAGGACTTGGTACCTAAAGTCCTTATGGAGGGGGATTCCCTTCCAAAATTAGGGTCTCTTCCCCTCCCATCTTCCCTCTCTCCCATCCAGCAACATCAGTCTTCAATAAAGGTAAGTGCCACATTCAGTTCATTCATTTGTGCATGTAAATCTATCTTTAAGGCCCCAAAATTTTTTTTCCAAACTTCTGGGTTTCTGAAACGGATTAATTGAATTTCCATTATTTCTTATGGGGAAAATAGTTTTGGTTTTCGCCGATTTTGGTTTTAGCCGATCCATCTGGAACGGATTAAAACCGAAAACCGAGGGATGACTGTATTTCATTCGTTTTAGTGCTTGCAACTGCTAAATAAGCCATCATGGGCCCAAAGAAAGCTCCTAGTGCCAGCTCTTTGCTGAAGAAGGCGAGAAACACGATAGAATTCAAGAAAGAACACACCAGGCAGGGTACTTCCCCACACAAACCAGCCAGGATACTTCCCCACACAAACCAGCCAGGGTACTTCCCAACACAAACCAGACAAGGTACTTCCCCACACAAACCAGCCAGGGTACTTCCCCACACCAAGCTCAAACAAATGTCTTATTTTAGGTTAATATAGACATTTTCATTACTCCATCTATGATATTTTCTTCAAAATTATATAAGAAACATGTTACATATCATATAGCATATAAACATTGATACAATGTTTATATGCTATCGAGTGGTGAGTCGGGTGGAGAGTAAACATTATGTTTTCTCTGATGCAGCGTTAAAGAAACCTGTAAATCTGGCGTCTGATGCAGTAACCGCCCTTCATACGCATTTGTTTACAATTCTCGGGATGAATTATTCATTACTTCTCCCTTTGTTTATGATGGCATCAAAAGGTAGTTGTTAGAAACGATTAAACTCAGTGAACATGGCAATAATATGGCTGTGTAGTGTAGCCCAAGGGGGGCTACATACATGTACCTACGTCTACAGGCTACTTACACTGAATTCCTACAAATAAATACTACACACCTTTCTCCCTACATTAAGACTACAAATATATTAAAGTAAGTAATGAAAGTAGTGTGGCAGCAAAAGACAAAGAAGGGAAGTAACCCCGGAAAAGGACTTGGTACCTGAAGTCTATGGAAGGGAATTCCCCTTCCAAACAATAGTAACTCTTCCATCCTCTACCCTCCTCCCGTCTTCCACACATCAACAACTCTTCAATAAAGCTAAGTGTCATGTTATTATTGTTTTATTCTTCATGTCTCATTGTTTTTCATACTTTTGGTTGTCTGAAACGGATTAATTTGATTTACATTATTTCTTATGGGGAGAATGGTTTTGAAAATCGTGAATTTTGAATTTCGGCAGACTCTCTGGAACGGATTAATCACGAATTTCAAGGGTCCACTGTATGTCTTAATCACAGCAGCCTCAAATACGCTTCATCGGTAAATTTGGGCCATAGTTATGTGTGGCTTATCAGGTAGGCAATGTGCTATTCTAGACATAGAGAATATGCTGTGAGTGGTAAATTTAGGCCTAGATATGAGAAAAAGTGTCTGTGTGGTGAGTGTGCACAGTATGAACAAAAACCTTGCCTCACATGGTGCATGATGGGAAAAACAAAACTGTGTGTTTGGCTTAAGATAGTGGCCGAGTTGTTTTTTTAGGATGGTCTTTATGGTTTTACTGGCGGTTTCTTGGTGTCAGTTGATAGAATGAAACACACACTACTGGAATACAGATGTTTATGATCAGCCTCAAGACAAAGTAGTCTGAAATAAGCCTCAAAATAGCAGAAATATTAAATTTTTTGGGAAATTTTCCTGAGGAATGGTAAAGCCCCGAGTGGTCTGTTTTATGATAATAATAATAATAAAGTGTCATATCTGAGCGCCTCTGCAAAGGCAGTGATTATGTATGAGTGATGGTGAAAGTGTTGAATGATGAAATTATTTTCTTTCTTTTTGGGTATTTCTTTCTTTTTGGGTCACCCTGAACCAATGGGAAACGGACGACAAGTTAAAAAAAAAAAAAAATAATAATATCTTCATTTCTACAGGTACATGTACAAGGTATACAGACCATAGCTGACATCAATGACATACTACTATATATAAAGCCCCTTGTTATGCTGAGCATTTCGGGCAAATTAGGTCAGTTTTGTCCCCAGGATGCAACCCACACCAGTCCACTAACACCCAGGTACCCATTTTATACTGATGGGTGAACAGGGACAGCAGGTGTCTTATGGAAACACGTCCTAATGTTTTCCAGCCGTACCTGAGATTCGAACTCCGGACCTCAGTGTGTGAGCTGAGTGCGCTAGCGATTGAGCTACGGGACACATGGGTTTTTAATAGGCCTGATTCAATTACTGGGATGCCATAAACCATGACCAATCATTCCTGGTTATATTTTATCTAAGAAATAGAATAAATCTTCTATTTTTCTAATTAAAATTGTAAAAGGAAGGCAAATATAATAGAGGAGAGGCCTGGCGACGTGGCGAGTAAACAGAGGATATGCTATGTCTACATTGTTTATTTTGGACTATTTATAAAGTGGAATTTTTTAATTTTGTGTAAAATTGGTAAATTATAAATTTCCGTACACTTTATAGAGTAGTTGTGATAGTTGAATCAACAGTTTCTTGTGCTCAATTGATAAAATGAAAGTCATACTAACAAAATAGCAAAACAGGACTCAATAAATACACAATACTTAACATTACCTACAAAGTTAATAAATCACTTTCCACTGCCTCAAAATAACATTATTCACTGTGTTACTCCCCTAGCCTCAAAACCCCTTACATAATTTCTCAAAGAACAATAATTTCTCAAACATAATCTAGTGCAAATGTTGAAACTTATATCTCATGAATGTATAAACCTGTTATAATTAAGGCAACCTAATCTAACTTTGTTTCTATAGCATTACCAGATAAGAAATCCATTCTCATGTATCCTTGTGCTCCTTGTAACTCATCTAATGACCATATAAATTGTTATTGCAACACAAATAATTGATTTGATTTGTTTGATCTGATTTAATGAATTGCATTACTACAAATAATAAATTATTATTTTTTATTTTATTTTATTAACACATCAGCCGATTCCCACCAAGGCAGGGTGGCCCGAAAAAGAAAAACTTTCATCATCATTCACTCCATCACTGTCTTGCCAGAGGGGTGCATTACACTACAGTTATAAAACTGCAACATTAACACCCCTCCTTCAGAGTGCAGACACTGTACTTCCCATCTCCAGGACTCAAGTCCGGCCTGCCAGTTTCCCTGAATCCCTTCATAAATGTTACTTTGCTCACACTCCAACAGCACGTCAAGTATTAAAAACCATTTGTCTCCATTCACTCCTATCAAATGCGCTCACACATGCTAGCTGGAAGTCCAAGCCCCTCGCACACAAAACCTCCTTTACCCCCTTCCTCCAACCTTTCCTAGGCCGACCCCTACCCCGCCTTCCCTCCACTACAGATTTATACACTCTAGAAGTCATTCTGTCTCGTTCCATTCTCTCTACATGTCCGAACCACCTCAACAACCCCTCCTCAGCTCTCTGGATAATAGTTTTGGTAATCCCGCACCTCCTCCTAATTTCCAAACTCCGAATTCTCTGCATTATATTCAAACCACACATTGACCTCAGACATGACATCTCCACTGCCTCCAGCCTTCTCCTCGTTGCAACATTCATCACCCATGCTTCACACCCATATAAGAGTGTTGGTATAACTATACTCTCATACATTCCCCTCTTTACTTCCATGGACAAAGTTCTTTGTCTCCACAGACTCCGAAGTGCACCACTCACCCTTTTTCCCTCATCAATTCTATGATTCACCTCATCCTTCATAGACCCATCTGCTGACATGTCCACCCCCAAATATCTGAATACATTCACCTCCTCCATACTCTCTCCCTTCAATCTGATATTCAATCTTTCGTCACCTAATCTTTTTGTTATCCTCATCACCTTACTCTTTCCTATACAGTGGACCCTCGGTTTTTGTTGAAAATTCTTTCCAGAATGCTGTTTGAAAGCCATTACCAAACGAACTTATTCCCATAAAAACAAATGTAAATTAGATTAGTCGTTTCAGACCCCCAAAAGTACACTTACAAAAGCACTTACAAAAATACATTTACATAATTGTTCGAGTTTGGAGATGCACGAAAACCGAGGGTCCACTGTATTCACTTTCAATTTTCTTCTTTTACACACCCTACCAAATTCATCGACCAACCTCTGCAACTTCTCTTCAGAATCTCCCAAAAGTACAGTGTCATAAGCAAAAAGCAACTGTGACAACTCCCACTTTGTATTTGATTCTTTATCTTTTAACCCCACACCTCTTGCCAACACCCGAGCATTCACATCTCTTACAACCCCATCTATAAATATATTGAACAACCACGGTGACATCACACATCCTTGTCTAAGGCCGACTTTTACTGGGAAATAGTCCCCATCCCTCCTACACACACTAACCTGAGCCTCGCTATCCTCATAAAAACTCTTCACTGCTTTCAGTAACCTACCTCCTATTCCATACACCTGCAACATCTGCCACATTGCCCCCCTATCCACCCTATCATACGCCTTTTCCAAATCCATAAATGCCACAAAAACCTCTTTACCCATATCCAAATACTGTTCACCTATATGTTTCACTGTAAACACTTGGTCTACACACCCCCTACCTTTCCTAAAACCTCCTTGTTCATCTGCTATCCTTCTCTCAATCTTACTCTTAATTCTTTCAATAATAACTCTACCATACACTTTACCAGGTACACTCAACAGACTTATTCCCCTATAATTTTTGCACTCTCTTTTGTCCCCTTTGCCTTTATACAAAGGAACTATACACGCTCTCTGCCAATCCCTAGGTACCTTACCCTCTTCCATACATTTATTAAATAATAGCACCAACCACTCCAAAACTATATCCCCACCTGCTTTTAACATTTCTATCTTTATCCCATCAATCCCAGCTGCCTTACCCCCTTTCATTCTACCCACTGCCTCACGAACTTCCCCCACACTCACAACTGGCTCTTCCACACTCCTACAAGATGTTATTCCTCCTTGCCCTATACACGAAATCACTGCTTCCCTGTCTTCATCAACATTTAACAACTCCTCAAAATATTCCCTCCATCTTCCCGATACCTCTAACTCTCCATTTAATAACTCTCCTCTCCTATTTTTAACTGTCAAATCCATTTGTTCCCTAGGCTTCCTCAACTTATTAATCTCCAAAACTTTTTCTTATTTTCAACAAAATTTGTTGATAACATCTCACCCACTCTCTCATTTGGTCTCTTTTTACACTGCTTCACCACTCTCTTAACCTCTCTTTTTCTCTCCATATACTCTTCCCTCCTTGCATCACTTCTACTTTGTAAAAACCTCTCATATGCTAACTTTTTCTCCCTTACTCTTTACATCATCATTCCACCAATCGCTCTTCTTCCCTCCCACACCCACTTTCCTGTAACTACAAACTTCTGTGGAACACTAACACTACATTTTTAAACCTACCCCATACATCTTCGACCCCATTGACTACACTCTCACTAGCCCATCTATCCTCCAATAGTTGTTTATATCTTACCCTAACTGCCTCCTCTTTTAGTTTATAAACCTTCACCTCTCTCTTACTTACTGCTTCTATTTTCCTTGTATCCCATCTACCTTTTACTCCCACTGTAGCTATAACTAAAAAGTGATCTGATATATCTGTGGCCCCTCTATAAACATGTACATCCTGAAGTCTACTCAACAGTCTTTTATCTACCAATACGTAGTCCAACAAATTACTGTCATTACGCCCTACATCATATCATGTATACTTATTTATCCTCTTTTTCTTAAAATATGTATTACCTATAACTAAACCTATAACTATGTTGATATATTATAAAACTGTAATGCTTCAAAATTGTAAAACTATTGTTTCAAAATTGTTATGTTCAAATTTCATTGCTTAAATACTCAATTATACTTATATTGTAAATTGTTTACTATAATTTTTACCATTTAGTTGTAAGTTAATTTTAAGTTTGCCCATAATGCTCTACATATAAGGGGCTTTTGGCATGTACACCCCATTCCGATAACTCCTTGTACATCTTTGTATCATGTCACAGTGCCGGCACTCTGAAGGAGGGGTGTTAATGTTGCAGTTTTGTAGCTGTAGTGTAAGCACGCCTCTGGCAAGACAGTGATGGAGTGAATGATGATTAAAGTTTTTCTTCGTCGGGCCACCCTGCCTTGGTGGGAAATGGCCTATGTGTTAATATAAAAAAATATAAAAAAAATATTATTATTATTATTATTACAAAGTTCACAAAATCACAGAAGTGTAAATTGTTTCCAGACCACGAACTTTGCACCTGCGCAATTCCCTAAATTTTCCATAAAATTTCGTACTTTTGTTGTCATTACTTTCAGAAAAACATTCTCTAACATTTTAGAAGAAAATCTTTTTTTTTAAATTTTAAAGTGGTCAATGAAAGCAATATTAACCCGTAAATGGTCCAAACGTATATATATGTTTACTACCCCAGTGCCCCAAATATTTTGAAAAAAAAAAAAAAAATAAGTTTTTTTTATAGAAATAAAGAGCACATTCTTCTAAGTGTTATAGGATAAAAAAAAATTTTTAGGCTCAGTACTTACCGATATATGAGGCCAAGAAGTTGGCACTGAATGCTCACCTGACAGCAACATCGAGTCCTGCCGCTTGCAGAAGTGTTGCCGATATACCTTTTTTTCTCGTTTTTATATTATTTTATATAATTTTTATGTTCTGATAATTACAATTTATAGTAGTTCTTTATTCTAAGACTAATATTAAGTACTGAAATTGTACTCAAATTGTCACAAACACACTGACAGGTGGACATTTACACCTGCCTTGGTCATTTACTATTGTCTAGGAATGTATACAAAGTATTTATAGGTCCCAGCAATGTTTTGAATACGTGGGAGTATATAATAATAACAACAACAACAATAATAATAGGAATAAGAATAATGAAAATAATAAGAAGAAGAATAAGAATAATAAGTTCTCTTGAAGCATGATGTAAAACAAGTCAGTCCACTGCTGACAGTGATAAGATAGGATAATTAGTGACATTTGATGAGCGTACGCGAGGGTGCTGTGATAAGATAATTGGTGACATTTGATGAGCATCCCCCTCTGTTTTCACTGTTACACAAACATATCTGTCTGTCTATCTGTCTGCCAAGCTCTCTATCTGTCTATCTGTCTGCCAAGCTCTCTATCTGTCTATCTGTCTGCCAAGCTCTCTATCTGTCTATCTGTCTGCCAAGCTCTCTATCTGTCTATCTGTCTGCCAAGCTCTCTATCTGTCTGTCTGTCTGCCAAGCTCTCTATCTGTCTGTCTGTCTGTCAAGCTCTCTATCTGTCTGTCTGTCAAGCTCTCTATCTGTCTGTCTGTCAAGCTCTCTATCTGTCTGTCTGTCAAGCTCTCTATCTGTCTGTCTGTCAAGCTCTCTATCTGTCTGTCTGTCAAGCTCTCTATCTGTCTGTCTGTCAAGCTCTCTATCTGTCTGTCTGTCAAGCTCTCTATCTGTCTGTCTGTCAAGCTTCTCTATCTGTCTGTCAAGTCTCTTCTGTCTGTCAAGCTCTCTATCTGTCTGTGCAAGCTCTCTATCTGTCTGTCTGTCAAGCTCTCTATCTGTCTGTCTGTCAAGCTCTCTATCTGTCTGTCTGTCAAGCTCTCTATCTGTCTGTCTGTCAAGCTCTCTATCTGTCTGTCTGTCAAGCTCTCTGTCTGTCTGTCAAGCTCTCTATCTGTCTGTCTGTCAAGCTCTCTATCTGTCTGTCTGTCAAGCTCTCTATCTGTCTGTCTGTCAAGCTCTCTGTCTGTCTGTCAAGCTCTCTGTCTGTCTGTCTGTCCGTCTAGCATCTAGCTCTCCCGTCTCAGAGAGATCCACTCCTGAACCAACACGTCTGGTTCCTGAGCAAGTGTAAATACATATTTGCCAGTCATGTTTACACATTATATCTACAAGCACTTTGTCTGGATTTTTTGGGTTATCCTAGGAAATTTAACTATGTATAATTGTATTTGTGTACCTGTGAGACAGAGATAGACAGTCAGATAGAGATAGAGTCAGATAGACAAAGATACAGGCATAATTATAAGACATTCTGAAAGGATGTTGCACATGGGTTATTATCAAGGTTTTTTATATTTCCTCGACCACTTATGGCCATATCCACCTCAGAGCCACTAAACTCGGGGTCAACATCACTTTCCACTTAAAATGGGAGAGTTAATACTACATGACATCAGTGACTCCCATGTGTTTGCTGCGCTGTTTGCTCTAGCTGGCGCTCAATTGAACTGGTCCTCCCACAAGGTACTAAGTGGTCCCAGATTTTTTTAATACAGCACACACCAAGGGCTAAGACCCAGTCTATGCTGACCAGGCATATCAGGCCAATCGTGCCAAATTTGGAGGCAAGAAAAATAAAACGTAAATATACGTTTGGGGCAGTAGCGGTAGTAACGTATATATACGTTTGGACCGTTTACGGGTTAATCTCAGAGGTCTGGATACTGAAAGGGTTATTATTATTATTAACCAAGAGGTTCGTGAGGGCAGCCTCTATTTTCAGATTCATGGGAAGCAATAAAACCTAAAGGGTTAAAATGTATATTGGGGAGGGGGGGAGAGGCAAAGTTTGATCTGAGGAAGGGGAGGGGAAGCTCTAACTCCTTGGATCAAGCACCCCTACGCCAGCACCAAGGCACTGCCCTCAAAGTCAGTGTGTGGTTACAGCTGCTTAAGCGTGGCCTAAGACTCAGCGAAGAGAGGGCCTGAACCCCCACAGCAAGCCAGAACATGCCATTGGTTTGACGGCGTTACCGCCAGTTTACCCTGGGTTCAAACTCTCCGTTCGCCGAGTTGACAAGCTGGTTGTCAGTTCTGCTGCCAGCAATAATGACTTACATCCATCTTGAGTCTTTCAACTTCCTTGAGCGCCTCCTTGTGTTCGTTGGTCTTCTTCTCCAGCTCGTCCAATCGCTTGGCACTCAGTTCTCTCTGTTCTTCAAGCTCGCTGTTCACTTCTTCCATCTGTAAGCACAACATATGGGTAAAACAACGAACAGTTCTGGTAGTTCATACAGTTCACCATATGAAGAAGAGTCAAGAACAGTTTTGTAGTTTCTCAGGTTCACTGAATAAATAAGTCATGAACAGTTCTGGTGGTTCCTCCAGTTCACTGTTCATTCCCTTTCATCTGTAAGCAGCAGAACAAATTGATAAAACAATGAACAACTCTACCATAAATGATATATGTTATTGATGCTAGGGTCACCTCGTGCAGATCTATGTTATTTATGTCAGGGTTCGTCACGTAGATCTCTGCTATTGATGCCAGGGGTCCCTTATGTAGACCTATGTTATTGATGCCAGGGGTCCCTCATGTAGATCTACATTATTGATGCCAGGGGTCCCTCATGTAGACCTATGTTATTGATGCCAGGAGTCCCTCAAGTAGACATATGTTATTGATGCCAGGGGTCCCTCAAGTAGATCTACGTTATTGATGCCAGGGGTCCCTCATGTAGACCTATGTTATTGATGCCAGGGGTCCCTCAATTAGATCTACTGTACATTATTGATGTCAGGGTCCCCTCACACAGATCTACATCATGAGCTCAGTTAACCGAGACAAGCTGTGAGTAGAAAATTTTGTCCTAGATATGACAGAATGAGTGTGTGGTGAGTGTGTACAACATAAAAAAATCCTGCCCCCTTGCAGTGTATGATGGTAAAAACAAAACTGTGACCTTGTGTTTGGTTTAAAATAGTGACTCTGAGGGGGGAAGGGGAGGGGGGGTTCTAGGATGTTTTTATTAGTTTTATTGGCTGTTTCTTGATATTTGATAGAATGAAAGATCTATTAATGAAATGCAATAAACTCACAGTAAACAGGTGACATCACAATGAACAAAATAACCACTGTGAAGAAAAAAAAATAGTGAATTTCCAGCACTTTTTTTGTGATTTCTTCCATTTTCAAGGAACTATAAAAATAATAGGAGAGCAGAAGGCTTTCAAGTCTGAGAAATCACCTCACATATGACCTGACACCTGACCCAGCATGCTGAGTATAGAAGTGTTGTGGATTTAGTAAGGTCACATGTCAAGGTATGCCTGACATTTCATTCATAGTGACATACATATAAGGCATACCTTGAGTATACCTAAAGGTTGTTCAATGTGGGGGCTGGGGGAAGTCAACGCCCATGCAACCCAGTTTGTGACCAGGCCGCGTGGTGGATCAGGGCCTGATCTACCAGGCTGTTACTGCTGGCTGCATGTAAACTAACATACAAACTCCAGCCCAGCTGGTCAGGTACTGACTTTAGGTGACTGTCCAGTGCCTTCTTGAAGACAGCCAAGGGTCTATTGGTAATCCCCCTTATTTATGCTGAAGAGTTGAAGAGTCTTGGGCCCCTGACACTTATTGTGTTGTCTCTTAGTGTACTTGTGGCGCCCCTGCGTTTCATTGGGGGGATGTTGCACCACCTGCCAAGTCTTTTGGTTTCATGGGAAGCTTAAATTCCTCATAAATTCTATTGATTATAAATTAATATAATTTATATAACCCTTAACTAATATTCATATTAATGTACTATTTTTTTATGAAACTTGATTTGATATTTCTTTCAACCATAGACCTGCTTGATACAGCTTGATCAGCCTTTTGAAAATCAATTGGATGGTTAAAATCTCTCGCATGAATAAACAGAGCATTAGACTCTTGTCCAGTTCTAATGTTATATTTATGTATTTGTAATCTTAAGTTCAAGATTTTTTCCAGTTTGACCATAATATACTTTATTACATTTTTTACAGGAAATCTTGGAGATACAGCCAGCAGCATTTTTTGACTAGGCAACGCTCTCATCTCACACACAGTGTCCATTGTTCGATCCCCAGCTGGATGGAAACACTGGACGTGTTTCCTTATACCTGCTGTCTCTGTTCACCTAGCATAAATAGGTACCTGGGTGTTAGTCACCTTACACCTGCTGTCCCTGTTCACCTAGCAGTAAGTAGGTATCCATCCATTTTTTAATTGTAAAATGCATTTCTAGCCATTTAAAAAAATTTATCAGTTAAGTATTTTGGGTATTTTAGATCATCAGCTATTTCATAAATCTTCAAGAGAAACTTTAGGCAACAAATACACAAAGTTCTCAAAAACATGGATGAGAATACAGAAAGTTTAACTATTACGATGTGAAGAATACGTTGGTTTTCTGTATATTGTGAATTTAAAATTATGGTTTCCTTCAGTAATTAAGACATCTGAAAAAAGCAATGAGTAAATTTGTTCAAACTCGACAGTCAACTTTATAGAATGAGCTAGACTATTTTATTCAACGATTAAATAGTTTATATATATATACAGTGGTACCCCGAATTTCGTACAGTTCCCAACTCAAAAAATTATGTAAGTGAATTTTTGTAAGTGCTTTTGTAAGTGTATTTTTGGGGGTCTGAAATGGACTAATCTAATTTACATTCGCCCTTATAGGAACAAATTCGTTCGGTAACGGCACTCGAACAGCCTTCTGGAACAAATTATTGATGAAATCCGGCGTACCACTGTACAGTGGACCCCCGAGTAACGAGCACCCTGGAAATCGTACAATTATGTAAGTATAATATTGTAAGTGCTTTTGTAAGTGTATTTTTGGGGGTCTGAAATGGACTAACCTACTTGACATTATTTCTTAAGGGAGTAAATTCGTTCGGTAATGGCACTTGAGCAGACTTCTGGAATGAATTTTGCTCGTTACTCGGGGGTCCATTGTATATACATGTACATCCTTAGACATTAAGCATAAACCATCATCAACACTTAGGTCTATTGGGAAGGATTTTGTTAAATAGTCTTGTTTCAAAATTTTAAAGATTTATGAAATAGCTAATGATCTAAAATATCCAAAACACTTAATTGATAAATCTATTAAAATTGCTATAAATACATTTTACAATTCAAAAATGGACAAACAGTCATATTCAACTAAGAATATGTTCGTTCTCCCTTACCATGAAAACCATCTTGATATACCTTCTCTATCTAATTATAAAATCAAAGTTGTATTTAAAAATCCTGAAAGAGTAAAAAACCATCTGATTAAAAATTTCCCAAAAAAAGCTGCTGTAAAAAATGTAATAAAGTTTATTATGGTCAAACCTAAAAAAGTCTTGAACTAAGATTACAATAATATAAATATAACATTAGAACTGGACAAGAGTCTAATGCTCTGTTTATTTTGCGAGAGATTTTAACCATCCAATTGATTTTCAAAACGTCAAGAAAGTTGCATCAAGCAGGTCTATGGTTGAGAGAAAATAAATGAATCAAGTTTCATAAAAAATAGTTTTGATTTTAATATGAATATTTGTTCAGTTACATAACTAAATTTAAAAAGAAAAACTTTTGTTTTAGGTCACCCTGCCTCAGTGGGATACAGCCGGCTCATTGAGAGACTACTTCAGTGTTATATAAATTAGATTAATTTATAATAAATAGAATTTATGAGGAATTTAAGCTATGCTTGACATGTCACTCATAAATTTCATTTGTCACATGACCTGACAAAACCTTCACTACTCCCACACCCAGTGTATTGAGTCATGTGTCAGGTCATATTTGAGGTGATATCTCAGCATCATAAGCTTTTTGCTCTCCTATTATTTTTACAGATCCTTGATAATGGAAGAAATCATGAAAACACTTGGAAATTAATTAATTTTTTCATAGTGGTTATTTTGCAAACTAATGAAAGAGATGATTTTGGTTTGATTCAGGAACAAAAGTAGCTTGAAAGTGGGCTCAAAGTAGCAGAAATATGAGACTTTTGCCGATTTTCTGAGGATGAGAAATGTCACCCCTACACCCCTCGCCTGTTTTATGCATTTTTAATATTACTTTTTATTGACACATCGACCGTCTCCCACCAAGGCAGGGTGGCCCGAAAAAGGAAAACTTTCATCATTCACTCCATCACTGTCTTGCCAGAGGTGCACTTACACTACAGTTATAAAACTGCAACATTACCACCCCTCCTTCAGAGTGCAAGGGGTTAGAAACCCCTTCTTCTGTATAAACTACTAAATTTAAAAAGAAAAACTTTCGTTTTTTTAGGTCGCCCTGCCTCGGTGGTCACCCTGCCTCGGTGGGATACAGCCGGTGCATTGAAAAAAATCTGTAAAGTACTATAATACGTACTTTACAGATACAGTGAACCCTCGGTGTTTGTCGATAATTCTTTCCAGAATGCTGTTCGAGTGCCATTACCCAACGAATTTGTTCCCATAAGGACAAATGTAAATTAGATTAGTCATTTCAGACCCCCAAAAAGACACTTACAAAAATACACATACATAATTGTTAGAGTAGGGAGCTGTACGAAAACCGAGGGTCCACTGTATACTATTTAGAGATATATTTCACTTTATTGCAGTATATCTGTACTGTACTATGCTAGGTATACAGTAAAGTACTTTAGTACTCAATTTTAGTATTTTCAACATTATTCTGATATAAAGGACACCTCTATCAGTGCGTTATATGGAGGGTTGATTGTATCAAGAGGTAAGGGGTAGAGAGCCACTTACTTTCTTGGAGGAGATGGTGGAAGTAATCTTGCCTCCGCTGCCTCCGCCTCCACCGCCAGGAAGAACGTCGCCGGCCTTGACGTTGCCACTGGAGTTGAGGCCACACTCATCCTGGATGGCTTTCAACTTCTGGCAAGTGTCCGCCAGGTGACTCTCCACTTTCTCGCACCGTGAACGCGTCTTGTTCAGGTCATACTCCATGTCCTCGATGCGGTTCTGCATCTCCGCCTTCTCCGTGTCCATAGCCTGGAGCTTCTCCTCCAGCTCTGCTACCTGCAAACAATGACAACACTACAGGACAAGAACCAGGACAGATATGATCACAACATCAAACATACTCAGTGAAAGTAATAGGGTACACACTGACAGGCCGTATGAGAGGTGAGAAACAGGTACTTAGGGATACAGCTGGAACTTAAATACAGAGACAAGCCACAGTGTTTCTCATGACAGGAGAAGTTCTAACATACCTTGAGACACAGTGTTTCTCATGGCAGGAGAGGTTCTAACATACCTTGAGACACACTGTTTCTCATGGCAGGAGAGGTTCTAACATACCTTGAGACACATAAGGTGATGTTTCTCATGGAAGGAGAGGTTCTGAGCATGAAGGTTCTTGTTCTCAGTCTGGAGTTCAGAGTTGAGTTCTCTCACACTTTCCTCCAGCACCGGCGGTGTCTCTGTCAGGGAAAAAAACTTTTATCAACACACACACACACACTGGATGGATCCCAGGAATAAAGGGGATGTAAATAGCGTGCCGAAAATATCCAGCCAAGACAGGACTGTCTAAAACATTGCTGGGACCTATAAATACTTTGTATATATTTATAGACAATAGTAAATGACCAAGGAAGGTAAAAATGTTCACCTGTTGGTGTGATTGTGACTATTTGCATACTATTTCAGTACCTAATATTAGTGTTAGAACAAAGATTGGCTATAAAATCACAAGAACTATTATAAATTGTAATTATCAGAACATAAGAATTATATAAATTAAAATAAAAACTAGAAAAAAAAGTATATCCGCAATACTTCTGCAAGCGGCAGGACTTGATGTTGCCGCCAGGTGAGCATCCAGCACCAAATTGGCGGGCTTATATCTCGGTAAGTACTGGCCATAAAAAATTTTTTTTAGCCTATCCTGTTTATAAAAATGCGCTCTTCATTTTTAAAAGAAAAAACTATTTTTTTTTTCAAAATATTTGAAGCAGTACGCAAGTGAACGTAGATCTACGTGTGGACAGTTTAAGGGTTAAAGAGAGAACTGAGGCAGGTATGCCATGTTGAAATGCAAATTAGGCAACCATGTTGAAGGAGGCATTGTCAGCAATTCTCTCTACCTGCCATGGCACATTATTAACCATGTGAGCATGATGGATAGGAGTCAGTGGAGGCAAATTAATTTTATGACTTGATGTGCTGTTGGAGTGTGAGCAAAGTGACATTTATGGAGAGATTCAGGGAAACCGGTCAGCTGGACTTAGAGTCCTGGAGGTGGGAAGTACATACAGTGCCTGCACTCTGAAGGGGGGTGGAGATATGTTGCAGATTTTTAACTGTAGTGTAGGTGCACCTCTGGCAAGACAGTGATGGAGTGAATGATGATGAAAGTGTTTCTTCTTTTCGGGTCACCCCCGTCTTAGTAGGAAATGGCCAATGTTTTGATGAAAAATTAAAAGAGAACCCAAAATATTTACCAGTCAATCTTTGCAAACAAGTGATAGTGAAGTCAAGTGACGTTGAAACAAGTTGTTGATTGTACTTTGTACTATACAATCTAACATGTGCAGTGGTCTAGAACACTAGTGTATGTGACAAACTGTCCACAGTACTCCCAAGACAGTGTTTAACATGACTAAAGAGATGAACAGAAGTTAGGACATCCTCATGATTCATCAAAGTGCAACTATCGTATCTTCAATCAAGACATCAGATATCACCGTCCAGATGACACGGTAGTGTCATGACTCCAAGTTACACAAGTCTATGTGATAGTACCTCCCAGAGTGGTTGTTGTCTACCAACACACAGGATGATAGTACCTCCCAGAGTGGTTGTTGTCTACCAACACACAGGATGATAAATAACAAAAAGGCACAATACCGTGACTGGAACAATACACACACAACCCGCACATATAAAAGAGAGGAGCTTACGACGACGTTTCGGCCCGACTTGGACCATTTACAACACACAGGATGATAGTACCTCCCAGAGTGGTTGTTGTCAACCAACACACAGGATGATAGTACCTTCTAGACTGTTTGTCTACCAACACACAGGATGATAGTACCTTCCAGAGTGGTTGTTGTCTACCAACTCACAGGATGATAGTACCTCCCAGAGTGGTTGTTGTCTACCAACACACAGGATGATAGTACCTTCCAGAGTGGTTGTCTACCAACACACAGGATGATAGTACCTCCCAGAGTGGTTGTTGTCTACCAACACACAGGATGATAGTACCTTCCAGAGTGGTTGTTGTCTACCAACACACAGGATGATAGTACCTCCCAGAGTGGTTGTTGTCTACCAACACACAGGATGATAGTACCTTCCAGAGTGGTTGTTGTCTACCAACACACAAGATGATAGTACCTCCCAGAGTGGTTGTTGTCTACCAACACACAGGATGATAGTACCTCCCAGAGTGGTTGTCTACCAACACACAGGATGATAGTACCTCCCAGAGTGGTTGTTGTCTACCAACACACAGGATGATAGTACCTTCCAGAGTGGTTGTTGTCTACCAACACACAGGATGATAGTACCTCCCAGAGTGGTTGTTGTCTACCAACACACAGGATGATAGTACCTCCCAGAGTGGTTGTTGTCTACCAACACACAGGATGATAGTACCTTCCAGAGTGGTTGTTGTCTACCAACACACAGGATGATAGTACCTCCCAGAGTGGTTGTTGTCTACCAACACACAGGATGATAGTACCTCCCAGAGTGGTTGTTGTCTATCAATACACAGGATAATAGTACCTCCCAGAGTGGTTGTCTACCAACACACATGATGATAGTACTTCAGAGAGTGGTTGTTGTCTGTCAACACAAACATCATGAGAAATAATATTGCTGTGAACATTCAATTACAAACAATCAGCAACACATTACAAACACACAGCAACACATTACAAATACAAAGCAACACATTACAAACACAAAGCAACACATTTCAAACAACAAACTAACACATTACAGAGTACAACATATTACAAACACACAGCAACACATTACAGAGTACAACACAATACAAACACAGCAACACACTCACCAACTTCCAGTCCTTCACCCTTGAGGGCCCGGGCAACTTTCTCGTTGCGTTGGTGCAAGCGGTCGAAGGCTTGCACGATTTTGGCGACCGCTCGCTTCGACACCTGCACACGGTTCACCAACTTCTCGTCCAGCTCCTCCCGGTCCCAGGTGGACAACTGCGTCAGGAACGAGGTAGTTGCCTCACTCTCATCTGCAAGGTGAACATCTCTCAGTGAAAAATGAATGGCTCAAACAGCTATTGACTGAATGATGGTGAGTGCATTTTTTTTTTTTGGGGGGGAACTAAATTACTTGGTGGGAGATGGTGGGTGTGTCATAAAGCATGTTAAGACATGACAAGTGTTGACCACAGCATGCCAAGACATGACAAGTGCAGACCCACAGCAGATCAAGACATGACAAGTGCAGACCCACAGCAGGGGAAATATAATAATAGCATTTACTTAGCCTAACAATAATAACCCATGTGTACACCCTTTCAATTTTGGTACCACAGGTAGTGTCATCCTGCCAGAATGTCCTATAACCTATGCCCTAAGTAAAAAGAAACAATTCTGGAACGTATAATACATGTTCGTCAGGCTGGCTGATTGGCTGTCTTTATCTCCGTCTGTCTGTCTGTATCTATCTGTCTCTATCTCACAGGAACACATACGTAAATACAATTATACATAGTGTAAATTACCTAGGATAACCCAAAAAATCCAGACAAAGTGCTATACTGTGCTTGTAGATAGTGATCGTGTGTAATACCAGTTGGTTCATGAGCAACTCTGAGACAAGAGAGACAAGCAGACAGAAAGATAGATATAGAGCTAGATAGATAGACAGAGAGCTAGACAGACAGACAGACAGAGAGCTAGACAGACTATTACGATATTCTTTATGGCATAGGCGATGTTAGTCTAGGGGAAGAATTTTAGTCTCCCGTAATATCGTAATAAGACCGTTCTGAGGATATGATTTAATCTTGTGTATAGATTAATAAGGAGATCGAAAAAAATTTATAAAATATATCTTTAATATAACGTAGATAACGTTATTGACTTAAGGTATTTTAATTGTACCTTTTTCTTAGTTATTATATATAAACACAGTCTTTATACACAACTTATAAATTACCATGACCTTCATTCTAGCTGAATGGGCCTTTAATATATATATATGATCAATAAAGTTACAGTGTCTCTGTTTTACGAGACGATTAGAATGTTGACTAGAATACTTGAAGTCTCTTAACACATGAGAACTTCTATACAATGAAAGTTTCACCAGATCTCCCAATTTCTGGCGACTTTAGAGAATAAAGCTCTAGACCAATACCTTCTCAAATGAGTAAGCAATGAAGACCTTCTCTTTACCGAGAGAGGTGCTGTACTGATTACTCTAATAAATTCACCTTCGACGTCAGCTCGCGTCAGGCGAGTAGCCGCCAGAGGTGACGTCATACAAACATTGAATGGTTGTTACCACTGGTACGATCCCTCCTATGTACATATATATATAAATGAAAACATGGAAGGTGAAAATGAATATGTAATATTATAAAGCTGATTATCATCGTTTTAGCTATTAACAATGGTAATCGCAATGTAATATTAGATAGATAAACATTGCAAGATATTTGTAATGAAACTGTGTCTGGGCGTAACACAGACAAACAGACAGAGCTAGACAGACAGAAAGACAGACAGACATGTTTATGTGTAACAGTGAAAGCAAATAAAGGGCAGTGTACATCATCATTAGTGTACATCATCATTAGTGGAGTGATAAGACAAGTGACACACGTCTTACATCATGCTTCAAGTGAATTTATTACAGTGGACCCCTGAGTAACGTAAAAACTTCATCCCAGAATCCTGCTCAAGTGCAATTACCAAACGAATTTATTCCCTTAAGGAATAATGTCACGTAGGTTAGTCTATTTCAGACCCCCAAAAATACACTTCCACACGCACTTACAATATTATACTTACATAATTGTACGATTTCCGGGGTGTTCGTTACTCGGGGGTCCACTGTATTATTTTTTTTTTTTTTTTCAACAAGTCGGCCGTCTCCCACCGAGGCAGGGTGACCCAAAAAGAAAGAAAATCCCCAAAAAGAAAAAACTTTCATCATCATTCAACACTTTCACCACACTCATACATAATCACTGTCTTTGCAGAGGAGCTCAGATACGACAGCTGAGAAAAGTCCCTCCCAGCTGTCACTATCTCAGACCCCTCCTTTAAAGTGCAGGCATTGTACTTCCCATTTCCAGGACTCAAGTCCAACTAAATCAATTAACTGGTTTCCCTGAATCCCTTCACAAAATATTACCCTGCTCACACTCCAACAGATCGTCATGTCCCAAAACCATTCGTCTCCATTCACTCCTATCTAACACGCTCACACATGCTTGCTGGAAGTCCAAGCCCTCGCCCACAAAACCTCCTTTACCCCTTCCCTCCAACCTTTTCTAGGACGACCCCTACCCCGCCTTCCTTCCCTACAGATTTATACGCTCTCCAAGTCATTCTACTTTGATCCATTCTCTCTAAATGACCAAACCACCTCAACAACCCCTCTTCAGCCCTCTGACTAATACTTTTAGTAACTCCACACCTTCTCCTAATTTCCACATTCCGAATTTTCTGCATAATATTTACACCACACATTGCCCTTAGACAGGACATCTCCACTGCCTCCAGCCTCCTCCTCGCTGCAGCGTTTACAACCCATGCTTCACACCCATATAAGAGTGTTGGTACCACTATACTTTTGTACATTCCCTTTTTGCCTCCATGGATAACGTTTTTGTCTCCACAGATACCTCAATGCACCACTCACCTTTTTCCTTCATCAATTCTATGGTTAACCTCATCCTTCATAAACCCATCCGCTGACACGTCAACTCCCAAATATCTGAAAACATTTACTTCTTCCATAATCCCTCTCTCCAATGTGATATCCAATTTTTCTTTATTTAAATCGTTTGATACCCTCATCACCTTACTCTTATCTATGTTCACTTTTAACTTTCTACCTTTACACACTCTCCCAAACTCGTCCACTAACCTTTGCAACTTTTCTTTAGAATCTCCCATAAGCACAGTATCATCAACAAAAAGTAACTGTGTCAACTCCCATTTTGCATTTAATTCTCCATAATTTAATCCCACCCCTCTCCCTTGTACCCAAAACAATGCTGGGATCTATAAATACTAAGTATATATTTCTAGACAATAGTATGTAACTAAGGCAGGTGAAAATGTTCACTTGTCACTGTGTTTGTGACTACATATTTGAGTACTACAGTCATACCTCGGTTAACGATATTAATCCATCAGAGAGGGCATATCTTTAACCGAAACAATCGTTAACCGAATCAATTTTCCCCATAAGAAATAATGGAAATAAAATTAATACGTCCAAGACTTTCAAAAGTAGTAAAATAAAATATTTTTTAGAACTTTTTGACATTAAATAATACACAATTTAATGAACAATAAATAAATACACATGTAAATATAGTACAATAACATGTCACTTACACTTATTGAAGAGTTGTTGATGTGTGGAGGACGGGAGGAGGGGAAAGGATGGAGTATAGTATGCTAGTGTTTGGAAGGGGAATCCCCTTCCATTAACACTGCAGGTGGCAAGTTCTTTTCTGGGGTTACTGGCCTTTTTCTTTTAATGTCACACTCCCTGCATGAATGGTACACTTCCTGCATGCCTGCTACACTCCCTGCATGCCTGCTACACTCCCTGCATGCCTGCTACACTCCCTGCATGCCTGCTACACTCCCTGCATGAATGCTACACTCCCTGCATGAATGCTACACTCCCTGCATGAATGCTACACTCCCTGCATGAATGCTACACTCCCTGCATGAATGATACACTCACTGCATGAATGCTACACTCCCTGCATGAATGCTACACTCCCTGCATGAATGCTACACTCCCTGCATGAATGCTACACTCCCTGCATGAATGCTACACTCCCTGCATGAATGCTACACTCCCTGCATGAATGCTACACTCTTTATCACAGGGCTGGCACTAGGAGCTTTCTTTGGACCCATGGTAGCTTATTTAGCAGTTGCAAGCACTAAAAACAGTGGAATAATGACAATATACTGGTATGAATGCGTGGGTGTGGGTGGGTGATCGCTCTCGCTTGTAAACAATAGCACACTGACGCTCCCTGGAGTGCGCGCTCAGCTGGGCGCCACGCGGACATGTCCGGTACGAATGTCGTTAACCGAAGCAAACATCGTTAACCGCAATCATTTTTTTTACGTCATAAATATCGTTAACCGAAAATATCGTTAACTGACAGCATCGTTAACCGAGGTATGACTGTATTTCAGTACCTAATATTAGAGTCAGAACAAAGATTAACTATGAAATCACATTAACTATGAACATTCGTGAATGCCGCCAAAGTGGAACTCACGAATGTGAAGGGCGACCTGTATAAGAAACTCTAATGTATTTTAACAAAGATATATTTAGTAATAGGATGGATAGGTATGTTGGATAGTTTTAAAAAATGTAAAATTGAGTAGGGTTGAATACGAGAGGTGTGCGGTGTAGGCCAGTAGGCCTACCCTAGTGCAAATTACGTATGTTGGTATGTAGGACGGAGATGGGGAGGCTTTCTGACCACCACTCTTTGTGCCACTACACAGGGTGCCGGCCACCACTCCGGGTGCTGATGACTACATCACTGCATCTACCAGAACATGGTCTACACCACTGAGTCTACCAGAACATGGTCTGCACCAATGAGTCTACCAGAACATTGTCTACACCAGTCTACCAGAACATGGTCTACACCACTGAGTCTACCAGAACACAATCTACCCCAGAGCCGTGCCTCTCGCCAGAAAGTACCAACTCACTTCGTGTTTCCGACTCGTCGGCCGTCTCTGCGTCGAAGCGCTGCAACATGAGTCTTATGTCCTCATTGAATTGGTTCCAGTAACGGTTGATGACGGTGAGTACGTCATCGCTCTGTGTCTGACGCTTCTCCAGTTGCTCTATACGACTCCTTAACTCGTCCTCTATCCTCTTCCTCTGCTCTAGTCTCTGTAACATACATTAACATAACATACATTAACACATATTATCACATATTAACACACATTATCACATATTACTACACATCACATATCAATACATTTATCACATATTAACACACATTTATCCCATATTAACAAACATTTATCCCATATTAACACACATTATCCCATATTAACACACATTATCCCATATTAACACACATTATCCCATATTAACACACATTATCCCATATTAACACACATTATCCCATATTAACACACATTAACTTTTGAACAGTGTTTGACATACTAGTACGCACAATTTTTCTAGGTCTCAAATTTGCCGCATACTGCCACTTTAGGCCTCAGCCTTGTTGTTTGAGTCACTAGCTACCGTGTGCCTCCTAGGGAAACAATCCAGGTCGCGTGGGTATGCACGGGTCATTGTAGGTAATGTCATCTAGTAATCATAGGCTCACCATCACAGGCTCACCATCACAGGCTCACCATCACAGGCTCACCATCATAGGCTCACCATCACAGGCTCACCATCACTGGCTCACCATCATAGGCTCACCATCACAGGCTCACCATCATAGGCTCACCATCATAGGCTCACCATCACAGGATCACCATGGCTGGCTGACACTTCCACATTTATCGCAGTGAAATTTTGGAAATTCAATTTAATCCTGACACCAGTGACATTGAGGATGATGATAATGGAACACTTTATTATAAGTAATTTATACAAAGGGCATTACTAGCATCTTGTTGCTTGTATTTAGAGATTTATACAAAAGGTGTTGCTAGCACCTTGCTGCTGGTATTTTGTAATTTATCCAGTAGAAGGGATTACTAGCACCTTGCTGCTGGTATTTTGTAATTTACCCAGTAGAAGGGATTACTAGCACCTTGCTGCTGGTATTTAGTAATTTATCCAGTAGAAGGTTTACTAGCACCTTGCTGCTGGCTGGTATTTAGTAATTTATACAGTAGTTTACTAGCACCTTACTGCTGGTATTTAGTAATTTATACAGTAGAAGGGATTACTAGCACCTTACTGCTGGTAGGTTAGTCACCTCTTACGACACATGACTTACACAGGAAGGATTCTTCTCCAATTCCTCGTGGAGGTTAAACAATTCTATAATGACCGATGTTAGGCAAGACACCATAAACATTGCTATGTTCCTGTAGCTACAAACTGATAATTATAAATAGGTAATTAAAAAAGGTCGTTACTGGTACGTTATTGTCAAATTTCAAGAACGATTAGAAGATACAGCCCGAGGCTCTGGAAACAATATTACATTATGTAAACCCTTAGGGGTGCTACAGCAGTGACATGTTACAGCAGACATGCTCACCTGATACAGCTTGTGGTTCTGGAAACGCAGGGTTTTCATATCCATCTCGTCGAGGGTGGAAATAGAGCCCAGCTGGATGGGTTCAAACTGAACCTTGAGGTTCTTGGCCGGGGGTGCAGAGCTAGAGCCCCCGTCATCCAGAGCTCTCTTTGACATCTTCGTCTAGCTCTCGTACCCAACCCAGACCTGACAACACAACATTATCTTAATACAGAACGTAGTATATTGTACTACAGGTAGGCCATCACTAATCCGGCATCATTGGGACCTGTAGTGTGCCGGATTAGTGAGTTTGCCGGATTACAGAGTGGTTAGGTTAGAATACACTTAATTAACCTATCAACAGAGAGACTTTCTGCTACATCTTCCTCATTTTCATCACTGCTTTCTCCTCCACTGGTTTGATGTTGTGGGTTTTCAACCATCTGCACAATTTCTGAGTCAGTATAATAATAAAATTTGAGTCAATATAATGATTTGAGTCAGTATAATGATGAAATATGAAATCATGCTAGCCGAAATTAGTGCCGGATTACTGATGGAACCGGATAACTGATTGCCGGATTAGTGATGGCCGACCTGTACAATCTTTTGACACTCAAATTATTATTACATACATACTATTATTATTGTGATTATGATGAGATTTTTTTATTATTGTAATTGATATTATGATTATTATAATTATAATTATTATTATTATTATTATTATTACTGACTCATAAAATCATAAGTGTGCAGTATTAAAATATTGTACATATATTATAATATGTGAATTTTATAATATTTTATGAAAATTTGTAAGAATTTTTCTATAAAAAATGAATGTTTATAGGAATATATAAGAATTTTATAGGAAATTTATGTTAAAAGGGTTTATAAGATTTTATAGCAATTTCTTAAAAATATGGGAATTTTTTAAGAATTTTTAAAAATTAATAAAATAATTACAAATTTCATAAGCATTTAATAAAAAAACAGAAATTTATAAGAATTTTTAAGAATTTAATTTTTTTTTTTTTTAGGAATTTTATACGAATTTAAAAATATTTTATAGGAAAGAATAAAAAGGCACAATGATGATAACAAGGGCCATAATGATGATAACAAGGACCATAATGATAAGGGCCATAATGATGATAACATGGGCCATAATGATAAGGGCTATAATGATAACAAGGTCCATAATGATGATAACAAGGACCATAATGATAACAAGGACCATAATGATAACAAGGACCATAATGGTGATAACAAGGACCATAATGATAACAAGGACCATAATGATGATAAGGACCATAATGATGACAAGGACCATAATGATGATAACAAGGACCATAATGATGATATTAATGATAAGGGCTATAATGATAACAAGGACCATAATGATGATAACAAGGACCATAATGATAACAAGGACCATAATGGTGATAACAAGGACCATAATGATAACAAGGATCATAATGATGATAAGGACCATAATGATAACAAGGACCATAATGGTGATAACAAGGACCATAATGATAACAAGGACCATAATGATGATAAGGACCATAATGATGACAAGGACCATAATGATGATAACAAGGACCATAATGATGATAACAAGGACCATAATGATGATAACAAGGACCATAATGATGATAACAAGGGCCATAATGATAACAAGGGCCATAATGATAACAAGGGTCATAATGATAACAAGGGTCATAATGATAACAAGGGTCATAATGATAACAAGGGTCATAATGATAACAAGGGTCATAATGATAACAAGGGCCATAATGATGATAACAAGGACCATAATGATAATGAGGACCATAATGATAATAAAAAGGACAATAATGGTGATAACAGGACCATAATGTTCCTCCTGTCCTCTTCAGTACTTTGGAGAAACTGGCCGATCTCTTTCTGACAGACTTAGGGAGCACAAAAATAGTGTTAGGCTTGCCGACACCAATAATGCTCTTTTCTGTCATGTCCGAGATCACAGTCATCCTATTGATTGGTCTTCTGCTAAAACTGTCTACCCTACATATAACTTTCACAGTCGCCGTCTGGTTGAATCCTCCCTTATACACAACTTTCCCTGTATGAATCTTAGCCCTGGCTTTGTCTCTGTAGATGCTTTCCTCTTCCATTACATTGTTAAATGCTCCAAACTTCAGAACACCCGTGACTTAACCTGATTCCTTCCCCTTCTATCTCTTCCCCTTCTCCTCTTTCTTCTTTCTCCTCTGTATTTCTCCTTGTATTTCTCCTTTATTTTATTTTCATAATTTTTTCCCCTTCTGTGTTCTTGTCCTTACCCTATGCGGGCCGCCAGCTGTATTGCAGTGCTCCTCTTTCCCAGAATATGACTGACTCCACTACTACTACTTTAACTATTACTCCACCACTCTCTTGTGCCCTCCCCTGTCTGCTGCCTATAAATACCCCTTCTACCTGTTCTTTGTGTTAGTGTGACTTTGTAAATGGTCCAAGTCGGACCGAAATTTCGTCGTAAGCTCCTCTCTTCTATGTGCGGGTTGTGTGTGTATTGTTCCAGTCATGGTAGTATTGTGCCTTTTTTTGTTATTGACCATAATGGTAATAACAAGGACCATAATAGTAATAACAAGGACCATAATAGTAATAACAAGGACCATAATGGTGATAACAGAACCATAATGGTGCTACCAGGACCATAATAGTGATAACAGGACCATAATTGTAATAGCAAGTATGTACCATAATGGTGATAAGACCATAATGGTGAAAATAGGGACCATAATGGTGATAATAAAACCATAATGGTAATAACAATACCATAATGATTATAACAAGACCATAATGGTAATAAGGACCACAGTGGTCTTGGCACAATTTACATAGTGGTGATTTTGCCCACTTTGCGTGCTATTTTAAGGCAATTCTCCAAATTCAACTTCAATAACAAAAACATAAGGTGGGACCAAGTAAACCAAGTCCTAAATGATATAAACTGGGAAGATAACCTAAGCATCACGGATCCTAACCTATGTCTAGAACAAATTAACTCTGTGGCACTTGAGGTTTGCTCAAGGCAAATTCCCTTAAGGAAAAGAAGGAGATGTAAGCTAAAAAAGAAAGAGGCGCTCCTTATACAGGGGCGAAGGCAGAGAATAACGGAGCGACTACAAGAGGCCAATATATCTGAAATACGTAGGGAGACGCTAGTCAAAGAAATAGCAAACATCGAATTAAAACTAAAGGAATCTTACAGGAATCAAGAAATGCGGGAAGAACTAAAAGCCATAAATTAAATTGAAAGAAACCCAAAGTATTTCTTTTCTTATGCCAAATCAAAGTCGAGAACAACATCCAGTATTGGGCCCCTACTTAAACGGGATGGGTCCTACACAGATGACAGCAAGGAAATGAGTGAGTTACTAAAGACCCAGTATGACTCAGTTTTTAGCGAGCCGCTAACCAGGCTGAAAGTCAAAGACCTAAATGAATTTTTTATGAGAGTGCCACAGAACTTGGCAGATGAATGCCTATCTGACATTACCCTGACGCCAAATGACTTCGAAAAGGCAATAAATGACATGCCCATTCACTCTGCTCCAGGCCCAGACTCATGGAACTCCGTGTTCATCAAGAACTGCAAGAAGCCCCTATCACATGTTTTTAACATCCTATGGAGAGGGAGCATGGACACTGGGATCGTCCCACAGCTACTAAAAACAACAGACATAGCCCCACTCCACAAAGGGGGCAGTAAAGCAATAGCAAAGAACTACAGACCAATTGCGCTAACGTCCCATATCATAAAAATCTTTGAAAGGGTTCTAAGAAGCAAGATCGCCACTCATCTAGATACCCATCAATTACACAACCCAGGGCAGCATGGGTTTAGAGCAGGTCGCTCCTGTCTGTCCCAACTACTGGACCACTACGACAAGGTTCTGGATGCTCTAGAAGACAGACAAAATGCAGATGTTATTTACACAGACTTTGCAAAAGCCTTTGACAAGTGTGACCATGGTGTAAAAGCACACAAAATGCGTGATAAAGGAATAACAGGAAAAGTGGGTAGATGGATCTATAATTTTCTAACAAGTAGAACACAAAGAGTAGTAGTCAACAGAGTAAAGTCTGAGGCGGCTACAGTGAAAAGCTTTGTTCCACAAGGCACAGTACTCGCTCCCATCCTATTCCTCATCCTCATATCAGACATAGACAGGGATATAAGCCACAGTGCTGTGTCTTCCTTTGCAGATGACACCCGAATCTGTATGACAGTGTCCACCGTTGAAGACACTGCAAGACTCCAAGTAGACATAAACCAAATCTTTAAATGGGCTGCAGAAAACAATATGAAATTCAATGATGAGAAATTTCAATTACTCCTATATGGAAAACGTGAAGAAATTAAAATTTCATCAGAGTACAAAACAAATTCCAACCACACAATAGAGCAAAAAACTAATGTCAAAGACCTGGGAGTGATCATGTCAAGAGGATCTCACCTTCAAGGACCATAACACCGTAGCAATCGCATCTGCTAGAAAAATACAGGATGGATAATGAGAACCTTCAAAACCAGGGATACCAAGCCCATGTTGACACTTTTCAGGTCGCTTGTTCTATCTAGGCTGGAATATTGCTGCACACTGACTGCACCTTTCAAGGCAGGTGAAATTGCTGACCTAGAAAATGTGCAGAGAACCTTCACGGCACGCATAACTGCGATAAACTACCTCAATTACTGGGAACGCTTGAAGTTCCTAAACCTGTACTCCCTGGAACGCAGGCGGGAGAGATACCTTATTATATACACGTGGAAAATTCTCGAGGGATTAGTACCAAACTTGCACACGAGAGTCACTCCCTATGAAAGCAAAAGACTCGGCAGGTGATGTAATATCCCCAATGAAAAGCAGGGGTGCCACTAGCACGTTGAGAGACAACACAATAAGTGTCAGGGGCTCAAGACTGTTCAACTGCCTCCCAGCATACATCAGGGGAATTACCAACATACCCCTGGCTGTCTTCAAGCAGGCACTGGACAGGCACCTAAAGTCGGTACCTGACCAGCCAGGCTGTGGTTCATACGTTGGACTGCGTGAGGCCAGCAGTAACAGCCTGGTTGATAAGGCTCTGATCCAACATGAGGCCTGGTCACAGACCAGGCCGCAGGGGCATTGACCCCTGGAACTCTCTCCAGGTATACTCCAGGTAATTCCATTGATCAGTTATACGAAATTCTTAGCTATTTTGCTAATATATCTTCTGTTCTGTCGATTGAGCACAAGAAACTGTCCATTCTGCTATTGCAACTACCCTATACAGTGCACAGAAGTTGGTATTTTGGCCAATTTTACACAAAATAAAACAAAAAATCCAGTTTAAAAATAGTGTAAGAAAACCAGTGCAAACATTGCTAGCACTAAAAAATTTCCTCTTCATTAGTCATGTCACCCGGCCTCTCCTATATTACATTTCCCTTCCATTTTGAATTCTGTCACAAAATTTGAAGATTTACTCTATTTCTCGAATAATGGTTGATGGCATCCCAATAATTGAATAAAACAGATGAGGGGAGTAAGGGTGGCCTTACCCGTCCTCAGGAAAATCAGCAAAATGTTACATATTTCCGCTACTTTGAGCTCACTTTCAAGCTACTTCAGTTCCTGAATCCAACCAAAATCATCTCTTTCATTAGTATGCAAAATAACCACTATGAAGAAAATAGTAAATTTCCAGGTGTTTTCATGATTTTTTCCATTATCAAGGAACTGTAAAAATAACTGGAGAGCAGAAGGCTTATAATGCTGAGATATCACCTCACATGTGACCTGACACATGACCCAACACACTGGGTGTGGGAGTATAGTGAAGATTTTGTCAGGTCACGTGTCAAGTAAAATTTATGAATGACATGTCAGGCATAGCTTAAATTCCTCATATATTCTATTAATTATAAATTAATCTAATTTACATAACACTGAAGTAGTCTCTCAATGAGCCGGCTGTATCCCACCGAGGCAGGGTGACCTAAAACAAAAGATTCCCTTTTTAAGTTTAGTTATGTATCACTGAACAAATATTCATATTAAAATCAATACTAATTTTATGAAACTTGATTCATTTATTTTCTCTCAACCACAGACCTAACTGATGCAACTTTCTTGACGTTTTGAAAATCAATTGGATGGTTAAAATCTCTCGCATAAATAAACAGAGCATTAGACTCTTGTCCAGTTCTAATGTTATATTTATGTTGTTGTAAACTTTTTCCAGTTTGACCGTAATAAACTTCATTACATTTTTTACAGCAGCATTTTTGGGGGAATTTTTAATCAGATGGTTTTTTACTATATCAAGATTTTTAAATACAACTTTGATTTTATAATTAAATAGAGAAGGTATATCAAGGTTTTCATGGTAAGGGAGAACGAACATATTCTTAGTTGAATATGACTGTTTGTCATTTTCTGAATTGTAAAATGTATTTCTAACAATTTTAAGATTTATCAATTAAGTGTTTGGGATATTTTAGATCATTAGCTATTTCATAAATCTTTAAAATTATGAAACAAGACTACAGTGGTACCTCGAGTTACGATATTTTTTCGTTCGAGAATGCTGTTCAAGTGCCATTACCAAACGAATTTATCCCCATAAGGAATAATGTAAAATAGACTAGTCCTTTTACACCCCCAAAAATATACGTACTTACAAAAGCATTTAAAAAAATAAACTTACATAAAAGGGCGGTTTTGGGGACCATCGTAACTCGAGGTACCACTGTATTTAACAAAATCCTTCCCAAAAGAGCTAAGTGGTACAGGTATGTTGATGATGGTTTATGCTTAATGTCTAAGAATATATATAAACTATTTACTCGTTGCATTAAATAGTCTAGCTCGTTCCATAAAGTTGACTGTCGAGTTTGAACAAAATAACTCACTACCTTTTTCAGATGTCTTAATTACTGAAGGGAACTATAATTTTAAATTCACAATATACAGAAAACCAACAAATAACTGTTCTTATGTACACTATTATTCTTCACATCGTAATAGTTAAACTTTCTGTATTCTCATCCATGTTTTTGAGAACTTTGTGTATTTGTTGCCCAAAGTTTCTCTTGAAGATTTATGAAATAGCTGATGATCTAAAATACCCAAAATACTTAACTGATATTTTTTTTAAATTGCTAGAAATGCATTTTACAATTCAAAAAGAGATGGGTACCTACTTATTGCTAGGTGAACAGTGACAGGTGTAAGGTGACTAACACCCAGGTACCTACTTACTGCTGGGTGAACAGAGACAACAGGTGTAAGGAAACATGACCAATGTTTCCACCTGGCCGAGGATCGAACCACAGACAGTGTGTGTGAAGTAAGAGTGTTGCCAACCAGGCCACGGTACACTACAAAACCTGAGGTCCACCAAAGTGGCTTTGTGGTGTCCTGTGGCCTGGTTGGCAACGCTCTCGCTTCACACACACAGTGTCCGTGGTTCAGTCCCTGGCCGAGTAGAAACATAAGGAGTGTTTGTTACCTTACACCTGTTGTCACTGCTCACCTAGCAAGTATTACCTCTCATTCCTTGGATATAGAGCCTGCCACTTGCAGGAAGCAGCACCTGGAAGACCTACATCTCCTCCACTTCCTCAGATCAAGAGCCCATCACCAATATAATAATTAAAATAAATTTTGCTGTGTTTGTGTCAGATAGAGACCAACAAGATATAGCTAATGTACTATCACTAGAGCTAGAGTCCTGCAGCAAAACGTTAGTAGACAACAAACTATCGTTACATCTCAAGAAAAGAGAAGCCATACTCTTCAGCACGAAAAATAAACTGAAAAAGGTAAATAATTTTAATGTCCAGTATAATGGAGAACCCATCACTTTGGTATCTTCAGTGATATATCTGGGAATCCCCTTTGACCCAAGCATGTCAGAACTGACAGGGAACAGCGTAGCTAAGAAAGTGAATGCCAGGCTCAAGTTCCTCCTCAGACATGCACATTGTCTACCTAGTGAGGCTCACTAGACCCTTTGTCTAGCTCTCATTCAACGTCATATTGATTATTCTTGTTCTTCACTACTCTGCACTAACATGAACACTGAAAAATACACTACAAATCAGCCAGACCAAAAAAGTGAGAGTAAAACAACTGAAGTTAAATCATGTTTATAAAATTGCTCACAGTGTCCAGAATATCTTACTGCAAAGTTTGTCAAGGTTGGGAACTAGAGCAATTATAGAACTAGGGGGAGAGAGCACAACTTTGTAGTATACCTGGAGTATACCTGAAGAGGGTTTCTGGGGTCAACGCCCCCGCGGCCCGGTCTGTGACCAGACCTCATGGTGGATCAGGGTCTGATCAACCAGGCTGTAGTGGCCATAGTCAGTTTTCAGGCTTCAAACATATTGTACAGCAGTAAAAGAGTGGAATGGAGAGGCTGCACATGTCAAAGCCAGTCATAGCATGAAGCAGTTCAAGAAGAGAGCTAAAAGGTACCTAATGAATGTAACTACAGAAAGAGAGGAGAGTGACATCTGGTATAGCTAACATACATGTACCTGTTACTGTTTACCTGGAGTTTACCTGGAGAGAGTTCCGGGGGTCAATGCCCCCACGGCCCAGTCTGTGACAAGGCCTCACGGTGGATCAGGGCCTGATCAACCAGGCTGTTACTGCTGGCCGCACGCAGTCCAACGTACAAACCACAGCCCGGCTGATCAGGTACCGACTTGAGGTGCCTGTCCAGTGCCTGCTTGAAGACAGCCAGGGGTTTGTTGGTAATCCCCCTGATGTATGCTGGGAGGCAGTTGAACAATCTTGGGCCCCTGACACTTATTATGTTGTTCCTCAACGTGCTAGTGGCACCCCTGCTCTTCATTGGGGGGATGTTACATCGCCTGCCGAGTCTTTTGCTTTCATAGGGAGTGATTTTCGTGTGCAAGTTTGGTACTAATCCCTCGAGAATTTTCCACGTGTATATAATAATGTATCTCTTCCGCCTGCGTTCTAGAGAGTACAGGTTTAGGAACTTCAAGCATTCACAGTAATTGAGGTGGTTTATCGCAGTTATGCGTGCCGTGAAGGTTCTCTGCACATTTTCAAGGTCAGCAATTTCACCTGCCTTGAAAGGTGCAGTTAGTGTGCAGCAATATTCCAGCCTAGATAGAACAAGTGACCTGAAAAATGTCAACATGGGCTTGGCATCCCTGGTTTCGAAGGTTCTCTTTATCCATCCTGTCATTTTTCTAGCAGATGCAATTGCTACTTTGTTATGGTCCTTGAAGGTGAGATCCTCTGACATGATCACTCCCAGGTCTTTGACATTAGTTTTTCGCTCTATTGTGTAGTTGGAATTTGTTTTATACTCCGATGAGAATTTAATTTCCTCACGTTTTCCATATTTGAGTAATTGAAATTTCTCATCATTGAACTTCATATTGTTTTCTGCAGCCCATTTAAAGATTTGGTTTATGTCTGCTTGGAGTCTTGCAGTGTCTTCAACGGTGGACACTGTCATACAGATTCGGGTGTCATCTGCAAAGGAAGACACGGCACTGTGGCTTATATCCCTGTCTATGATCTGATCTTCTCTTTAATGTTAATGTAAATAACTCAGGTTACCTTATTCCTGGTATATACATGTATACTGCTATGTATGATAATCTACACATATGCTGCTATGTATGATAATCTACACATATGCTGCTATGTATGATAATCTACACATATGCTGCTATGTATGATAATCTACACATATGCTGCTATGTATGATAATCTACACATATGCTGCTATGTATGATAATCTACACATATGCTGCTATGTATGATAATCTACACATATGCTGCTATGTATGATAATCTACACATATGCTGCTATGTATAAATAATCTACACATATGCTGCTATGTATAAATAATCTACACATATGCTGCTATGTATGATAATCTACACATATGCTGCTATGTATAAATAATCTACACATATGTTGTTATGTATGATAATCTACACATATGCTGCTATGTATGATAATCTACACATATGCTGCTATGTATGATAATCTACACATATGCTGCTATGTATGATAATCTACACATATGCTGCTATGTATGATAATCTACACATATGTTGCTATGTATGATAATCTACACATATGTTGCTATGTATGATAATCTACACATATGTAGCTATGTATGATAATCTACACATATGTAGCTATGTATGATAATCTACACATATGTTGCTATGTATGATAATCTACACATATGCTGCTATGTATGATAATCTACACATATGCTGCTATGTATGATAATCTACACATATGTTGGTATGTATGATAATCTACACATATGCTGCTATGTATGATAATCTACACATATGCTGCTATGTATGATAATCTACACATATGCTGCTATGTATAAATAATCTACACATATGCTGCTATGTATAAATAATCTACACATATGTTGCTATGTATGATAATCTACACATATGTTGCTATGTATGATAATCTACACATGTTGCTGTGTATGATAATCTACACATATGTTGCTATGTATGATAATCTACACATATGTTGCTATGTATGATAATCTATACATATGCTGCTATGTATGATAATCTACACATATGCTGCTATGTATGATAATCTACACATATGTTGCTATGTATGATAATCTACACATATGTTGCTATGTATGATAATCTACACATATGTTGCTATGTATGATAATCTACACATATGTTGCTATGTATGATAATCTACACATATGTTGCTATGTATGATAATCTACACATATGTTGCTATGTATGATAATCTACACATATGCTGCTATGTATGATAATCTACACATGTTGCTATGTATGATAATCTACACATATGTTGCTATGATAATCTACACATATGCTGCTATGTATGATAATCTACACATGTTGCTATGTATGATAATCTACACATATGTTGCTATGTATGATAATTTATTTAACTATTTATGTCATGAGGCAGGAATTATACCTGGTGATATTTCACCTATTTTCTGCCTTATTACCTCTCATTCCATGGATCAAGAGCCTGCCACTGGTGGGAAGGAGCACCTGTAACACATACATCTCCTCCACTTCCTCGGATCATGAGCCCATAACGAAATTTTTTTTTAAATAATGATGTCCATTATGTGAGTCAGGCATCAAGCCAGGACTTATTTCACCTATTTCCTGCTTTATTAATCACCTTCCTTGGATCAAGAGCCTTCCACTTACGTGAAAAGAATTATAGAAAATAACGATCAACTCCATTTCCTCGAATCAAAAGCCTATCACGAAATAAAAGCAAATAAGAGTCCGTCAGGCTCAAGCAGCGCCATATTTCACCTATTTCCCGCCTTATTACTCACCTTAATTGGATCAAGAACCTGCCGCAGGCGGGAAGGTACCCCTACAAAAGATAAAATAACCTCCACTTCCTCGGTTCAAGAGCCCATAGCGAAATAAAATATAATAGTTCATAGCCAAGCATGAGTACCGGAAGGCAGCCTAAAGCCGCTCCATATTTCACCTATTTCCCGCCTTATTACTCACCTATTTACCAAGTGACTGGTACTTAGTGAGGCCCAGGTACCTGCTACACCAGAATCTAACACCAGTACTCACCTTACACCTCACAAACACCTGTAATAACCATATTAACAACACTTGCAACACCGCCGCCTCAGACAAGTTATTATCACCATATAAACAAACATTCAAATTTATATATGTATATATATATACATTCCATGGCACTTATCACATATATAAATAATTATTGTATAATATATAAATTATTATAAAACATTATTTTCAAGTTTATATGATTAAATAAGTTCCAATTGGATATTTAGTTATTTTAACCACATATAAATTTATCTATATAAATTTTAATGGGACTTTTTATATATATAAATAATTATTATATATATATAAATTACTATGAAGGACCACTTTAAATAATTTATATTATTAAATAACGCAAATGAAATTATTGAGTTATTTCAACCATATAAACATTCAAAATTTAGCTATATAAATATTTTATGGGATTCTTTAAATATAAATAAATAATTATTATATATAAAAATTATTATAAAACATGATTATAAAGAGTTTATATTATTAAATAAACTCAAATAAGATTAACTATTTTAATCACATAAACATTCAAATTTATCTTCATGGGACTTTCAATATACATATAAATAATTTATAAAATGTAATTATAAAATTGATAACGAATAATTTATATGATTAAATAAGCTAAAATAATACTAGCTAGTTATTTTCACTATATAAACATTAAAAATTATCTATATACATTTTATTGGACTTATATATATATATATATATATATATATATATATATATATATATATATATATATAAAATCATATATAATAATAATCACATATAATAATCACTATTATAAACAATTTATATCATTAAATAAGGTTCAATAATATAAAATAGTTATTTTCACCATATAAATATCTATATAAATTACTTATATATATATTTGTACATATTTTATGAAGAAATATTTTTGATATATAAATTATGATAATAAATTATTTTAGATTTATATAAATTATCGTCGATATTTATTAAAAAAACATTATATAAAGTCATGTTTTTTTTTATGGTAAAATGTACATTGATTTATTTTTAATAAATATATAAACGGGATGTATTCATTTATATATATAAATCTGAGGTACATAAGGTGTGGTTGCCATGGTAACGGCTGTTTATATACACATCAACGCTGCGTTAAACCCGCAAGGTACAGCAGGTCGGCAGTGGGTAGGTGTATCATCTCTTGATCCGAGGCAACGGAGCAAGGAGTGAGAAGGGGATATCCACCTCCGCTTCCTCGGATCAAGAGCGTCTTATTACCTAAGTGCAGCTCGTATCCCCTGCCGTCACAGCCTCAGGGAAGGACCATCCTCGCTCTTCATCCCCATATATCTAAGTCATCCTTCATCTTGGCCGACACCATTTTGATCCAAGAGATCGGGTATCCATCCTCCTCTTCCTTGGATCAAAATTTGCAGAGAATGAAGCTATAATTTCTGGTAAAAAAAAATATATTTTCGGAGAGACTGCAAAATGGCGGTTACTTTCGACTAAAATTTCTGGATTTTCAGGATAAAACGTCCCAGGACAATTATTTGAACCTCGCTGAAGCTTTCAAGACCTCGCTGAAGCTTTCAAGCCTTCGTTGAAGCTTTCATGGTCTCGCTGAAGCCTTCAGGACCTTGCTGAAGTTTTCAGGACCTTGTTGAAGCTTTCAGGATCTTCTTGAAGCTTTCAAGACCTTGTTGAAGCCTTCAGAACCTTGCTGAAGCCTTCAGAACCTTGCTGAAGCCTTAAGAACCTTGCTGAAGCCTTCAGAACCTTGCTGAAGCCTTCAGAACCTTGCTGAAGCCTTCAATACCTCTATAAAGCCATCAGGACCTTACTGAAGTCTTCGGGATTTCACTGAAGCTTTTAGGACCTCACTGAAGCTTTTAGAACCTTGCTGAAGCCTTCAATACCTTGATAAAGCCATCAGGACCTTACTGAAGCCTTCAGTAACTCGCTGAAGCTTTCAAGACCTCGCTGAAGCTCTCAGGACTTGCTGAAGCTTTCAGTTCCTCCCTAAAGCCTTCAAAAACTCGCTGAAACCTTCAGGGCATCGCTGAAGCCTTCAGAACCTCTCTGAAGCCTTCAGAACCTCAGACTCTTTCTGGACATTACTGAAACCTTCAGAACCTCTCTGAAGCCTTCAGAACCTCAGAATCTTTCTGGACATTACTGAAACCTTCAGAACCTCTCTGAAGCTTTCAAGACCTTGTTGAAGCCTTCAGGACCTTGTTAAAGCCTTCATGACCTCTCTAAAGCCTTCAAGACCTCTGAAGCTTACAGGACTTAGCTGAAGCCTTCAGGACATTGTTGAAATCTTCAAGACCTCACTGAAAACTTCAAAAACTTGCTGAAGCCTTCAGGACCTCGCTGAAGCTCCCAGGACTTGCTGAAGCTTTCAGTACCTCCCTAAAGCTTTCAAGATCTCGCTGAAACCTTCAGGACATCGCTGAAACCTTCAGGACATCGCTGAAACCTTCAGGACATCGCTGAATCCTTCAGAACCTCTCTGAATTCTTCAGAACCTCTCTGAATCTTTCAGGACCTCGCTGAAGCCTTCAGGACATTGTTGAAGTCTTCAGGACCTCGCTGAAACCTTCAAGACCTCGTGAAGCCTTCAGAACCTCGCTGAAGTTTTCAGGACTTTGTGGAATCTTTCAGAACCTTGTTGAAGCCTTCCTTACCTTGATAAAGTCATCAGGACCTTACTGAAGCCTTCAGTACCTCTCTGAAGCTTTCAGGACCTTGTTGAAGCCTTCAGGACCTTGCTAAAGCCTTCAGTACCTCTCTGAAGCTTACAGGACTTAGCTGAAGCCTTCAGGACATTGTTGAAATCTTCAAGACCTCACACTGAAAACTTCAAAACCTTGCTGAAGCCTTGAGGACCTCGCTGAAGCTTTCTGGACCTCGCTGAAGCCTTTAGAACCTTGTGGAAGCCTTCAGAACTTTGCTGAAGCCTTCAATACCTTGATAAAATCATGAGGATCTTACTGAAACCTTCAGGACATCACTGAAATGAGCTGATAAAGCATTCAGGACCTCCCTGAAGCCTTTAGCACCTTCCTGAAGCCTTCATGACTTCGTTTAGGCTTTAAGGACCTCGCTGAAACCTTCAGGACCTTCCTAAAGCCTACAGGACCTTTGTGAAGCATTCAGGACCTTGCAGAAGCCTTCAAGACCTTGTTAAAGCCTTTGGGATCTTGCTGAAGCGTTCAAGACTTTGCTGAAGCATTCAGGACATTGTTGAAGCCTTCAGGATCTCCCTGAACCCTCCAGTACCTCGTTGAAGCCTTCAAGACCTCGCTGAAGCCTTCAAGACCTCGCTGAAGCCTTAAGGGCCTTGTTGAAGCATTCAAAACCTTGCTGAAGCCTTTAGGCTCTTACTGAAGACTTCAGGACCTTCCCAAAGTCTTCAGGTCTCCCTGAAGCCATCAGTAGCAGCTTCAGCATCAGTCAAGATGTTTTCAGCTGAATTACTGAAACGAGATCGACGCATTGCAAGATCAGAATATACCAGGGATTATTACACTGTTCCTGCCACCGTCCCTGCAACCAGTCCTGCCACCATCCCTGGAAGTCAGGAACGACACAGTGCACCTGCAGTAGCACCCAGAAGACCTGGTCAGGTGAGTCTTTCCCTCCTTTTTCTTTCACTATATCTTAAGCATTTACATGGAACACAGTACTTTTAAAATGTGTTAATCATCTGAAAGCATGTGAGGATCTGATCCTCAACAGAAGCCCCTGGTTACAGGGTAGTCTTCCCTGGTGCCCCTCTCCTCCAGCTGACTGACTTCTATTCTAACAAGGTTCCTCATCACTGCCAGTGATAAACTACCATACACTGAGCTCATTAACCATGGTGCGTATGACTGTGATTATGTATGATGTACACAGGATGATATACGTACTTAGTTCAAGTATTTTAATATAAAATGTTTTTCTTTGATCTATTGCTCTATAGGCTGGCAGTACTGCATGGCTGCCACCCCCAGCCATTAATCCAGCCATATGGCGGTCATCCAACTCAGCCAAGATCCAGGAGTCCAGTGCCCAGGCCAGCCATGCCCAGAGGACCAGGGCAGAGAACAGGTCAGTGGCATTCTTCATCTGTTTCACATAGTTGAGCACTTGCCTCGCTACCCTGCAGAATGGCCCAAAGTGTTGTACTGCATTGTAACGTGCAGCGGACCTCTGATCATCCAGACTGTTGTTGACGGTGTGTTGTGTGTCCACAGGAGACTGTGTGAAGAGACTGAGAGACTGACTGACAGTCACAGAGGTGAGGTTGAGCGCCGCCTGGCAGACCGGCTCTCAGACCTCAAGTTCTGGCGGGAAGAACTGTCGTACCGCCGTGCCGCCATGGACCTCGATGCTGCAACCATTAACACCCTTAAGGAGAGGCTCAATAAGGCTCTAAATCTCTACCAACATCCGCTGCAAGTGGCGTATCAGTGTATAGAGCTTAGGTGAGTCCTGAAGCTGCGTATAGAGTCTATTACTCTAGGCTGGGTGCTGTAGGCTTCCTGAAGCTGTATCATACCTAGTGTTGAAGCTGTGTGTCATTGTATGTTTCCTGAAGCTTTATCATACATAGTGTTGACGCTGTGTGTGTGTTATGACAGGCGTGGGCGTGTGGGCGTGGAGGAGGTGGAAGATGAGGTGTCGGAGGCCCTAAGACAGGAGGTGCAGGAGGTCACCAGGTGCCTGGAGGCGTTAAGGAGAGCCCGTGGCGACGCTGACATCCAGGTGAGTGGTCTAGGACCTCATGGTCTAACAGTGGTCCAGGACCTCATGGTCCAAACGTGGTCCAGGACCTCATGGTCTAACAGTGGTCCAGGACCTCATTGTCCAACAGTGGTCCAGGACCTCATGGTCTAACAGTGGTCCAGGACTTCATGGTCCAACAGTGGTCCAGGACCTCATGGTCTAACAGTGGTCCAGGACTTCATGGTCCAACAGTGATTCAGGACCTCATGGTCTAACTGGTCCAGGACCTCATGGTCTAACTGGTCCAGGACCTCATGGTCTAACTGGTCCAGGACCTCATGGTCTAACAGTGGTCCAGGACCTCATGGTCCAACAGTGGTCCAGGACCTCATGGTCTAACAGTGGTCCAGAACCTCATGGTCTAACAGTGGTCCAGGACCTCATGGTCTAACAGTGGTCCAGGACTTCATGGTCTAACAGTGGTCCAGGACCTCATGGTCTAACAGTGGTTCAGGATCTCATGGTCTAACAATGGTCCAGGACCTCATGGTCCAACAGTGGTCCAGGACCTCATGGTCTAACAGTGGTCCAGAACCTCATGGTCTAACTGGTCCAGGACCTCATGGTCTAACAGTGGTCCAGGACCTCATGGTCCAACAGTGGTCCAGGACCTCATGGTCTAACAGTGGTCCAAGAACCTCATGGTCTAACAGTGGTCCAGGACCTCATGGTCTAACAGTGGTCCAGGACTTCATGGTCTAACAGTGGTCCAGGACCTCATGGTCTAACAGTGGTTCAGGATCTCATGGTCTAACAATGGTCCAGGACCTCATGGTCCAACAGTGGTCCAGGACCTCATGGTCTAACAGTGGTCCAATACCTCATGGTCTAACAATGGTCCAGGATCTCATGGTCCAACAGTGGTCTAGAACCTCATGGTCTAACATGGTCCAGGACCTCATGGTCCAACAGTGGTCCAAGACCTCATGGTCTAACAGTGGTCCAGGACCTCATGTTCTAACAGTGGTCCAGGACCTCATGGTTCAACAGTGGTCAAGACCATGGTTCAACAGGTAGAACCTCATGGTCTAACAGTCCAGGACCTCATGGTCCAACAGTGGTCCAAGATCTCATGGTCCAACAGTGTTCCAGGACCTCATGGTCCAACAGTGGTTCAGGACCGCATAGTCCAACAGTGGTCCAGGACCTCATGGTCCAACAGTGTTCCAGGATCTCATGGTCCAACAGTGGTCCAAGATCTCATGGTCTAACAGTGGTCCAGGACCTCATGTTCTAACAGTCCAGGACCTCATGGTCTAACAGTGGTCCAGGATCTCATGGTCAACAGTGGCCCAAAGATCTCATGGTCTAACAGTGGTCCAGGATCTCATGGTCTAACAGTGGTCCAGGATCTTATGGTTCAACAGTGGTCCAGGGCCTCATAACCCACCAGTGGTCCAGGACCTCATGGTCCAACAGTGTTCCAGGATCTCATGGTCCAACAGTGGTCCAAGACCTCATGGTCTAACAGTGGTCCAGGACCTCATGTTCTAACAGTGGTCCAGGACCTCATGGTCTAACAGTCCAGGACCTCATGGTCTAACAGTGGTCCAGGATCTCATGGTCCAACAGTGGTCCAGGATCTCATGGTCCAACAGTGGTCCAGGATCTCATGGTCTAACAGTGGTCCAGGATCTTATGGTTCAACAGTGGTCCAAGACCTCATGGTTCAACAGTGGTCCAGGATCTCATGGTCCAACAGTGGTCCAGGATCTCATGGTCTAACAGTGGTCCATGGCCTCATAGTCCAACAGTGGTTCAGGACCATAGTCCAACAGTAGTCCAGGACCTCTTGGTCCAACAGTGTTCCAGGACCTCATGGTCCAACAGTGGTCCAGGATCTCATCGTTTAACAGTGGTCCAGGACCTCATGGTCCAACAGTGGTCGAGGATCTCATGGTTCAACAGTGGTCCAGGACCTCATGGTCCAACAGTGGTTCAGGATCTCATGGTCCAGCAGTGGTCCAGGACCTCATGGTCCAACAGTGGTCCTGGACCTCATGGTCCAACAGTGGTCCAGGACCTCATGGTCTAACAGTCTGGGACCATAGATCAGTAGTGGTAGAAGTAATGACCACATGTCTACTGTGTGTATGTACTCACCTATTTGTGGTTGCAGGGGTCGAGTCATAGCTCCTGGCCCCGGCTCTTCGTTGGTCGCTACTAGGTCCTCTCTCTCCCTGCTCCATGAGCTTTATCATACCTCTTCTTAAAGCTACATATGGATCCTGCCTCCACTACATCACTCTCCAGACTATTCCACTTCCTGACAACTCTATGACTGAAGAAATACTTCCTAACATCCCTGTGATTCATCTGAGTCTTCAACTTCCAGTTGTGTCCCCTTGTTGCTGTGTCCCCTTGTTGCTGTGTCCCATCTCAGGGACAACCTATCCTAATGCACCTTGTCAGTTCCTCTCAGTATTTTGTATGTCGTTATCATGTCCCCACTGTCCCTCCTGTACTCTAGTGTCGTCAGGTCGATTTCTATCAACCTCTCCTCGTAGGGCATGCACCTTAGCTCCGGGACTAGTCTTGTTGCAAACCTTTGCACTTTCTCTGATTTCTTGATGTGCTTGACCAGGTGTGGGTTCCAAACTGGTGCTGCATACTCATATACACCAATACGATGTACAGGGTCCTGAATGATTCCTTACTGAGGTGTCGGAACGCTATTCTTAGGTTTGCCAGGCGCCCATATGCTGCAGCAGTTATCTGGTTGATGTGCGCTTCAGGAGATGTGCTCAGTATTATACTCACCCCAAGATCTTTTTCCTTGAGTGAGGTTTGCAGTCTTTGGGCCCCTAGACTGTACTCCGTCTGCGGTCATCTTTGACCTTCCTCAATCTTCATGACTTCACACTTGGTGGGGTTAAAAACTAGATTGTTCTGATCCTCATCCGATTTAATTCTCCTCATTAACTTCACATCGTCTACAAACAGGGACACTTTTGAGTCTATTCCTTCCGTCATGTCATTCACATATACTAGAAATAGCACCAGTCCTTGGACTGACTCCTGTGGAACCCCGCTCGTCACAGGGGCCCACTCTGACACCTCGTCACGACCACGACTCCATTGCATTGCCTTTCCTGTTATTCCTGACTGCTCCTCTAGCTTTTGCACTAGTTTCTTTTGTGGAATTGTTTCGAAAGCCTTCTTGCAGTCCAAGAAAATGAAGTCTACTCACCATTCTCTCTCATGTCATACTTCCGTCACTTTGTCATAAAACTCCCGTAGGTTTGTGACACACGATTTCCCTTCCCTGAAACCGCGCTGGTTGTCCTGTATAAGCTCATTCTTTTCTAGGCCTCCACCACTCTTCTCCTGATAAGCTTATCCATGACTCTTCATACTATACATGTCAGTGACACTGTCTGTCTTCTTTCTTAAATACTGGGACTACATTTGCTATCTTCCACACCTCAGGTAGTCGCCCTGTTTCAATAGATGTGTTGAAGATTGATATTAGTGGCAAACACAGTGCCTCTGCGCCCTCTCTCAGGACCCCACAAAGAGATGTTGTCCGGTTCCATCGCCTTTGAGGTATCTCCTTCACTTAGCAGCCTCTTCACCTCCTCCTCGGTTGTGTGTATTGTGTCCAGCACTTGTTGGTGCACCCCACCGTTCCAGCTTCCCGGAGTCCTTTCTGTTTCCACTGAAAATACTTCCTTAAATCTCATGTTCAGCTCTTCACATACTTCTCGGTCGTTTCTTGCGATCTCCCCTCCTTCCTTCCTCATTCTATTATATCTGGTCCTTGACTGTTGTTTTCCTCCTGATGTGGCTATACAACAGCTTTGGGTCAGACTTGGCTTTCGACGCTGTCTTTTCATATTGCTGCTGGGCCTCCCTCTGGGCCTCCCTCTGGGCCTCCCTCTGGGCCTCCCTCTGGGCCTCCCTCTGGGCCTCCCTCCTTATCTGTGCATATTCGTTTCTGCCTCTTCAACTAATCTTATTTTCCTGGGTCCTTTGTCTTGTATACTTTTTCCATTTTCCTGGGCACTTAGTTTAGGTCTCTCTACACCTTTGGGTGAACCAAGGGCTCGTTCTGGTCTTCTCATTATTTCTGTTGCCCTTGGGAACAAACCTCTCCTCTGTCTCATTGCATTTTGTTGTCACATAGTCCATCATTTCATACACTGAATTTCCAACCAGTTCTCTTTCCCACTGAACCTCCTGCAGGAAGTTCCTCATGCCTGTGATGTCCCCTCTATTGTAGTTTGGCTCCTCCATCCTACTCTCCTGCCTCTCTACTATGTATTCAACGCTCAAGACCAGGTGATCACTGGCTCCAAGGGGCCTTTCATGTGTGATGTCCTCAGTGTCTGAACTACTCGATGTGAATATGAGTGTTGTGTTACAGCTGCATCTAGGGTTGTGTTACAGCTGCATCTAGTGTTGTGTTACAGCTGCATCTAGGGTTGTGTTACAGCTGCATCTAGTGTTGTGTTACAGCTGCATCTAGGGTTGTGTTACAGCTGCATCTAGTGTTGTGTTACAGCTGCATCTAGGGTTGTGTTACAGCTGCATCTAGTGTTGTGTTACAGATGCATCTAGTGTTGTGTTACAGCTGCATCTAGTGTTGTGTTACAGCTGCATCTAGTGTTGTGTTACAGCTGCATCTAGTCTTGTGTTACAGCTGCATCTAGTCTTGTGTTACAGCTGCATCTAGTGTTGTGTTACAGCTGCATCTAGTGTTGTGTTACAGATGCATCTAGTGTTGTGTTACAGCTGCATCTAGTGTTGTGTTACAGCTGCATCTAGTGTTGTGTTACAGCTGCATCTAGTCTTGTGTTACAGCTGCATCTAGTGTTGTGTTACAGCTGCATCTAGTCTTGTGTTACAGCTGCATCTAGGGTTGTGTTACAGCTGCATCTAGTGTTGTGTTACAGCTGCATCTAGTGTTGTGTTACAGCTGCATCTAGTCTTGTGTTACAGCTGCATCTAGTGTTGTGTTACAGCTGCATCTAGTCTTGTGTTACAGCTGCATCTAGGGTTGTGTTACAGCTGCATCTAGTGTTGTGTTACAGATGCATCTAGTGTTGTGTTACAGCTGCATCTAGTCTTGTGTTACAGCTGCATCTAGTGTTGTGTTACAGCTGCATCTAGTGTTGTGTTACAGCTGCATCTAGTGTTGTGTTACAGCTGCATCTAGTCTTGTGTTACAGCTGCATCTAGGGTTGTGTTACAGCTGCATCTAGTGTTATGTTACAGCTACATCTAGTGTTGTGTTACAGCTGCATCTAGTCTTGTGTTACAGCTGTATCTAGTCTTGTGTTACAGCTGCATCTAGTGTTGTGTTACAGCTGCATCTAGTGTTGTGTTACAGCTGCATCTAGGTTGTGTTACAGCTGCATCTTAGGTTGTGTTACAGCTGCATCTAGTCTTGTGTTACAGCTGCATCTAGGGTTGTGTTACAGCTGCATCTAGGGTTGTGTTACAGCTGCATCTAGGGTTGTGTTACGGCTGCATCTAGTGTTGTGTTACAGCTGCCTCTAGTGTTGTGTTACAGCTGCATCTAGTGTTGTGTTACAGCTGCATCTAGGGTTGTGTTACAGCTGCATCTAGTGTTGTGTTACAGCTGCATCTAGTGTTGTGTTACAGCTGCATCTAGTGTTGTGTTACAGCTGTATCTAGTATTGTGTTACAGCTGCATCTAGTCTTGTGTTACAGCTGTATCTAGCCTTGTGTTACAGCTGCATCTAGTCTTGTGTTACAGCTGTATCTAGTCTTGTGTTACAGCTGCATCTAGTGTTGTGTTACAGCTGTATCTAGTCTTGTGTTACAGCTGCATCTAGTGTTGTGTTACAGCTGTATCTAGTCTTGTGTTACAGCTGCATCTAGTCTTGTGTTACAGCTGTATCTAGTCTTGTGTTACAGATGCATCTAGTCTTGTGTTACAGCTGCATCTAGTGTTGTGTTACAGCTGCATCTAGTGTTGTGTTACAGATGCATCTAGTCTTGTGTTACAGCTGCACAGTGTTGTGTTACAGCTGCACAGTGTTGTGTTACAGCTGAACAGTGTTGTGTTACAGCTGCACAGTGTTGTGTTACAGCTGCACAGTGTTGTGTTACAGCTGCACAGTGTTGTGTTACAGCTGCACAGTGTTGTGTTACAGCTGCACAGTGTTGTGTTACAGCTGCACAGTGTTGTGTTACAGCTGCACAGTGTTGTGTTACAGCTGCACAGTGTTGTGTTACAGCTGCACAGTGTTGTGTTACAGCTGCGCAGTTTGTGTTACAGCTGCACAGTTTGTGTTACAGCTGCACAGTAGTCTTGTGTTACAGCTGCACAGTTTGTGTTACAGCTGCACAGTTTGTGTTACAGCTGCACAGTTTGTGTTACAGCTGCATCAGTCTTGTGTTACAGCTGCACAGTTTGTGTTACAGCTGCATCAGTCTTGTGTTACAGCTGCATCTAGTCTTGTGTTACAGCTGCACAGTGTTGTGTTACAGCTGCACAGTGTTGTGTTACAGCTGCACAGTGTTGTGTTACAGCTGCACAGTGTTGTGTTACAGCTGCACAGTGTTGTGTTACAGCTGCACAGTGTTGTGTTACAGCTGCACAGTGTTGTGTTACAGCTGCACAGTGTTGTGTTACAGCTGCACAGTGTTGTGTTACAGGTGCGCAGTGTTGTGTTACATCTGCACAGTGTTGTGTTACAGCTGCACAGTGTTGTGTTACAGCTGCACAGTGTTGTGTTACAGCTGCACAGTGTTGTGTTACAGCTGCACAGTATTGTGTTACAGCTGCACAGTGTTGTGTTACAGCTGCACAGTGTTGTGTTACAGCTGCACAGTGTTGTGTTACAGCTGCACAGTGTTGTGTTACAGCTGCACAGTGTTGTGTTACAGCTGCACAGTGTTGTGTTACAGCTGCACAGTGTTGTGTTACAGCTGCACAGTGTTGTGTTACAGCTGCGCAGAGTGTTGTCTTGTGGTCACCAACTGTCCAGTAACCTGAAGGAGAAGACTGAAGCAGTGTTGGTGGATGAAGCAGCGTCCTCCCTCACCACCTCCAACACTGCCACCTCCAACACCACCATCGCAACACACCATCCAAGGTAATGGAGCAGCTACACTACCCTGCCCACCAGGGCCTAAAATAACCCTTCAAAAAAACCCATGAAGTATACCATGTCCCTTCAGTATAGGGAGGAGCATTAACGCTAGCGGCTCTTGATCCACGGTAATGGAGCATCAATACTCCAGGTCCATCTAGCAGGGTTTTAATGTCCATAAAAGTTCATGAAAATAAATATATCCTTGTATTCCTGTCCCTTCATGAGAGGGGGGAGCAATGAGCTTCCCGGTGGGATCTTGATCCAGGGACGAGGAGTCACTCTCCTTCCTCGGATCAAGAATCTTTGATTCATATTCTTAAGGTGTTTCAGGACTTCAATGAGCTTAATGCTTAATAATAATAATAATAATAATAATAATAATAATAATAATAATGAAAATAATAATAATACTAATAATAATTAAATTAATAATAATAATAATAATAATAATAATAATAATAATAATAATAATAATAATAATTGTAATAATAATAATTATGATAAGAATAATAATATAACAGTAATAATAACATTGAACAGTGGCGTGACTGTTGACTGTTGGAGAGAACTGTTGTTAAACTTCTGCAGAGAGCTGACAACAACAGTAAACTGTCCAAACAGGTGCGTTAATTACTCTCGTCTGTTGTTATCTCTCCTGTTAGATCTATTGTTATCCCTCCTGTTAGATCTGTTGTTATCCCTCCTGTTAGATCTGTTATCTCTCCTGTTAGATCTGTTGTTATCCCTCCAGTTAGATCTGTTATCCCTCTTGTTATATATGTTGGTATCCCTCTTGTTATATATGTTGTTATCCCTCCTGTTATATGTGTTATCCCTCCTGTTAGATCTGTTATCCCTCCTGTTACATCTGTTGTTATCCCTCCTGTTATATCTGTTGTTATCCCTCCTGTTACATCTGTTGTTATCCCTCCTGTTATATCTGTTGTTATCCCTACTGTTACATCTGTTATCCTCCTGTTACATCTGTTGTTATCCCTCCTGTTACATCTGTTGTTATCCTCCTGTTATGTCTGTTGTTATCCCTCCTGTTACGTCTGTTGTTATCCCTCCTGTTACATCTGTTGTTATCCCTCCTGTTACATCTGTTGTTATCCCTCCTGTTACATCTGTTGTTATCCCTCCTGTTAGATCTGTTGTTATTCTTACTGTTAGATATGTTGTTATCCCTTCTGTTAGATACGTTGTTATCCCTCCCTCTAAACTCAAAATTCTAAGTGGTTTTTAATTCTAAGTTGTCTCAGAATTCTAAGTGATCTCAAAATTCAAAGTGATCTCTAAATTCTAAGTGATGCCAAAATTCTAAGTTGTCTTAAAATTGTATGTGTCCTCTAAATTATAAGTGTTATCTTAATTATAAGTGATCCCTAAATTCTAAGTGTTCTCTAAATTGTAAGTGGTTTCTAAATTGTAAGTGTTCTCTAAATTGTAAGTGGTCTCTAAATTCTAAGTGGTGTTGGGTACTGTTCAGCTGACAGGTGTGGTCCAGGACCTGCTGGTGTCCACGGACCAACAAATACGTCAGAGACTGGACCATACGGACCACTGTCTCCAGCAGACCATCAGCAACACTCGCAGGACCAAGACCGTCCTGCAAGACCAACATGCCAAGGTCTGTCTACCTGTCAAAACCATTGTCCTTGTTACTGTCTACCTGCCAAGGTCTGTCTACCTGTCAAGACCACTGTCCTTGTTACTGTCTACCTGCCAAGATCTGTCTACCTGTCAAGACCACTGTCCTTGTTACTGTCTACCTGTCAAGGTCTGTCAACCTGTCGAGACCACTGTCCTTGTTACTGTCTACCTGCCAAGATCTGTCTACCTGTCAAGACCACTGTCCTTGTTACTGTCTACCTGTCAAGGTCTGTCAACCTGTCGAGACCACTGTCCTTGTTTGTCTTACTACTACTACCACTACTACTAATAGTGCTAGTATTATTGTTTCTATTACTACTACTACTACTACTACTACTACTACAATTTGACTATTTCTGCTACCACTGCTACTACTATTACTACTACCTTTCCCTCCTCTTCTTCTACCACTCACGTCCCTCACCTCCCTCTTCTACTATTACTCCCGCTTCTTGTTCTACCACTCACCTCCCTCTACGACTATTACTCCCGCTTCTTGTACTACCACTCACCTCCCTCTACTACTACTACTCCCGCCTCTTGTTTTACTACTCACATCCCTCAGCTCCCTCTACTACTACTACTCCCGCTTCTTGTTCTACCACTCACCTCCGTCTACTACTATTACTCCCACTTTTTGTTCTACCACTCATGTCCCTCACCTCCCTCTACTACTACTACTCTCGCTTCATGTTCTACCACTCACGTCCCTCACCTCCCTTTACTACTACTACTACTCCTGCTTCTTGTTCTACCACTCATGTCCCTCACCTCCCTCTACTACTACTACTCCCATTTCTTGTTATACCACTCACCTCCCTCACTGCCCTCTACTATTATTACTCCTGCTTCTTGTTCAACCACTCACCTCCCTACTACTATTACTCCCACTTCTTGTTCTACCACTCATGTCCCTCACCTCCCTCTACTACTACTACTCCCACTTCTTGTTATACCACTCACCTCCCTCACCGCCCTCTACTATTATTACTCCTGCTTCTTGTTCAACTACTCACCTCCCTCTACTACTTTTACTCCCACTTCTTATTCTACCACTCACCTACCTCTACTACTACTACTTCCACTTCTTGTTCTACCACTCACATCCCTCACCTCCCTCTACTACTACTACTACTCCTGCTTCTTGTTCTACCACTCACATCCCTCACCTCCCTCTACTACTATTACTCCCACTTCTTGTTCTACCACACATCTCCCTCTACTACTATTACTCCTACTTCTTGTTCTACCACTCACCTCTCTCTACTACTATTACTTCCGCTTCTTGCTCTACCACTAACCTCTACTACTACTATTCTCGCTTCTTGTTCTACCACTCACGTCCCTCACCTCCCTCTACTTCTATTACTCTTGCTTCTTGTTCTACCACTCACCTCCCTCTACTACTACTCCCACTTCTTGTTCTACCACTCACCTCCCTCTACTACTATTACTCCCACTTCTTGTTCTACCACTCACCTCTCTCTACTACTACTACTACTCCCGCTTCTTGTTCTACCACTCACGTCCTTCACCTCCTTCTACTTCTATTACTCCCACTTCTTGTTCTACCACTCACCTCCCTCTACTACTACTCCCACTTCTTGTTCTACCACTCACCTCCCTCTACTACTATTACTCCCACTTCTTGTTCTACCACTCACCTCCCTCTACTTCTATTACTTCTGCTTCTTGCTCTACCACTCACCTCATTCTACTACTACTACTACTCCCGCTTCTTGTTCTACCACTCACGTCCTTCACCTCCTTCTACTTCTATTACTCCCACTTCTTGTTCTACCACTCACCTCCCTCTACTACTACTCCCACTTCTTGTTCTACCACTCACCTCCCTCTACTACTATTACTCCCACTTCTTGTTCTACCACTCACCTCCCTCTCTTATATTATCTACCACTTCCTTTGTTCTTCTCTCTGGACTAAATAATCATAAGTTTTGGTCTCCCATGTGCGATTTATTTGGTTATATTAATGATCATCATTTCACAGCTGGTGGAGGAGGAGTCACAGCTGGTGCAGAGTATGCTGGAGGTCCAGGACCAGCTGGAGGCTAAGAAAGGTCCCTTTGCCTTGGTCCAGACCCGTCTGCAGACACGCACACGCAGACCAAATATGGAGAGAACCAGGTGTGTATGTGTGTGTGTACTCACCTAATTGTGTTTTCATTGGTCGAGACTTAGCTCCTGGCCCCGCCTGTGTGTGTGTGTGTGTGTGTGTGTGTTTTGTACTCTCCTATTTTTACTCACATATCTGTAGTTGCAAAGGTTGATTCACAGCTTTTGGCCCCACCTCTTCACTGGTCACTTCTAGGTCTACTCTCCTTGCTCCATGAGCTTTATCCTACCTCTTTTTAAAGCTATGTATGGATCCTGCCTCCACCACATCACTCTCCAGGTTTTTCCACTTCCTGACAACTCTATGACTGAAGAAATACTTCCTAACATCCCTATGATTCATATGACTTTTCAGCTTCCAGTTATGTCACCTTTTGTTGTTGTGTCCCATCTCTGAAACATTCTGTCTCAGTTCACCTTATCAGTTCCTCTCAGTATTTTATATGTCATTATCATGTCTTCCCTATCCTTCCTGTCCTCCAATATAATTAAGCCGATGGGCCTCCCTCTCTCCTTATCCATGCATATTCATTTCTGTCTCTTTGGCTCATCACCTTATTTTGCCTTCTATACTTTTTCCATTTTCTAGCGCACTTAGCTGTGGCCTCTCTACACCTTTGCGTGAACTAAGGGCTCACAATGGCCTTCCCATTATTTCTGTTGCCCTTGGGTAAGAACGCCTCTGCCTCCCTGCACTCTGGTCACACGATCCATCGTTTCATTTATTGTCTTTTTTTAAGTTCTCTTTCCCACTGTACCTCATGCAGGAATTGCCTCATGCCTGTGTAGTCCCACTTTTGTAATTTGGCTTCTCCCATCCACTGTTAACTCTACAGTGTAGAATACTGCTAACTGTTAACTCTACAGTGTAGAATACTGCTGTACATTAACATTCCCATTCAAGGCAGGTGAAAGTGCAGATCTAGAGAATGTACAGAGAACCTTTACTGCACGTATAAGTTCCATCAAACACCTTAACAACTGGGAACGCCTGGAAGCACTAGACTTATATTCACTGGAGCGCAGGTGAGAGAGATATATCATAATCTACACCTGGAAGATTCTGGAGGGACTGGTCCCTAATATGCACACAGAAATCACTCCATACGAAAGACTTGGCAGACGGTGCAACGTACCCCAGTGAAAAGTAGGGGCGCCACTGGTACACTAAGAGAAAACACAATAAGTGTCCGGGGCCTAAGACTGTTCAACAGCTTCCCACCAGCCATAAGGGACATTACCAGTAGACCTCTGGTTTCCTTCAAGAGGGAGCTGGACAGATACCTAAAGTCAGTGCCAGATCAGCTGGGCTGTGGTTCTACGTTGGACTACGTGCAGCCAGCAGTAACAGCCTCGTTGATCAGGCCCTGATCCACCGGGAGGTCTGGTCTTACACCGGGCCATGGGGACGTCGATCCCTGGAATACCCTCCAGGTAGACGTGATCATTAGCTCTGAGGGACCTTTCATATGTGATGTCCTCAATGTCTGAACTACTCAGGGTGACTATGAGGTCTAGTCTTGCTGGTTTATCCTCTCCTCTCTCTCTCTCTCTCTGGTAGTGTCCCTAACATGTTCGTGCATGAGGTTTTCCTTTACTACCTCCAGCATCTTAGCCCTCCACATTTCTGGTCCCCCATGTAGCTCCAGGTTTTCCCAATTTTCTAGTGGTTGAAATTCCCCATTACTAGTGACCTTGCCCTGCCCATGTGGGCCCTTCTGGCAACCTCAGCTAGTGTGTTCATCACTCTGCTACTCTCATTGTACTCCTGTCTTGGCATCCTGCTATTTTGTGGTCTTGGCATCACTGCAATCACTACCTTGGGACCCCCAGTCAGAAGTGGTGGTCCTACTATGTAGTCCTTTGCTTCTCCTCTGTTCATTCCTCTCAACTCCTCAAAACTTTATATGTTTTTGATGATCATTGCAACTCCTCCTGCCACTCTGTTCCCTGTGTCTTTCTTCAGGATCTAATATCTGGTTAGAGAGATAACATCTGTTATCATCCTTGTGAGCTTTGTTTCTGTGAGCGCTATGATATCTGGGGATGCATCCATGATTCGTTCATGCCACTCATCACACCTATTTGTTATTCCGTCTGCATTGGTGTACCATATGTTCAGCTTCTTTTATAAAGCTGTATTCTGGGGTGATTGTGGGGGAGTGGGAAACTGGGCAGGATACTATGAAAAGTTGCTGTGAAGGTGGGGTTTGTGCTGGAGGGGGGGTTGTGAGTGCAGAGTGTGATTTGTTTTGGGTATTGTGTTTGGTTGTGGTGGGGAGGTAGGGGTTGAAGGTGTTCTGTGGGTGATTCTGCAGATGATTATGTTTGCTGGTCCTCCTGAGTCTAGGCTTTCCTGCCTGGAGTATACCTGGAGAGGGTTCTTGGGGTTAACGCCCCGCAGCCCGGTGTGTGACCAGGCCTCATAGTGGATCAGGGCCTGATCAACCAGGCTGTTACTGTTGGCAGCACACAAATCGACGAACGAACCACAGCCCAGCTGGTCAGGTACTGACTTTAGGTGCTTGTCAGGTGCCTGCTTGAAGACAGCCAGGGGTCTATTGGTAATCCCCTTATGAATGCTGGAAGGCAGTTGAATAGTCTTGGGCCCCTAACACTTATTGTGTTGTCTATTATCGTGCTAGTGGCACCCCTGTTTCTAGGCTTATCACTCTTTCCTTTCCCTTGCATTTTTGTATCCTCTCTCTGTTTCTGTCATTCTTCTCATGTTCTGTTACAGTCAAGATACACCCGCTGGTATTATGTTTTTTAACCATGTTTCTGCTGCACGATTCTGTTTCTTACTGTTTCAGTGTGTGTGTACTTACTTATATGTACTCACCTATATGTGGTTGCAGGGGTCGAATCACAGCTCCTCGCCCCTCCTCTTCGCTAATCCACACTAGATCCACTCTCTCCCTGCTCCAAAAGTATTATCATACCTCTTCTTAAAGCTATGTATGGATGCTGCCTCCACTGCATCACTCTTCAGATTATTCCACTTCTTGGCAACTCTAAGGCTGAAGAAATATTTTTAACATCCCTATAAATCATCTGAGTGGTTAACTTCCAGCTGTGAGCCCTTGTTGCTGTGTCCCATCTCTGAAACATTCTGTGTTGTGTTGTGTACTCACCTAATTGTGGTTGCAGGGGTCGAGTCATAGCTCCTGTCCCCGTGTGTGTGTGTGTGTGTGTGTGTTTTATCTCCAGTACTCCAGCACCTGACACACATGACCTCCGACAGGGACGAGGCGGAGGTAGCACTGCTGGAGGAGGCCCAGGAGTTAGAGCTGAGTATCTGCCGGCTGCACTCAGCCTTGGAGGCCTCAGCTCAGCACCTCCAGAGGTTGAGGTCAACCAAGGTCAACCTCCAACACAACATTAACCTTCAGGCCAAGACTCTCCTCATTGATGAGGTTCACCTGCTAGGTCTACGAACCTCTACCACCTGCTAGGCCTACGAACCTCCACCACCTGCTGGGCTTAAGAACCTCCACCACCTTTTACGCCTACGAACATCCACCACCTGCTAGGCGTAAGAACCTCCACCACCTGCTAGGCTTAAGAACCTCCACCACCTGCTAGGCCTACCAGCCTCCATCACCTGACACATTCGTCAGACATTCCACAGTGTGATGTATGAGTCAGGTGTTTGACAAGTCAGGTCAGTTGACCTGACTTGTCAAAGTCAGCTGAATAAGGGAGAGACAGTTATCTGTGCCACACCTGTGTCTGTTCCACACCTGTGTCTGTGCCACACCTGTGTCTGTAACCTGGGGTAGGGAGGGTGAGCCACCTTGGAAACCCAAGGTAGGGAGGGTTAGCCATCCAGGATAATCTGGGGTAGGGAGGGTTACTAACCCTGGATAACCCAGGGTAAGGAGGGTTACCCACCCTGGATAACCCAGGGTAGGGAGAGTTACCCACCCTGGATAACCTAGGGTAGGGAGGGTTACCCACCCTGGATAACCCAGGGTAGGGAGGGTTACCCACCCTGGATAACCCAGGGTAGGGAGGGTTACCCACCCTGGATACCCCAGGGTAGGGAGGGTTACCCACCTGGATAACCCAGGGTAGGGAGGGTTACCCACCCTGGATAACCCAGGGTAGGAGGGTTACCCACCCTGGATAACCCAGGGTAGGGAGGGTTACCCACCCTGGATAACCCAGGGTAGGGAGGGTTACCCACCCTGGATAACCCAGGGTATGGAGGGTTACCCACCCTGGATAACCCAGGGTAGGGAGGGTTACCCACCCTGATAACCCAGGGTAGGGAGGGTTACCATCCCTGGATAACCCAGGGTAGGGAGAGTTACCCACCCTGGATAACCCAGGGTAGGGAGAGTTACCCACCCTGGATAACCCAGGGTAGGAGGGTTACCCACCCTGGATAACCTAGGGTAGGGAGGGTTACCCACCATGGATAACCCAGGGTAGGGAGGGTTACCCACCCTGGATAACCCAGGGTAGGGAGGGTTACCCACCCTGGATAACCTAGGGTAGGAGGGTTACCCATTATGGATAACCTAGGGTAGGGAGGGTTACCCAACCTGGATAACCCAGGTAGGGAGGGTTACCAACCTGGATAACCCAGGGTAGGGAGGGTTACCCACCCTGGATAATCATAAAGTCAGTGCCTCATCGAGGACTGTCTGTATTATTTCCATTGTGGTCCTTCAGTCTTGTCCCCAGGATGCCACCCACACCAGTCCACTAACACCCAGGTAGCTACTTACTTGCTAGGTGAACAATGATTGCAGGTGTAAGGTGTCTAACACCCAAGTACCTACTTACTGCTAGGTGAACAGTGACAGCAGGTCACTGTTCAGTAAGTAGGTACACTCAGGTACCTACTTACTGCTAGGTGAACAATGACATCAGGTGTAAGGTAACTAACACCTAAGTACCTACTTACTGGTAAGTGAACAGTGACAGCAGGTGTAAGGTAACTAACACCTAAGTACCTACTTACTGCTAGGTGAACAGTGACAGCAGGTGTAAGGTGACTAACACCCAGGTACCTACTTACTGCTAGGTGAACAGTGACAGCAGGTGTAAGGTGACTAACACCCAGGTACCTACTTACTGCTAGGTGAACAGTGACAGCAGGTGTAAGGTGACTAACACCTAAGTACCTACTTACTGGTAAGTGAACAGTGACATCATGTAAGGTAACTAACACCTAAGTACCTACTTACTGCTAGGTGAACAGTGACAGCAGGTGTAAGGTGACTAACACCAGGTACCTACTACTGCTAGGTGAACAGTGACAGCAGGTGTAAGGTGACTAACATCTAAGTACCTACTTACTGGTAAGTGAACAGTGACAGCAGTGTAAGGTGTCTAACATCCAGGTACCTACTTACTGCTAGGTGAATAGGGACAACAAATGTAGGAAACACCCCCAGTGTTGCCATCCTTGCCGGAGATCGAACCACGAACACTCAGTGTGTGAAGCAAGAGCGTTGTCAACCAGGCCACGGGACTCCTGTAACTTGTATCCCAGAAGTGACCTCTAGATTATCTTAATATCTAATTATTTTGTCTCGAACAAGAATATTATTGTATTAGTATTAATAAACTGTAATAGCGGAATAATATATTCACTCTCCCCATGTTACATTATTTGTGTGGCAACGGTGTCGTAGTGAACTTTAAGTCATTCCTTAGACAGTCTTCATTGTAGCAGTGTGTACATCATGTTAAGACCAGCCATTGTTCTCAAGTCTAGTTATAGAATCACACTAAATCTTATGATTACAGGCCTTGATCCTGACATCAACGTATTATTAAATGACTTACATGATTCCAATAGCAACTGTAATTACTACACAGCAGATCAAGCAAAGACATTACTCAGAACCAACAATAACATAACTATCTTTAATTATAATGTTAGATCTTTGAGCAAACATTATGATGACCCCACAGCACTACTCCAATCCCTCCAGACCAATATGTCAATCATCACACTCACTGAGACCTGGCTAAAGCCTGGTATTACAGATGTCTATGCCATCCCAGGTTACACAGCCATACACAACTGTAGGACTCATCAGCGAGGGGTGGAATAGCTGTATATTACTCAGATCAACATGAATGTATCAATAATTCTTGCACAAGGGATGAGCATGAAGAATATATTATAGCTAAATTTAAATCAAAAGACCTGCAAAAACCCTCACAGTGATAAACATCTACAGATTACCACAGTCAAACATTCACCACTTTAGTGAAAATAGGAAACCTGATAACGATGCACACATGAACAAAAATTTGCTTCACAGGAGATTTCAACATAAATCTCCAGTGACCAGGACCCACAAGTAACCGAATTCACAAACACTATGAGCAACGCTTGTTTACCAACAATAACAAAACCTACATCTGGGCTAACACTATATCCCCCCTAAAATCAGGCATAATCACAGACAACACCACAGACCACTACCCTACCTTTCTCATAACCAACCTAGGTAATTTGCCCCAAGATATTTCAAAAGTTACCTTCAGACTACATGAGTCAGCTGTTAATAACTTTATAACAGCATGATTAACATCGACTGGCATAATGAGATAGAAACATATACAGATACAATGGTACCCGGTTTCTGATATTTTTTCATTCGGGAAGCTGTTCAAGTGCCATTACAACGAATTTATCTCCTTAAGAAATGTTGAAAAAAACTGGTCCTTTTAGACCCCCAAAATTACACTTACAAAAGCATTTAAAAAAATAAACTTACATAAAAGGGTGAGTTTGAGGACCATAAATAAACCGGGTACCCCCGTATTAATGAATATCAAGAATTTCCCTTTAAAAAAAACCCATACCTCTGTAACAAACATTGCCCTAAAATACTAAACAGATCACAGCAAAGAGACTTAACAGTCCTGGCTAATATCCAGCATCCTTGAATCCATTAACAAAAGCCCAATATGAAAACAGTATAGAAGGGGTAAAATAACCGAAAAACAACCCAACTTTACCTCCAATCCTTACCAGCCTGATATGAAAGTAAAAAAAAATTGTATTGAGCAGACTACATAACATAAAAGGTGATATGAAAAGATCTGGAAAATATCAAATTCTAGGAAATAAAAGATACCCAAAAAAATTAAAACTATCAAATTAACAAAACCAGAGGGAACCCCTACTCCCCCCAAAGCTGAAACAGCAAAAAATTTTTAATGATTTCTTCTCCACAATAGGAAGGAATCTGAGTGAATCCCAAGCTCAAACACCTGTCCATCAGACTACCCCCACTAACACGTCCAAATACACTATTCTTAACTCCAACCAACCCAATAGAAATCTCGCTCATCATCAACCCCCTTTAAAAAATAAGGCGGGAGACATAAATAACACCACCTTTTATGTACAAAAAAGCTTCCCAGGTACTGTCTTATTGCAGCACTCTTAAACCCTCCATTTCCACCTTCCATCAATTCTCAAAAAAACAAGGGTCCCCCCTATCCAAAAAGGGAAAGGAGATCAAGCAGACTTGAATAATTAAAACCAATATCTAATTTACCTCTGCTCTCTAAAATCTTTGAGAAATTAATTCATAGAAAGATCTATTCCTACCTCGTCTCACGCTATACTACTCAACCCTGTCAGTTTGGATTGAGGACAAACAAAAACATATGATGCTATTTTTAACACATGCTAGAGCTTATATCACACCGCTCTTGAAAGGAATTCCCACAGGAATCTTCATTGATTTATAATAAAGCTTTTGATACAGTTGACCATGACTTACTGTTTCACAAAATTAGCTCACTATGGTATAAAGGGCACTCATAATACCTAAAAACATACAATACAATTTTATTTTCTTTGCTCGTGTTTTAGGTTTACATTACAATCATAAATTGAAGTGCAAGGAGAGCCTCTGGCATGCCTTGAGGTAGGGGCAGCAATCTAATGGCTTATAGCCTATGAACATAAATTTGAGTAATTGAGTGGTGTATTGGTAGATGGGTTTAAATTATGATATGATGATAATACATTGTTCATTATAAAATGATGATAGACTTTTGATATGATGATAATACATTGTTCATTACAAAATGATGATAGACATTAGGCAAATTTTTTAGTAGGATGGAACAAAATAATAGTACCTTAATGAAAATAACATTGAGCATTTTGAGTAATTTACAGTTTGGTATTTGGTATAGGGTGATTAGGTGGTAATATAATAGTAAATGAAATTATTTTATAGGAAAATAACTTTGACATATTAAAAATATGAGAATTTAGTTTTGGGTGGTAGGTGGTTTTGAGTAGAGTCTAAATTGATTTTCAGACAAGGAAAATTTTTGCATTTCCTGGGGTTTAGTTCCAGATTCTGGGGCCCTTTATGTGCATAAAAATTCTTACATAGGTTGCTATGGACAGGGGACATCCCAAAAATAATCTATATCTTGTGTTATGGTCATGGGTCCTATTAAGGTTGGTGAGGAGAATTTTGAGTGGAGGGTTTATATTAGAATTGAGTTCTATTTTATGTAGTAGGCACTAAGAATAAGTGTGAATGTTTTTTAAAGTTAATTTGTTTTGGGCTTTTGAATGTGGTGGGTATGCTGTCCAAGTGAGAATTTGTTATCATTCTGTGCAGCCTTTTGCTGGGGTTTTGGGGTGGTTTAGGTGGTTTGTGTTGATCCCATGCACAGATTCCATAAATGAGATATGGGAATGGTGAGTGATATAGTGCAAGGAGGCTGATTGAGGCATAGTAGCGTATCTTGAAATACCTACTGTCTTTGAGATTTTTTTGGGAAATTTGTTGTATTGTGTTTGGAAATTTTAAGGCTACTGTAATGTGGTTTCCCTAAAATTTTCCCTCGGGAGTCTTGTGATGGTGAACCATTGAGTGTTATGTTAATTAACATTTGTACTCTTTTTCCAAACTGTAAAAGTAGGTCTTGTCAGTAGGTAAGTTTATTAGTTCATCATGTTAATTTTTTTTCTGTAATTCGGCATTAACAGTATTAGTAGATGGATATGGGTGAGAAGACATATGTTTGTCATCTCAAATATGGGTTTAAAGTGGTTGTGATGCTTTGGTGGTATTGATGAAAAGGGAAAAGGGTGGCCCCAGTACCCTTGAGGGACCCGGGCTACTTTGTTGTGTTAAAGGGTTGCTCCATTTGTGTTCGTGTTGGCTTCTGTTACTGGTTGACTTTTGTAGTTGGTAAAGTGCCCTCTTATCCCAAATGTGTGCTGGCAGTAAACCATGATGATACCCAAAAGCTTGTAGTCAATGAAGACCCCATGGAACCTTTTTCCCCCAAGTCGGTGTGGCACTCTAGCATGTGTATAAGGGCATCTTTTGTGCTTTTCTGAATCAAACTGACGGGGGGTTAGTCGTTGTGAGATGAGGTAATAATATACAGGGGGCCGGTTTCGATATTTTCGTTCCAAAATTTGTTATCCATTACCAATTTACCCCCATAAAAAAAATTTAAAATAGACTAGCCCTTTTTAGAAACCCCCTTAAAAAAGCATTTAAAAAATAAACTTACATAAAGGGGGGGAGTTTGGAACCATCAAAGGGGGGTGCCACTGTATCTGTTTATAGTTTTAATTTTCAAGTTTTGAAACAGTGGAAATTAGATATTGGTCTATAATTATTCAAGTCTGTTTGATCCCTCCTTTATGGATCGGGGTGACCCTTGCTATTTTAAGTGGAATGTAGAGGTTTCAATGGTTTTTGAAGGTGTTGCAATAATTGGTGAGTAATGTGAAGTTTTTTGTACATAAAAGGTGGTGGCTTTTTTATGTCTCCTGCCTAGTAATAAACCAATATGTGTGTACACAAAATGGAGCTAACTTTTCACGCAACAAATTAAAGTCGGTGCCCAACAAGGAGTGTCCTGGGACCACTCCTCTTCCTCTTTTACATCAATGCCCCTACGAATGCATCCCCTCTCAAACCCATATTATTTGGAGATGACTACATATGTTTTATATCCCCAAACCCAGTCATACTGGCCCAAACACTGTAAATGCTAAATTACAGAAAATATCTACCTGGTTGAACTAATAAGTTTAGCCCTTTTTCATTCAGTTTGGAACAGGCTTCTAAAAGAAAATTTAAATGGAAAAATTCCAAACCGGTCCCAAACCAGAAAAACCCCTGGCTCACAAAATCCAAAAAAGTCCCCCACATACAATATCACCATCCCCCTTGGGGAATCTGTGCAGGGGGATAAACAACTTTAAAACCCCTTGGCCCTTATGCCCAGAAAAACAGTCAGAATGATCTGCCCCCCACTCTAACAATATCTCCAATGTCGAAGGTCTGAATTTCCCCCCTTTTTAAAAAACATTCACCTTGTGCCTACTACATACATAGAACTCTACACTCAAATATAAACCCTCCACTCAAAATTCTCCTCACCAACTAACATCCATGACCATAACACAAGACACAGATCACTTTTGATATACCCAGAGTCCATATCCTCTATGCACATAAAGGGCCTCAAAATCTGGAATTCATTACCAGTAAATATTAAAACAACCTTGCCTGAACATCAATTTAAGACTCTTCTCAAAAACCACTTACTCACCCTAAACTAAATAAACTCTTATTGTAAATTACTTTCAACAATGCTCAGTGTTATTTACCCATAATAAAAGTGCTATACAGTCATACCTCGGTGAATGATGCTGTCAGTTAACGATAGTTTGAATAACGATATTTATAAAGTAAAAAAATGATTGCGGAGTAACGATGTTTAGCTTAGGTCGACATTCGTACCGGACGTATCGCGTGGCGCCCAGCTGGCGCCTTCAGGGACGTCAGTGTGCTATTGTTTACAAGGGCGACCACCCATCACACCCACTATTCATACCAGTATATTGTCATTATTCCACTGTTTTTAGTGCATGCAACTGCTAAATAAGCTACCATGGGTCAAGGAAAGATCCTAGTGGTAAGCCTGTGGCAAAAGAAGGAACAGAAATACGATAGAACTGAAGAAGGAGATAATGAGAAATATGAAAGTGGAGTGCGTATCACTGAGCTGACCAGGCTGTATGGTAAAGCCTTTTCTCCATCGCTACCATTGTGCCAAGAAAAATACAAGTAAAATCAAGGAAGCTGTTGTTGCAAAAGGTTCATCTGTGTTCTAAAACAGAGACCACAAGTGTTGGAAGATGTGGAAAGGTTGTTGTTGGTGTGGATCATGAGAAACAGTTAGCAAGGAGATACTGTTTGGAGGCAATAATATGTGAAAAAGCAATGCACTTGCATGATGATCTCGTTAAGAAAATGCCTGCAACGGTGCTGAAGTGAGTGAATTTAAAGCCAGCAGAGGCTGGTTTCACAAATTAAGAATCAGTGGCATACATAGTGTTGTGAGGCATGGTGAAGGCAGCCAGTTCTGACAAAATTGCGGCTGAAAAATATGTGCTGAATTCCAGGAGTACATAGAGGCTGAACAATTCCTCCCCCAACAATGTTTAATTGTGATGAAACAGGCCTGTTTTGGAAGAAAATGCCCAACAGGACCTTCATTACTCAGGAAGAAAAGGCACAGCCAGGACATAAGCCTATGAAAGACAGGCTAACTTTGATGCTTTGTGCTAATGCCAGTGGTGATTGCAAAGTGAAGCCTTTACTGGTGTATCTTTTGAAAATCCCGAGTGTTTGGCAGATGCGGTGTCAGCAAGTCTAACTTGTGTGTGATGTGGAAATCTAACAGAAAGGCATGGGTCACAAAGGACATTTTCTTAGAGTGGTTCAATGGCGTGTTTGGCCCCAGTGTGAAGAAATATCTATTGGACAATAATTTGCCACTTAAGTGCCTCCTGATAATGAACAATGCTCCTTGTCATCCTCAAACTTGGTAAGAAAATTGTGGAGGAGTTTAAATTCATCAAAGTGAAGTTCTTGCCCCCTAATACCACTCCTCTCCTCCAGCCCATGGACCAGCAGGTCATTTCCAACTTTAAAACTCTACACAAAAGCAATGTTTAAAAAGTGCTTTGATGTGACCACAGACATGAATATAACCCTAAGAGACTTTTGGAAAAACCATTTCCATATGCTGCATTTGTAAACCTTATAGGTAAGGCTTGGGAGGGAGTGACTACCAGGATTTTGAACTCTGCCTGGAGAAAATTGTGGCCAGACTGTGTCCTAGAGAGGGATTTTGAAGGTTTTGGGGCTGAGCCTCATAACCCTGAGCCTGAGCCTGAGCCTGGGGCCTGTTGTGGAAGAAATTGTGGAATTGGGCAAGTCTATGGGGTTAGAGGTGAGTGGTGAGGATGTGGAACAGTTGGTGGAGGAGCACAAGGAAGAGCTAACCACTGAAGATCTGCAAGAGCTTCAACAGCAACTGGAACAAGAGACCAGAGGTCAGGACAATGGTTCAGAGGAGGAGGAGGAGGTGGAACAGAGATGGAAGAAGGTGCCTTCTTCAAGGATTAAGGAGATCTGTGCCAAATGGAGTGATGTGCAAGGCTTTATGGATGAATATCACCTAACCATGCTGTTGCAGGCCGTGCTGGCAACCTGTACAATGACACAGTGGTGTGTCATTTCAGGGATGTGTTAAAGAATCGCCAGACACAGAGCTCCCTGGACAGATTTATTGTTAGAAAGAGGTCCAGTGACTCTCAAGCTGGTCCTAGTGGCATTCAAATTAAAGGAAGTAACCCAAAAAAGAACTTGGTACCTGCAGTGTTAATGGAAGGATTCCCCTTCAAACACTAGCATACTACTCCACCTTCTCCCCTCCTCCCGTCCTCCACACATCAACAACTCTTCAATAAATTTAAGTGACATGTTATTGTACAATATTTACATGTGTATTTATTTATTGTTCATTAAATTGTGTATTATTTAATGTCAAAAAGTTCTAAAAAATATTTTATTTAACTACTTTTGGAAGTCTTGGACGGATTAAATTTATTTCCATTATTTCTTATGGGGAAAATTGATTCGGTTAACGATTGTTTCGGCTAAAGATATGCCCTCTCTGATGGATTAATATCGTTAACCGAGGTATGACTGTATTTACTATTGATATAACCATCTTGCATAACACGTTGACAAATGTAATATCCTAAGATTGTAATTTAGTAAACTTATTATCTGCTAAAAACACAGGCTAATATTTAACTATAACAGAATCATCCTATTTCTCTAGTATTAAGTAGTATATAAGTCATTAGATTAAGTCTGCCCATAATGCCATGGCATAATAGTGGCTCTCCTTCCTCTTCAATTCTAAATTATTTTTATTTTATTAACACATCGGCCGATTCCCACCAAGGCAGGGTGGCCCGAAAAAGAAAAATTTTCGTCATCATTCACTCCATCACTGTCTTGCCAGAGGGGTGCTTTACACTACAATTATAAAACTGCAACATTAACACCCCTCCTTCAGAGTGCAGACACTGTACTGCAATTACAAAATCTCGATGTAAACTTGCAAAGAAATAAAATTTACTTTACTTTACTACTTTACTTACTTTAAGTATGCAAATACAGTGGACCCCCGGAGTTCGACATTAATTCGTTCCAGAATGCTGCTCAAGTGCCGTTACCGAATGAATTTGTTCCCATAAGGAATAATGTAAATTAGATTAGTCCTTTTAGACCCCCAAAAATACACTTACAAAAGCACTTACAAAAATACACTTACATAATTGTTCGAGTTTGGAGCAGTACAAACTCCGGGGTCCACTGTAAATAAATAAACATCTTTATTTACTACAAGTACATGTACAAAGTATACAGTCCTAGCTGACATCAATGACATACTACTACAGTGGACCCTCGGTTTTCGTCATTAATCCGTTTCATTGAGACTGGCGAAAACCGAAATCAACGAAAACTGAAACCATTTTCCCCATAAGAAATAATGTAAATCCAATTAATCCGTTCCAGACACCCAAAAGTATTAACAAAAAAATTTTTTTTTAGCTTAAATATAGATTTACATGCAGAAAAGAATGAACATTCAACATGACACTTACCTTTATTGAAGACTTGTTGGTGTTTGGAAGACAGGGAGGAGGAGAGTGGGAAGAGAGGTTATTCTTTGGTAGAGGACTCCCCCTCCATAAGGACTTTAGGTACCAAGGCCTTATCCAGGGTCACTTCCCTTCTTTGTTTTTTAATGACACTAGGACCAGCTTGAGAGTCACTGGACCCCTGTCGACAAAAAAACTATCCAGAGAGTTCTTGCAGCTCTACCCTCTACCACAATCACTACCACCATCACAACTGCTACCACCCACTAACACCACAACCACCCTCTACCACCACCACTTTCGTATTTTTCTACAATCGCTTTTTTTAATTCTATCGTGTTTCTCACCTTCTTTACCAAAGGACTGTCACTAGCACCTTGTTTGGGCCCATGGTGCCTTATTTAGCAGTCACACAGAATAAACAAGTGCAAGAAAAAAAGATAAGATTTCTTCGGATTTTTAACCCCGGAGGGTTAGCCACCCAGGATAACCCAAGAAAGTCAGTGCGTCATCGAGGACTGTCTGTCTTATTTCCATTGGGGTCCTTAATCTTGTCCCCCAGGATGCGACCCACACCAGTCGACTAACAACCCAGGTACCTATCTGCTGCTAGGTAAACATGACAACAGGTGTAAGGAAACACGTCGAAATGTTTCCACCCGGGCCCTCCATGTGTGAAGCGAGAGCTCAAGCCACCAGGCCACCGGGCCTGAATTATTACGAAATAATTCCTATGAGCTCATATGGTAATGTTCACTCATGCAGAAACAATGTGACACTGCCTCATAATGTGTGTGGGGAGGCTGTGTGCGCACGGGCACTCAGACACATACTGCACCAACAACGAAAACCAAGGAAAGCAACGAAAACGGAGGCAATATTTTGACAAAAAAAGTTGGCGATAACTGAAATCAACAAAAACAGAGATCAACGAAAACCAAGGGTCCACTGTATATAGAAAACTACTTGTTATGCAGAGCATTTCCCACAAATGAGGTCAGTTTTGGCCCAGGATGTGACCCACACCAGTCGACTAACACCCAGGTACCCATTTTACTGATGGGTGAACATAGACAACCGGTGTAAGGAAAGATGTCCGATGTTTCCACCCCTTTGCCGGGAATCGAACCCGGACCCTCACCGTGTGAAGCGAAAGCTTTAGCCAACAAGCCATGTATGTGTGACTGACAGTCAAATTTCTGTATTAATTAACCCTTTGGGGGTCGACAGGCCCTCTCCCACCACAATCAATACCACCATCACAACTGCTACCACCCACTAACACCACAACCACCCCCCCTACCACCACCACTTTCGTATTTTTCTACAATCGCTTTTTTTAAATTTTATCGTGTTTCTCACCTTCTTTACCAAAAAGGGCTGTCACTAGCACCTTGTTTGGGCCCATGGTGCCTTATTTAGCAAATACCAGAATAAACAAGTGCAAGAAAAAAAAATAAGATTTCTTGGATTTTTAACCCCGGAGGGTTAGCCACCCCGGATAACCCAAGAAAGTCAGTGCGTCATCGAGGACTGTCTGTCTTATTTCCATTGGGGTCCTTAATCTTGTCCCCCCGGATGCGACCCACACCAGTCGACTAACAACCCAGGTACCTATCTGCTGCTAGGTAAACATGACAACAGGGTAAGGAAACACGTCGAAATGTTTCCACCCGGGCCCTCCATTTTGAAGCGAGAGCTAAGCCACCAGGCCACCGGGCCCAATTATTCCCCAAATAATTCCTATGAGCTCATATGGTAATGTTCACTCATGCAGAAACAATGTGACACTGCCTCATAATGTGTGTGGGAGGCTGTGTGCGCACGGGGACT
>WNWK01002771.1:0-122500 GCA_009830355.1 Cherax destructor
CGACATATTCTTCTGGACTGCCCACTCTATCAACGAGCACGCAGAATTTACCTTCAACGACGTCTTCGCTCTGCGGCCCTTTCTTTACCTTCCCTTCTTGCAGATGGACCGTCCTTTAATCCTGACTCTCTTGTTGACTTTTTGACAGAAACTGACTTACTACACAAACTCTGAAGATTATACCTCTAGCACCTCCCTCAATCCCTTCTACCTCGATCTCTTGCTACCCTCTATCCCTGCACTATCCACCGTCATGCTGCACTCCATACCCTACTAATCATCCATCTCCCTCTAACAACCCACTCTCCCTGCATCCTACAATAACCTGCAGCGCTGTATAACCCCTGTGGTTTAGCGCTTCTATTTGATTATAATAATAATAATACTGCACCAGATGCCAGATTTACAGTTTTCTCTAATGCTGCATCAGAGAAAACGTAATGTTTACTCTCCACCCAACTCACCACTTGATAGCATATAAACATTGTATCAATGTTTATATGCTATATGATATGTAACATGTTTCTTATATAATTTTGAAGAAAATATCATAGATGGAGTAATGAAAATGTCTATATTAACCTAAAATAAGACATTTGTTTGAGCTTGACTGTGGTGTGGGGAAGTACCCTGGCTGATTTGTGTGGGGAAGTATCCTGCCTGGTGTGGGGAAGTACCCTGCCTGGTGTGGGGAAGTACCCTGCCTGGTGTAGGGAAGTACATTGCCTGGTGTGGGGAAGTACCCTGCCTGGTGTGGGGAAGTATATTGCCTGGTGTGGGGAAGTACCCTGCCTGGTGTGGGGAAGTACATTGCCTGGTGTGGGGAAGTACCCTGCCTGGTGTTTACCTGGAGAGAGTTCCGGGGGTCAACGCCCCCGCGGCCCGGTCTGTGACCAGGCCTCATGTTGGATCAGAGCCTGATCAACCAGGCTGTTACTGCTGGCCGCACGCAGTCCAACGTACGAACCACAGCCCGGCTGGTCAGGTACCGACTTTAGGGGCCTGTCCAGTGCCCGCTTGAAGACAGCCAGGGGTTTGTTGGTAATCCCCCTGATGTATGCTGGGAGGCAGTTGAACAGTCTTGGGCCCCTGACACTTATTGTGTTGTCTCTCAACGTGCTAGTGGCACCCCTGCTTTTCATTGGGGGGATGTTACATCGCCTGCCGAGATTTTTGCTTTCGTAGGGAGTGACTCTCGTGTGCAAGTTAGGAACTAATCCCTCGAGAATTTTCCATGTGTATATAATAATGTATCTCTCCCGCCTGCGTTCTAGGGAGTACAGGTTTAGGGACTTCAAGCGTTCCCAGTAATTGAGGTGGTTTATCGCAGTAATGCATTCCGTGAAGGTTCTCTGCACATTTTCAAGGTCTGCAATTTCACCTGCCTTGAAAGGTGCAGTTAGTGCGCAGCAATATTCCAGCTTAGATAGAACAAGCGATCTGTAAAGTGTCAACATGGGCTTGGCATCCCTGGTTTTGAAGGTTGTCATTATCCATCCTGTCATTTTTCTAGCAGATGCGATTGCTACGGTGTTATGGTCCTTGAAGGTAGCACCCTGCCTGGTGTGGGGAAGTACCCTGCCTGGTGTGGGGAAGTACCCTGGCTGATTTGTGTGGGGAAGTACATTGCCTGGTGTGGGGAAGTACCCTGTCTGGTGTGTTCTTTCTTGAATTCTATCGTGTTTCTCGCATTCTTTAGCAAAGAGCTGGCACTAGGAGCTTTCTTTGGGCCCATGGTGGCTTATTTAGCAGTTGAAAGCACTAAAACGAATGGAATAATGACAAAATGTATGGTATGAATGCGTGGGTGGCGGTCACTCGCTGGTAAACAATGGCACACTGACGCTCAATGTGGTGTTTATGTGCCCAGGCAGCGGGGAGGCCACGCGGACGCGTTTCAGACCACCGGCGATTTTCAAGGAAATGGACTATTTTCAAGTCGATTTTTTGCCAAAAAAGTGGATGATTTTCAAATTCGCCGATCTTCAAGGGAGATGATTTTCAAGGGTCCACTGTAAAGAGAAAAGAAATCAAGGAAGCTGATGTTGCAAAAGGTGCTAACATGTTAACCAAAAATAGATCACAAACAGTGGAAGAGGCTGAGAAGTTGTTGCTGGTGTGGATCAACAATAAACATATAGCGGGTGATAGTGTTTCAGAGTCGATCATTTGTGAAAAGGCAAGGCAATTGCATGACGATCTCATAAAGAAAATGCCTGCAATGAGTGCTGATAGTGAATTTAAGGCCAGCAGAGGCTGGTTTGACAGATTTAAGAGCTTAGTGGCATACACAGTGTGGTAAGGCATGGTGAGGCTGCAAGTTCAGACAAAAGTGCAGCTGAAAAATTCGTAAGTGAGGGCCTGGTCCCAAATCTGCACACTGCCATAACAACATACTGGAGTGAGAGATATGGGAGAAAGTGTAAAATAATAATAATAATAATAATAATAATAATAATTTTTATTTCAATGCATGCTACAAGTGTACAATGTTATTGGTAGTTACAATTATAAAACAATTATAAAACTGTAATGCAAGGAGAGCCACTGGCATGCCATGGCATTAGGGGGAGTTTATTCTAGAGACTTATTCACTAAGTACTTAATGCTAAAGAAATTGATTGAGTTTATTCTAGTTTTGTATTATTTAAATTATTAAATGGTTATACATACTATTAAAAGACAATACAAAGAGAAATTGGTTTTTTAAGAGTTTGCTAATCTAGTTGTAGAATTTATTTCTAAAAATTACAGTATGTTGAATGCTATACTAGTGATGAAGTAAACGGTAATACTAGAAATAGTTTTTAGAGTTTCATCTAGATTTTTTTTTTTTTTTTTTCAACAAGTCGGCCGTCTCCCACCGAGGCAGGGTGACCCAAAAGAAAGAAAATCCCCAAAAAGAAAAACTTTCATCATCATTCAACACTTTCACCACACTCATACATAATCACTGTCTTTGCAGAGGAGCTCAGATACGACAGCTGAGAAAAGTCCCTCCCAGCTGTCACTATCTCAGACCCCTCCTTTAAAGTGCAGGCATTGTACTTCCCATTTCCAGGACTCAAGTCCAACTAAATCAATTAACTGGTTTCCTGAATCCCTTCACAAAATGTTACCCTGCTCACACTCCAACAGATCGTCATGTCCCAAAACCATTCGTCTCCATTCACTCCTATCTAACACGCTCACACATGCTTGCTGGAAGTCCAAGCCCTCGCCCACAAAACCTCCTTTACCCCTCCCTCCAACCTTTTCTAGGACGACCCTACCCGCCTTCCTTCCCCTACAGATTTATACGCTCTCCAAGTCATTCTACTTTGATCCATTCTCTCTAAATGACCAAACCACCTCAACAACCCTCTTCAGCCCTCTGACAAATACTTTTAGTAACTCCACACCTTCTCCTAATTTCCACATTCGAATTTTCTGCATAATATTTACACCACACATTGCCCTTAGACTGGACATCTCCACTGCCTCCAGCCTCCTCCCGCTGCAGCATTTGCAACCCATGCTTCACACCCATATAAGAGCGTTGGTACCACTATACTTTCGTACTTTCCCCTTCTTTGCCTCCATGGATAACGTTTTTGTCTCCACAGATACCTCAATGCACCACTCACCTTTTTTCCTTCATCAATTCTATGGTTAACCTCATCCTTCATAAACCCATCCGCTGACACGTCAACTCCCAAATATCTGAAAACATTTACTTCTTCCATAATCCCTCTCTCCAATGTGATATCCAATTTTTCTTTATTTAAATCGTTTGATACCCTCATCACCTTACTCTTATCTATGTTCACTTTTAACTTTCTACCTTACACACTCTCCCAAACTCGTCCACTAACCTTTGCAACTTTTCTTTAGAATCTCCCATAAGCACAGTATCATCAGCAAAAGTAACTGTGTCAACTCCCATTTTGCATTTAATTCTCCATAATTTAATCCCACCCTCTCCCCAACACCCTAGCATTTACTTCTTTTACAACCCCATCTATAAATATATTAAACAACCATGGTGACATTACACATCCCTGTCTAAGACCTACTTTTACCGGGAAGTAATCTCCTCTCTCTACACACCCTAACCTGAGCCTCACTATCCTCATAAAACTCTTTACAGCCTTCAGTAACTTACTACCTATTCCATACACTTGCAACATTTGCCACATTGCTCCCCTATCCACTCTATCATATGCCTTTTCTAAATCCATAAATGCAATAAAAACTTCTCTACCTTTATCTAAATACTGTTCACATATATGCTTCACTGTAAACACTTGATCTACACATCCCCTACCCACTCTAAAGCCTCCTTGCTCATCTGCAATCCTACTCTCTGTCTTACCTCTAATTCTTTCAATAATAACCCTGCCATACACTTTACCTGGTATACTCAGTAAACTTATTCCCCTATAATTTTTACACTCTCTTTTATCCCCCTTCCCTTTATATATTTTATTTCAAATTAAGAAAATGATGATACTATAAGATTTTAAATGACAATATGATGATATGAAATTGCAACAAGTGTTAAGGAGGATGAACATATCAAATTGAGATCTTCTTAAGTAAAATTAATAAACCCAGTGAGGAGCAGGGGTGCGGTGGGGACAATACGAGAGCACTGTATTAACATCCGGGGTCCCAGACTATTCAACATCTTACCAGAAGATATCCGAAACATGGCTGGAACCAGTGTAGAAGCCTTCAAGAGGAAACTGGACAAATTCTTCACCAGGTGCCAGATCAACCAGGCTGTGATGGATATGTGGGGCAGCGGGCCTCCAGCAGCAACAGCCTGGTTGACCAGGCAAGCACTAGACGAGCCTGGCCCATGGCCGGGCTCAGAGAGTAGATACTCTCGAAACTCTTCAAAGGTATATCAAAGGAAAAGGTAAAGGGGTATGTAGACACTGAAAAATTAAAACTCCAACAAGTGTTCAATTGTGACAAAACAGGCATCTTTGGGAAGAAAATGCCAAAGAGGACTTATATCATGCAGGAGGAAAAGACACTGCCAGAACACAAGCTTATGAAAGACAGGCTAACTCTTTTGTTCTGTGCTAACGCTAGTGGGGATTTTAAAGTGAAGCCTTTACTGGTGTATCACTCAGAAAATCCCAGAGTGTTCAAGAAAAACAATGTCATCAAGAATAAATTGTGTGTTGTGGAAAGCTAATAATAAGGCATGGGTCACAAGGCAAATTTTCAAAGAGTGGGTTCATGAAGTGTTTGGCCCCAGTGTGAAAAAATACCTCCTGGAAAATAAATTGCCACTCCAGTGCCTCCTGTTACTGGACAATGCTCCTGCTCATCCTCCAAACTTGGTAGACCTATTGTCTAGGGACTTCAGTTTTATAACAGTGAAGTTCTTGCCTCCTAACACCACTCCTATCATCCAACCCATGGACCAGCAGGTCATTTCTAACTTCAAAAAACTCTACACCAAAGAAGTGTTTGAAAAGTGCTTTGAAGTGACCTCGGACACTCAGTTGACCCTAAGAGAGTTCTGGAGGAATCACTTCACTATCCTCCATTGCATAAGCCTTATAGGTAAGGCTTGGGAGGGAGTGACTTCCAGGACTTTGAACTCTGCTTGGAGACATTTGTGGCCAGAATGTGTCCTCCAGAGGGATTTTGAAGGGTTTGAGGCTGACCCTGACCCTGCCACCCCTCTGCCTGTTGTGGACTGTATTGTGGCATTGGGAAAGTCCCTGGGGTTGGAGGTGAGTGGCGAGGATGTGGAAGAGTTGGTGGAGGACCAAAGGGAAGAGCTAACCACTGAAGAGCTGCAAGAGCTTCATATGGAACAGCATCAGACCACAGTTGAGGAACTTGCTTCAGAAGAGGAGGAGGAAGAGTAAGTGAAGGAGGTGCCTTCTTCAGTGATTAAGGATATGTGTTTAATGTGGAATAGGTTGCAAAGTTTTGTGGAAAAATACCACCCTGAGCAAGCTGAAATAAGCCATATCTGCAATATGCTCAGTGACAAAACCATGTCCCATTTTAGGGACATCTTAAAGAGGCGCCAGAAACAGAGCACTCTGGACAGTTATTTTGATCGACAGGGGTCCAGTGACTGTCAAGCTGGTCCTAGTGGCATTAAAAGACAAAGAAGGGAAGTAACCCCAGATAAGGACTTGTTACCTAAAGTCTTTATGGAAGGGGATTACCCTTCCAAACAATAAGTGCTCCCACACTCCTCCCTATCTTCCAGATGCCAGCAACAATCTTCAATAAAGGTAAGTAAATGTTATTTTAAATGTTTATTTAAATGTTTATTTATCTATTGTATTACTAATTTATTACTGTATGTATTTATCTGTGTTGTGTGTATGTAAAACTATAGTTATTCTTTAAAAAATGCATTTTTTGTGAATATTTTTGCGGGTCTGTAACGGATTAACTGGATTTACATTATTTCTTATGGGAAATATTGCTTCGACTTTAGGACGTTTCAACTTTAGACCTAGCTCCTGGAACGGATTAAGGATGAAATTCGGGGTTCCACTGTACTTGAATTCTATCGTGTTTCTCACCATCTTTACCAAAGGGCTGGCACTAGAAACTTTCTTTGGGCCCATGGTGGTTTATTTCGCAGTCACACTCAATAGTTAAGCACAAAAAAGAATGGATTATTACGAAATGTTTCGAATGAGTGTGCGAAGTAATGCTCACTTGACCAGTGACAGAGTCAGACTGAGACACACATGCATGAGTGGCAGCGTCCCGGGCGGGACGCGTCTGATACATACAATTTCCGGGTGGAGGTACGAAATCTGGACCAAAATTTCGCCCAAAAAAGTGGTCTAAATCTGAAACGTAGGATATTCGGTGCATACGAAATCTGGAGTTCCACTGTATACGTATATATATTGTACAGTGGACCCTCGGAAATCGAACATAATCCGTTCCAGGAGCTTGTTCTTAACTTGAAATGTTCGAAAATCGAATCAATATTTCCCATAAGAAATATTGGAAATACAATTAATCCGTTCCTGCTGTCAGGAGGCATGACAAAATAGTACTTCACTATGATGCAATTATCAACTCGACAGCTTATTTATCTATCACAATTCATCTAATATGACATAATAAACAATATAAATAACATAAAAACATGATATACACTCTAGAATGAATAAAATATGTATGTCATTACAAGTGTGGTGGTGGGGGAGGATGGTGGTGGTGGGCATACTTGGTCCAGCTATGAAAACATCTTCCCATTCTTTCCTCCTTCAGACGTGTTAGTATAAAAGAAAACAGAGTTGGTAATGCTAACTGCATTAAATCACTTCTTTCCAGTCGACTACACGGAGTGAACAGAATTTATTCCTGTCCAGGCTGGTAACAGCAACAACAACAACTGGTTTGTTTACAAAACTCCCGAACCTTCTACACTCATTCTCTCTCGTTTATTCATTTTATCTTGTTTACTCACCTCTCACTCTACATTAAGACTGCCTCTTACCACCACTGCCTCTCATCACCACTGCCTCTAATACTGCCTCAACCAATGAACAAGCACCACTGCCTCTGACCACTGCCTCTACCACCACTGCCTCTCACCACTACTGCCTCTCACCACCACTGCCTCTTACCACCACTGCCTCTCATCACCACTGCCTCTAACACTGCCTCAACCAATGAACAAACACCACTGCCTCTCATCACCACTGCCTCTCATCACCACTGCCTCTTATCACCACTGCCTATCACCACCACTGCCTCTCACCACTACTGCCTCTCACCACCACTGCCTCTCACCACCACTGCCTCTCATCACTACTGCCTCTCACCACCACTGCCTCTCATCACCACTGCCTCTCATCACCACTGCCTCTCATCACCACTTCCTCTCATCACCACTGCCTCTCATCACCACTGCCTTTCACCACTGCCTCTCACCACCACTGCCTCTAACACTGCCTCAACCAATGAACAAGCTCCAAACACAAATAATTAATTGTGAAATGTTTGGAAGAGCAAGCAGGGTAATGTTCACTGGAGGATAAACAAAGCTACACTGACTCACGACGCCTGGGCAGACAGGTCTGGTACGCACTTGTTCGATTAGCGGAATGTGTTCGATTACCGAAATTCAATTTGTTGTTCTATTTCCGATTTGTTCGATTTCCGAGGGTCCACTGTATATACAGTGGACCCTCACTATTCAAACACTACAAACTCGCCCTTTTATGTAAGTTTATTATTGTAAGTGCTTTCATAAGTGTATTTTTGGGGGATTGAAATGGACTAATCTAATTTACATCATTCCTTATGTGAATAAATTGTTTGGTAACAGCACTTGAACAGCATTCTGGAATGAAGAATGTTCGAATAGCGAGGGTCTACTGTATATATACAGTGGACCCCCGAGTTTCGTAAAAACTTCATTCCTGAAGTCTGCTCAAGCGCCATTACCGAACGAGTTTACTCCCTTAAGGAAAAATGTCACGTAGGTTAGTCTATTTCAGACCCCCAAAAATACACTTCCACAAGCACTTACAATATTATACTTACATAATTGTACAATTTCCGGGGTTTACGAAACTCGGGGGTCCACTGTACAGTGAACCCTCGAGTTTCATGATTAATCCATTCCAGAGTGTCTGCTGAAGGGCAAAATTCACGAATGGCGAAACCATATTCCCCATAAGAAATAACGTAAATCCAATTAATCCGTTTCAGACACCCAAAAGTATTAACAAAAAATTATTTTTTTTAGAGATTAAATATAGATTTACATACAGAAAACAATGACAAATAAATATAAAGAACTAATAAAATGGATAAATGAACATTTAACATCACACTTACCTTTATTGAAGACTTATTGGTGTATGGAACACAGGTAGGAGGAGAGAGGGGGGTGAGTTTATGATGCTTCAATATGAAGTTAATATCATCTCTACAGCTTATTTATCTATCACAATTCATCTAATATACATATTAAACAATATTAATAACATAGAAACATGATATATACAGTAGGGCCCCACGACAGGTTAGGTTCCAAGCTACTGCCGGAAAGCAGACTTCGCCGAAAAGCAGAACTCCATTTTTTCCATTTATAAATGCATATAAATGCCAGATAACAAGTTTACACTAACATATACAGTGGTACCCCGACTTACGATATTAATCCGTCAGAGAGGGCATATTTTAAGGCGAAACAATCGTTAAACGAATCAATTTTCCCCATAAGAAATAATGGAAATAAATTTAATCCGTCCAAGACTTCCAAAAGTAGTTAAATAAAATATTTTTTAGAACTTTTTGACATTAAATAATACAGAATTTAATGAATAATACCTAAATACACATGTAAATATTGTACAATAACATGTCACTTACATTTATTGAAGAGTTGTTGATGTGTGGAGGACGGGAGGAGGGAGAAGGTGGAGTAGTATGCTAGTGTTTGGAAGGGGAATCCCTTCCATTAACACTGCAGGTACCAAGTTCTTTCTGGGGTTACTGGCCTTTTCTTTGAATGCTACACTCCCTGCATGAATGCTACACTCCCTGCATGCCTACTACACTCCCTGCATCCTTGCTACACTCTCTGCATCCTTGCTACACTCCTGCTACACTCCTGATCTGCTACACTCCCTGCATCCTTGCTACACTCCCTGCATCCTTGCTACACTCCCTGCATCCTTGCTACACTCCCTGCATCCTTGCTACACTCCCTGCATCCTTGCTACACTCCCTGCATCCTTGCTACACTCCCTGCATCCTTGCTACACTCCCTGCATCCTTGCTACACTCCCTGCATGCCTGCTACACTCCCTGCATGCCTGCTACACTCCCTGCATCCTTGCTACACTCCCTGCATGCCTGCTACACTCCCTGCATGCCTGCTACACTCCCTGCATCCTTGCTACACTCCCTGCATGCCTGCTACACTCCCTGCATCTTTGCTACACTCCCTGCATGCCTGCTACACTCCCTGCATGCCTGCTACACTCCCTGCATGCCTGCTACACTCCCTGCATCCCTGCTACACTCCCTGCATCCTTGCTACACTCCCTGCATGTCTGCTACACTCCCTGCATCTCTGCTACACTCCCTGCATGCCTGCTACACTCCCTGCATAAATGCTACACTCCCTGCATAAATGCTACACTTCCTGCATGAATGCTTCACTCCCTGCACATTCTTTACCACAGGCTTGGCACTAGGAGCTTTCTTGGGGCCCATGGTGGCTTATTTAGCAGTTGCAAGCACTAAAAACAGTGGAATAATGACAATATACTGGTATGAATGCATGGGTGTGGGTGGGTGGTCGCTCTCGCTTGTAAACAATAGCACTGACGCTCCCTGGAGTGCGCGCTCAGCTGGGCGCCATGCGGACACGTCCGGTACGAATGTCGTTAGAGAAGCAAACATCGTAAGTCACAGTCAAATTTCTTACGTTATAAATATCGGTTATCGAAAATAACGTAAGATGATAACATCGTAAGTCGGGGTACCACTGTATTAAGTTAGCAATAGAACTAGACATTAAAAAGTAAAATACACACACAGTACACTCATTATTTACCTCAAAATATTTGTAGTTTTAATGTAGGGCAAAAGGTGAGTAGTATTTACTGTAAGAAGTCAGGTGTGGTAGCCCTACTGGCCACCCCACCCACACATACTATATTATGATGTTTAAAGTGCCCTAGAGTGATACAATGCATATACAGTACACTCATTACTTACCTTAAAATATTTGTAGTTTTAATGGTCTTAATGTAGGGTGAGAGGTGAAAAATATATACAGTGGACCCCCGGTGTTCGTGATGCTCCAAACTCGAACAATTATGTAAGTGTATTTTTGAAAGTGCTTTTGTAAGTGTATTTTTGGGGGTCTAAAAGGACTAATCTAATTTACATTATTCCTTATGGGAACAAATTCGTTTGGTAACGGCACTTGAACAGCATTCTGTAACAAAAAAATCACGAACACCGGGGGTCCACTGTATTTGTAGAAAGTCGTGTGGGAGGTATGGAAGTCAGGTTTGGGAAGTGTCAATAGCCAGCCAGGGCAGCCCTGCCCTCCCCTCCCCACCCACTCGTAATGTAAACAAACCAGGCGAACACATCTGGTTTTCGTCCTACAAGTAGCCTGGCTACCACAAGTCCTACAAGTAGCCTGGCTACCACAAGTCCTACAAGTAGCCTGGCTACCACAAGTCCTACAAGTAGCCTGGCTACCACAAGTCCTACAAGTAGCCTGGCTACCACAAGTCCTACAAGTAGCCTGGCTACTACAAGTCCTACAAGTAGCCTGGCTACCACAAGTCCTACAAGTAGCCTTGCTACCACAAGTCCTACAAGTAGCCTGGCTACCACAAGTCCTACAAGTAGCCTGGCTACCACAAGTCCTACAAGTAGCCTGGCTACCACAAGTCCTACAAGTAGCCTGGCTACCACAAGTCCTACAAGTAGCCTGGCTACCACAAGTCCTACAAGTAGCCTGGCTACCACAAGTCCCACAAGTAGCCTGGCTACCACAAGTCCCAAGTAGCCTGGCTACCACAAGTCCTACAAGTAGCCTGGCTACCACAAGTCCTACAAGTAGCCTGGCTACCACAAGTCCTACAAGTAGCCTGGCTACCACAAGTCCTACAAGTAGCCTGGCTACCACAAGTCCTACAAGTAGCCTGGCTACCACAAGTCCTACAAGTAGCCTGGCTACCACAAGTCCTACAAGTAGCCTGGCTACCACAAGTCCTACATGTTCACTGAGTTTAATCATTTCTATCAACTACCTTTTAGATGCCATCATAAGGGAGAAGTAATGAATAATTCATGCTGATAATACGGCGCGCACCGTATTTGAAAGACCGCTCGCTGTATAGAAAGTTTTGGTCATAATTTAAACTCGTAATATGAACAGAACGCCATAAGGCAAAACGCCGAAAAGCAGGGCCCTACTGTACTCCAGAATGAATAAAATATGTCATTACATATGTGAGGAATAAGTGGTGAGGGTGGTGTTATTGTTGGGTTTATAAGGGCCACTGAGAAAAGCTGTACATATTAGTTGTAGTGGCAGAAAAAGCCACCACCACTATTCACACTGAAACAATGTACGTAATTTATAAATAAGAAATATTTACACTTTAATTTATAAATAAGAAATATTTAGACTTCATAAATAAGAAATATTTACACTTACCTTGGAGGAGATGTTAATTTAATTAGTTTGATGGAGGAGATGCTGGCGAGGTTTAGGGTGGTGGACGATAGCAGGGCGGCGTATGTTCAGTGGCCCTATATACCTCCAACAACATTGGAGAGATACTTTCGTGTCCTTTTTCTATTGCTTAATCGCTTAACTTACTTGCTACACAATTAATGCTATACTTTATTGCTGGGTAGCGCAATAGCCTTTATCGACTCCTGCTGCTTTAGTATCGTACATATCGTAGAATCACTGAATCACTGAAGAAGGCACATTCTCCCCTCTCTCTTCCTCCTCCACTTTGATACTTTGCTACGAGTTTTTTCTTCAATTCTATCATGTTTCTCACCTTCTTTACCAAAGGGCTGGTACTAGGAGCTTTCTTTGGGCCCATGGTGGCTTATTTAGCAGTTGCAAGCACAAAAAACAATGAATTATTATGAAATGTATCGTATAAACCCGTGGGGTGATGGTCACTCGCCCACAAGCAATGCCACACTGATTCTCTGAACGTTGTGTGGGAGCCTTTGTGTACGCCCGGCCGCATGGACGCGTTCTGTACCACCACCGAATCGTGAGGCAAATTGCGAAGATATATTTTCATGAAAAAAGTTCCCGAAAGTCAAATTTCACGAAGCGCGAGGCTCACAAAACTTGGGGTCCACTGTATGTATGTATGTATGTATGTATGTGTGTATGTGTGTGTGTGTGTGTGTGTGTATATATATATACAGTGGTACCTCGACTTACGATATTTTTTCATTCCAGAATGCTGTTCAAGTGCCATTACCAAACGAATTTATCCCCATAAGGAATGATGTAAAATAGACTAGTCCTTTTAGACCCCCAAAATTACACTTACAAAAGCATTTAAAAAAATAAACTTACATAAAAGGGTGAGTTTGGGGACCATCGTAAGTCGAGGTACCACTGTATGTATGTATGTATGTATGTATGTATGTATGTATGTATGTATGTATGTATATATACATACATACATACATACATATATAGTACATATATATATATATATATATATATATATATATATATATATATATATATATATATATATATATATATATATATACAGTGGTACCTCGGTTTACGATGTTATCACCTTACGTTATTTTCGGTAACCGATATTTATAACGTAAGAAATTTGTTTGTGGTTTACGATGTTTGCTTCGGTTACCGACATTCGTACCGGACCTGTCCGCTGGCGCCCAGCTGAGCGCGCACTCCAGGAGCGTCAGTGCTATTGTTTACAAGCGAGAGCGACCACCCACCCACACCCACGCATTCCCTACCAGTATATTGTCATTATTCCACTGTTTTTAGTGCTTGCAACTGCTAAATAAGCTACCATGGGTCCAAGGAAAGATCCTAGTGCTAAGCCTGTGGCAAAGAGGAACAGAAATATATGTACGATAGAAGTGAAGAAGGAGATAATAGAAAAATATGAAAGTGGAGTGCGTATCAGTGAGCTGGCCAGGCTGTATGGTAAACCCTATTCTACCATCGCTACCATTGTGGATAAGAAATATTTAAGTAAAATCAAGGAAGCTGTTGTTGCAAAAGGTGCATCTGTGATCACAAAACAGAGACCACAAGTGGTGGAAAATGTGGAAAGGTTGTTGTTGGTGTGGATCAACGAGAAACAGTTAGCAGGAGATACTGTTTCGGAGGGAATAATATGTGAAAAGCAAGGCAGTTGCATGATGATCTCCTTAAGAAAATGCCTGCAACGAGTGAAGTGAGCGAATTTAAAGCCAGCAGAGGCTGGTTTCAAAATTTAAGAAGCGTACTGGCATACATAGTGTTGTGAGGCATGGTGAGGGAGCCAGTTCTGACAAAAGTGCGGCTGAAAATATGTTCCTGAATTCCAGGAGTACCTAGAGGCTGAACAATTCCTCCCCCAACAAGTGTTTAATTGTGATGAAACAGGCCTGTTTTGGAAGAAAATGCCCAACAGGACCTACATTACTCAGGAGGAAAAGGCACAGCCAGGACATAAGCCTATGAAAGACAGGCTAACGTTGATGCTTTGTGCCAATGCAAGTGGTGATTGCAAAGTGAAGCCTTTACTAGTGTATCTTTTGAAAATCCCCGAGTGTTTGGCAGATGCGGTGTCAGCAAGTCTAACTTGTGTGTGATGGAAGTCTAACAAAAGGCTTGGGTCACAAAGGACATTTTCTTAGATTGGTTCAATGAAGTGTTTGGCCCAGTGTGAAGAAATATCTATTGGACAATAATTTCCACTTAAGTGCCTCCTGATAATGGACAATGCTCCTTGTCATCCTCCAAACTTGGTAGAGAAAATTGTGGACGAGTTTAAATTCATCAAAGTGAAGTTCTTGCCCCTAATACCACTCCTCCTCCAGCCCATGGACCAGCAGGTCATTTCCAACTTTAAAAACTCTATACCAAAGCAATGTTTCAAAAGTGCTTTGATGTGACCACAGACATGAACATAACCCTAAGAGAATTTTGGAAAACCATTTCCATATGCTGCATTGTGTACACCTTATAGGTAAGGCTTGGGAGGAGTGACTACCAGGACTTTGAACTCTGCCTGGAGAAAATTGTGGCAGACTGTGTCCTAGGGAGGGATTTTGAAGGGTTTTTGGGGCTGAGCCTCAGAACCTGAGCCTGAGCCCTGAGCCTAGTTTGTGGAAGAAATTGTGGAATTGGGCAAGTCTTTGGGGTTAGAGGTGAGTGGTGAGGATGTGGAACAGTTGGTGGAGGAGCACAAGGAAGAGCTAACCACTGAAGATCTGCAAGAGCTTCAACAGCAACTGGAACAAGAGAGCAGAGGTCAGGACAATGGTTCAGAGGAGGGGGGAGGTGGAAAAAAAATGGAAGAATGTGCCTTCTTCAAGGATTAAGGACATTTGTGGAATGTGGAGAAAGTGTGCAAGCATTTATGGATGAATATCACCTAACCATGCTGTTGCAGGCCGTGCGAAACCTGTACAATGACACAGTGGTGTCATTTCAGGGATGTGTTAAAGAATCGCCAGACACAGATCTCCCTGGACAAATTTGTTGTTGAAAGAGGTCTAGTGACTCTCAAGCTGGTCCTAGTGGCATTCAAAGAAAAGGGAAGTAACCCAGAAAGAACTTACCACCTGCAGTGTTAATGGAAGGTTCCCCTTCAAACACTAGCATACTCTCACCTTCCCCCTCCCATCCTCACACATCAACAACTCTTCAATAAATGTAAGTGACATGTTATTGTATAATATTTGCATGTTTATTTATGTATTCTTTATTAAATTGTGTATTTAATGTCCAAAAGTTCTAAAATATTTTATTTAACTACTTTTGGAAGTCTTGGACGGATTAAATTTATTTCATTATTTCTTATGGGAAAATTGATTCGTTTACGATTGTTTCGTTTAAAATATGCCTCTCTGACGGTTTAAAAATCGTAAACAGGTACCACTGTAGTATATATATATATATATATATATATATATATATCTGGTACCCGTTCATGTCCTAAACTCCCCCTTTATGTAAGTTTATTTTTAAATGCTTTTGTAAGTGTAATTTTGGGGTCAAAAGGACTAGTCTATTTTCACTTTTCTTGGAATAAATTCGTTTGGTAATGGCACTTGAACAGCATTCTGGAATGAAAAAATATCTAAACCGACCACTGTATATAAGTTACCTCTGTTAAATTTGGGACCATAGCCTGGAGTGATAGCTTTAGGAAGAATATTTGGATTTCTTCCTGATGCCATTTGAATATTCCACTTCTCCTACCACCCCATCTTTTTACCAATAAATATATTTTATTACATAATATGGTACAAAAGATTTGAGAGATACATTGTTGATATAAAGATGGCATATACAGTACACAAGGTGAGAGATACATGTCTAGTACATATTGTTACATCTTTGTCACTGATTATAATGCGAAAATCTCATCCAGCTCTTCCGAGCTGGGGGTGCCCAGAATACAGCATGCATTACCTCTGAACAGCAGCTGAGTCGCTGGAACAGAAAACTAGCTGCCCTGGGATCCCTAGTTACCCTGTTGAGTCTTTTGCCCAGCTCCTTGAGGAACTTAGATGCACTCTTTCCCCATGAGCCAAGGGTCTCTGAGCCTATGGGAACAAACATATAATGATGGGCAAGTTCTCCATATTTTCTCGACTTCTGGGACTCCCTGAAGGTGGCAGCAGCCCCTCCTTCCTCCCTGGTGTACTTTGGGGATAGGTATCAGCCAAGGTAGATGCACATGTGTAGTCCCACCACCTGCTTGCCGTCTGTCCAGGCTTGAAGGGTGATACCATCTGGACGCTTTTGGTTGCCATCAGATCTGCATAGTTGGGGTGGTTCCCTTACTGCTGGGCATCCGGCTGTTGTGAGGCTCCTCTTGATAATGTTATTAACCTCTTCATGTCTTGCAATCTTTCCCTCGGATTTCGACACACAAGACCATGGTACCCGAATCGGTCTGCTGCTTCACTGCCACAAATACACCTGTGTTCGGCGAGAATAGGGCGGCAAGTCGAAGGGCAACACCAATGCGGATGGTCTGTGGGTCGGCGTGTGCCAAGGCTGGAGTTGGGAACGGCCAAAAGAAAGTCCCTGCATGAGGAGCTCTCACTGCAGGAGGCGGGCTCTATCCTTCCTGACACACTCTGAAGCATTGCTGAGGCTATATTCTCTACTATTGGGCCATCCCAGTGCGACTGTTTGTAGTTGTTGGGGGAGCAGGCCTGGTTTCAGAGCCTGTTAGGTTATCCCAGATCCTGGCTCCATCAACGAACTTTTGGTCATGGATTCCAATCGTGTCCCTAAGATGTTCAGGGAGAATTGCTGCTACAAGCCCTCTGGATGCAATGCATGAAGACAGGAAAGCAGGTAGAGCAATCTGAGATGACTTGGGACACCAATGCCTCCTAGTCTGACTGGGAGTGTAGCTTGGTCCCACTGCCCATCTTCTAGAGTAAGGTTAAGTACTTTAAATAAAGGGTCTGCCTCAGGATACTGTCATATTCGTGCAGTATAGGGTTATCATATGAAGGAGCACATCTTAGGAAATATGTCAACCTGGGCAGACTCAAGCATTTTGTGAGGGACAAGGCATCATGGGTGTCAAGATTGCCTATCGTTGTTCCATTCTCCTCCAATTCTTCCAGTTTCTTCCTGAGAATTGTGTCAATGGCATCGCTTCCCAGAGGTGCTCCCAAACAAGACACTATTAGTAGGGACATGACTGTTGCTCCTGGTAGTTTTGATAGCACTGCATCTATCACTTGTTGATTGACTGATATGATTTCACATTTGGATGGATTCAGGATGAGACCCATTTCCTGTCCCGTGTCATCACCTGTGTAACATCATCTACAAGGGACTCCTTTGTACCTGCTAGTGTGCCATCATCCAGGAACCAGATGTTTAGCTCACTGGTCAGTCTTACTGTGATTTCCTAACTGCTATACAGAAGAGAAATGGTGCAGAGGGTCCCCTTGCTGGACACCCTCTGATGATGTGATTTCATGCTCTCCAAACAGGAGCATTGATTCCTTGCTATATCCAGCTGAAACAAAGGGAAGAGACCTGGAAAATGTTCTTGTACAGCTGCTAATACTACGTCTCTTTTCAGGAGATTAAATGCATTCTTAAAATCTAATTTAACCACTGCATTGTCCTCAGGCAGGTTGTCGATATACGCCCTTGTTGCATGAACCGCTGCTTCACTTCCTTGAGAGACCCCAAAGCCAAGCTGGTTTGGTTGAAGCATGATGGCTGCCTCTGCGCGAATACTTCTGACAGCAGCTTTAGAAACGAGGCGGCGAAACGTGTTGCCCACTGAGATTGGCCTAATTCCTCCATCCTTCTTTTAAGGGCACAAAGTGATGCTCCAAAAAGAAAGTTTTAATTTCGTCAGGAATCAGACCAGCCAAGGAATTGTTGACGAACCTTGTGATCTCTGAAAGCAGTGTCTCTGCAATCTCCCCGATAACTGGATTAACCATTTCCTTTAAATGCTGTGGCCTTATTCTAGTGTAACCCCCAGCAGAGCCGGACGGGAATGACATTATATATATATATATATATATATATATATATATATATATATATATATATATATATATAATATATATATAAAAGAAAAATACATAGACAAGAATACAATAGGGAGTAAAACAACATAGATAACAACTCACAGTTTCATCTCAAATATATATATATATATATATATATATATATATATATATATATATATATATATATATATATATATATATATATATATATATATATATATATATATATATATATATATATATATATATATATATATATATATATATATATATATATATATATATATACAAAAAATTGACAACTGCAAATCTTGATTGTCTTTGAGTGCAACTCAACTTCAGCGTCTCACGAAGCCAAAAGTGGCAACCTGATGTTGTATTTACCTTTGTACACCACCTGAATTATCTCTGCATCTGACTTGTCCTATCACATCACTTGTTCCAACACCTGACCTACACACACAGCAGTATTTCGATGATTTATGCACCTGACTTGTTCCCGTACCTGATTTTAGCCACAGCATTTGACTTGCTCCTGCACTTGTGTTCCTCGATCTTGTCATAGTACATAAGTAGCTTCTCTAACTCTTCCCGCAGGCCAGCGGACGCTGCTGCCATTGCCCATCAAAGAGCCATTGTCTACCCCACCATCACGTGACCTCAGACAGGGTGCCGACAGGTGCCGACACTACTGAACGAGTAAACTAACAACTCACGTCTGCACCACCACAATAACCCATAGGAAAACAATCACAATAACCCATTGATCGAAGAGAGCCAAGACGTCTACCCCACATACGAAGCCAGCAGTAATCTTTTCATATCGACAGCCAGCTAAACAGCATCTCAATGAAGTATTTACAGTAATCTTAAGGAGCCGGATCCACACATGGTGTACTGCCAACAATAGTCAAGAAAATACACGTTTGGCAGAACATAATATCAAGTAATACAACTCAACGCAGACTTAAACGCTGTCACATTTAAATCCTGTTCTGTAACCCAGTGCCTTTTCTTTCCTGAAGGTGTCGGCGTAATCAAGATACCAGTCACGGAAATTTGATTGACGGATATACTAACAAAACTCATTTTGGTCTGCTGAAGAGGACCTCAGAGGGACTGAAAAGAATACTCCTTTTTGCTTTCTATTTTACGGCTTCTAAGTGGTTTGTTTATGTAGAAGAACAGCATTTACTGCATATTTTTCCTTAGTATGCATAAACACATGGAGCTATAAATGCATGAATACTGACAAATAAGTGAATAAAGCATACATGATACTTAAAACTATGAATACATTATGCATACATGAATATGCATACAGTAATACACATACACACACATACACACATACACATACATGCACATACACACATACATACACATATACACACATACATACACATATACACACACATACATACACGCATGCATATACAACAGGCCTAGTGTCTAATCGACACACACAAACACACTTGTGAGAAATTTCTCTTATAAACATCCAACATCGGCGTGAACAGAATAACACGAGTGAACAGAATAACACGAGTGAACAGAATAACACAAGTGAACAGAATAACACGAGTGAACAGGATAACAAGAGTGAACAGAATAACACGAGTGAACAGAATAACACGAGTGAACAGAATAACACGATTGAACAGGATAACAGGAGTGAACAGAATAACAGGAGTGAACAGAATAACATGAGTGAACAGAATAACACGAGTGAACAAAAAAACACGAGTGAACAGAATAACACGAGTGAACAGAATAACACGAGTGAACAGAATAACACGAGTGAACAGGATAACACGAGTGAACAGAATAACACGAGTGAACAGAATAACACGAGTGAACAGAATAACACGAGTGAACAGAATAACACGAGTGAACAGAATAACATGAGTGAACGGAATAACATGAGTGAACAGAATAACACGAGTGAACAGAATAACATGAGTGAACAGAATAACACGAGTGAACAGAAAAACACGAGTGAACAGAATAACACGAGTGAACATAATAACACGAGTGAACAGAATAACACGAGTGAGCAGAATAACACGAGTGAACAGGATAACACGAGTGAACAGAATAACACGAGTGAACAGAATAACAGGAGTGAACAGAATAACACGAGTGAACAGAATAACACGAGTGAACAGAATAACACGAGTGAACAGAATAACACGAGTTAACTGGATAAAACGAGTGAACAGAATAACAGGAGTGAACAGGATAACACGAGTGAACAGGATAACACAAGTGAACAGAATAACACGAGTGAACAGAATAACACGAGTGAACAGAATAACACGAGTGAACAGAATAACACGAGTGAACAAAATAACACGAGTGAACAGATTAACACGAGTGAACAGAATAACACGAGTGAACAGAATAACACGAGTGAACAGAATAACACGAGTTAACTGGATAACACGAGTGAACAGAATAACAGGAGTGAACAGGATAACACGAGTGAACAGGATAACACGAGTGAACAGGATAACACAAGTGAACAGAATAACACGAGTGAACAGAATAACACGAGTGAACAGAATAACACGAGTGAACAGAATAACACGAGTGAACAAAATAACACGAGTGAACAGATTAACACGAGTGAACAGAATAACACGAGTGAACAGAATAACACGAGTGAACAGAATAACACGAGTTAACTGGATAACACGAGTGAACAGAATAACAGGAGTGAACAGGATAACACGAGTGAACAGGATAACACGAGTGAACAGGATAACACAAGTGAACAGAATATCACGAGTGAACAGAATAACACGAGTGAACAGGATAAAACGAGTGAGCAGGTTAACACGAGTGAACAGGATAACACGAGTGAACAGTATAACACGAGTGAACAGGATAACACAAGTGAGCAGGATAACACGAGTGAACAGAATAACACGAAGGAACAGGATAACACGAGTGAACAGAATAACACGAATGAACACGATAACACGAGTGAAGAGGATAACACGAGTGAACAGGATAACACGAGTGAACAGGATAACACGAGTGAACTTGATAACACGAGTGAACAGGATAACACGAGTAAACAGGATAATACGAGTGAACAGAATAACACGAGTGAACAGAATAACACGAGTGAACAAGATAACACGAGTGAACAGGATAACACGAGTAAACAGGATAACACGAGTGAAGAGGATAACACGAGTGAACTTGATAACACGAGTGAACAGGATAACACGAGTAAACAGGATAACACGAATGAACAGGATAACACAAGAGAACAGAATAACACGAGTGAACAAAGATAACACGAGTAAACAGGATAACACGAGTGAAAAGGATAATATGAGTCAGCAGGACAACACGAGTGAACAGAATAAAACGAGTGAACAGGATAACACGAGCGAACAGGAAAACACGAGTGAACAGAATAACACGAGTGAACAGATAACAGAGTGAAAGGATAGTGATAGAGTGAAACACGAGTAACAGTGAATAGGGGTGATAACACGAGTGAACACCAGTGAACAGAGTGAGCCTGCCACTCAGATACACAAGAGTGAACTTGCCACTCAGATACACAGAGTGAACCCATGAAACAGAGTGAGCCTGCCACTCAGATACACAAGAGTGAACTTGCCACTCAGATACACAAGAGTGAACCTGCCACTCAGATACACAAGAGTGAACCTGCCACTCAGATACACAAGAGTGAACCTGCCACTCAGATACACAAGAGTGAATCTGCCACTCAGATACACAAGAGTGAATCTGCCACTCAGATACACAAGAGTGAATCTGCCACTCAGATACACAAGAGTGAATCTGCCACTAGATACACAAGAGTGAACTGCCACTCGATACACAAGAGTGAACCTGCCACTCTGATACACAAGAGTGAACCTGCCACTCAGATACACAAGAGTGAACCTGCCACTCAGATACACAAGAGTGAACCTGCCACTCAGATACACAAGAGTGAATCTGCCACTCAGATACACAAGAGTGAACCTGCCACTCAGATACACAAGAGTGAACCTGCCACTCAGATACACAAGAGTGAACCTGCCACTCAGATACACAAGAGTGACCCTGCCACTCAGATACACAAGAGTGAACCTGCCACTCAGATACACAAGAGTGAACCTGCCACTCAGATACACAAGAGTGACCCTGCCACTCAGATACACAAGAGTGAACCTGCCACTCAGATACACAAGAGTGACCCTGCCACTCAGATACAAAGTTACAGTCATTTTGCCTCTGATTGCCATGTACTCAGCTTTCTCTACTATATTTCTCTCATCAAAAAAAAATCTCTCGTCACGGTTTCGTAAATTTTTCGTCACGCTTTCGTTCGTCTTTCGTCCGTCCGTGTGTCTACCGCGGTCACTGTGTCTAAAGTTGTCACAGTGTCTACAGTGGTCACAGTGTCTACAGTGGTCGATGTGTCTACAGTAATCACAGTGTCTACATTGATCACTGTGTCTATAGTGATTACAGTAGTCAAAGAATCTACAGTGTCTACAGTGGTTACAGTGTCTACAGTAATCACAATGCACACAGTGTCTACAGTGCTTACAGTGATCAGTGGTCAATGTCAATAGTGATCACAGTGTCTACAGTGGTTACAGTGCACAGTGTCTACAGTGCACAGTGACTCAGTACTATGTCTAACAGTTAACACTGTGGCTAACAGTTAACACTGTGGCTAACAGTTAGCACTGTGGCTAACAGTAAACACAGTGGCTAACAGTTAACACTGTGGCTAACAGTTAACACTGTTCCTAACAGTTAACACTGTGGCTAACAGTTAACACTGTGGCTAACAGTTAACACTGTGGCTAACAGTTAACAATGTGACTAACAGTTAACAGTGATACGCTATCATACACTTGCATATACACCAAAATGCGTATCATCTGCGTCCCATTGTCTTTACGCTGCTTGTATTGTTTTGGTGAGAGTGAGTGAATGAGCGAGTGAGTGAATGAGCGAGTGAGTGGGTGATTGAGCGAGTGAGTGAGCGAGTGAGCGAGTGAGTGGGTGATTGAGCAAGTGAGTGGGGAATGAGCAAGTGAGTGGGTGAATGAGCGAGTGAGTGGGTGAATGAGCAAGTGAGTGGGTGAATGAGCAAGTGAGTGGGTGAATGAGCAAGTGAGTCGGTGAATGAGCAAGGTATGAGCGAGGTAGCGGGTGAATGAGTAGACAAGAGTAGTAAATATCATGTAGGTGTTGAGTACACAATTATAACCCTAAGAGACAACAGAGAGAGACTTCAGATTAATTGTGTGGGTGTGTGTGTGTGTACTCACCTATTTGTGGTTGCAGGGGTCGATTCAAAGCTCCTGGCCCCGCCTCTGTGTATGAGTGTGTGCGTGTGTGTGCGTGCATGCGTGCGTGCCCTATCACGCATTGATCCTGGTACAGTAACAGCATTAACAACGGCAGCAGTAACGGCAGCTGTAACAGCAGCAGCAATAGCCGTAACAACAGCAGCAAAGTCACAGTGTCGACCCAGCGAACTCAAAGTGCCGACGCAGACCACAACAACTTCCGCTGAAACCAATGTTGCAACACTTCCGGTTGTGGGGAACGACGAACTCCCTCCCTCCTTCCGTCATTTCCCTTCTCTAACTCCCTCCCTTCATTTCCAACCCCCCCCCCCACCTATCTTCCCTCACTCATTTCCCTTCGTTTCCCTTCCCTTGTTCCATTCCTCCCCCTCTCCCCTTCCTATACTCCCTTTCCTTCACTCCCCTTCCTCCCTCCACTCCTCTCTTTATCTCTCCTTTTTTCCCTTCACCTTCCCTACCTTCTTCCCTATCTTCTCCCCTCCCTCCCTACCATCTTCCATATCTTCTCCCCTCCCTCCCTACTTCTTCCCTATCTTCTCCCTCCCTCCCTACCTTCTTCCCTATCTTCTCCCCTCCCTCATTATCTTCCCTATCTTCTCTCCTTCCTCCCTATCTTCTTCCCTATCTTCTCCCTCCTCCCTACCTTCTATCATATCTTCTCCCCTCCCTCCCTATCTTCTTCCCTATCTTCTCCCCTCCCTCATTATCTTCTTCCCTATCTTCTCCCCTTCCTCCCTACCTTCTTCCCTATCTTCTCCCCTCCCTCCCTACCTTCTTCCATATCTTCTCCCCTCCCTCCCTGTCTTCTTCCCTATCTTCTCCCCTCCCTCCCTACCTTCTTCCCTATTTTCTCCCCTCCCTCATTATCAACTTCCCTATCTTCTCCCCTTCCTCCCTACCTTCTTCCTTATCTTCTCCTCTCCTTCCCTACCTTCTTCCCTATCTTCTCCCCTCCCTCCCTACCTTTCCTCCCTAGCCCTTCAAGAAAGGGGACGAGATGCCTCAATGCTGGTCAAGGACTCTTTATCCAAGGAAACGGATCTACTCTCTTCTTCCTGGGATAAAATGAGATCACCTACCAGGCACTGTGTGACACCATGCATACAGTGCCAATCCTTCTCTCTCACAGCCTAGTTAGCTTATTATTTTTGTTTAAGGCCTTAAAGTTTACCTCGTGGCTCAGTGGCCATAACGTTCAACTAACAACCGAAAGTTTCTGAGTTCAGTCCCTGTGCAGAGCGTAAATTAGGATGACAAGTCCGTTAGTGGGATGGATTGTGAAGGAACTGCCTAGTATGGGCCAACAGGCCTGCTGCAGTGTTCCTCCTTTCTTATGTTAAGACTGCCGGAATAAGACACATGTGCACAAGCAAGACATTTTATAAAGGAGGTGTTTCGCCACTGATGACTTTATTAGTCATAATGCAGGGATGCCGTAGCTGGAAGACAGTATTTATAGCAGGGAAATGACTACCAAATAGGTAAAACTGGTCAATTAGCGAGAAGTCTTTTAAAACTAAGTCCTTTCTAAAAAATTCTCTTATACGTTTAAAGACATATTTTTTTCATTTAACTTATTGTAAAAATTAATAATTTTATACCAAAAGAATCTTAGAAAATTTACCTAACCTTACCATACCACGGGTGGGGTTCGAACCCGCGGTCAGAGAGTCTCAAAACTCCAGACCGTCGCATAAGCCACTGGGCCGTAAGCAACGGTCTGGAGTTTTGAGACTCTGACCGCGGGTTCCAACCCCACCCGTGTTATGGTTTGTTTGCAATCGTGTCATTACGATTTCATGAGTACCTAACCTTATAACAAGCGCAGTTTAATTTAGCCTAATCCAACTAAATATATTTTAGATAAGTTTACAATAATTTAATAATAAATAAACACAATGAAATATATTTTTTTCGTTAGGTTCAGAATGATTTTTGCGAAATTATTGCATACACAAATTTTCGCTTGCCTTATTCGGCAAGAAGAAGGTTACTATTTTAGCCAAAATCACAAATTTTACCTATACATTGCTAGTCACGGCATTATGCCACCCCCTCCCCCACGCACGTACCAAAACACAAACACATACCATGAAATATTAAAATATATATATACTATATATATTTGCACACTTACTGAGGTTTTAATACTTGGTGCTGCGTCCTTTACGCTTAATCACGTCCCTCAGCCGTGCAGGAAGACTCTCACACAAATTCTTGAGGGTTTGGGGAGGTATATTATTCCATGCCTCATGTAGAGCAGCCTCCAGCCGCAGGATGGAACTGTTATCCTTGCCCAGTAAACTTCGTTTCATTATTGACCAGAGGTTCTCAATAGGGTTTACGTCTGGGGAATTGCCTGGCCAGTCATTAAAGAACCTCCCTTCACAGTCTTTAAGCCACAGATTTTGAGGTATGACACGGTGCACCGTCCTGCATAAAAACCGTAGCCACACACTTGTCAAACGCCTCAGGTAAATTGTCACACAATAACTCCAGATAATTATACTGGTTCATAGACTGGTTTTTGGGAAGCACAATGAGTTCACCAACACTCTGAGCACTGAAACACCCCCAAACCATGAGCGAGCCTGGGTGTTTGGTGGTCCCACAGGTGTAGCATGGGTCTAGCGGGTCACTACCTCTTGGCCGGTACACATGTCCCCCCACGGTTACAGGTGACGGTGAAGGTTGCTTCATCACTCCAAAGTACTTCAGAACACTGTTGAGGAGTCCAGTGAAGATATTCTTTGCATAATCCAGCCTACGTTTCTTCTGTGGCTTGGAGAGGATCGGTTTCTTAACCTGGCGGTGACTACTGTAGCCCAGTTCTGACACACATCTGTTAATAGTTCTTACAGACACCTTTGAGAGAAGATGTGGGTTCTTTTCTTTCAATTCCCTAGCAGTTATCTTAATTGTACTCTCTAACTGCTTCTTTAACACAGTTAAGGAACGAACAGATATTTTCTTCGAGGGCCAGGCCGAGGTTTGGCAGACGGTAACTCGACACCGCCACCAGCCTTGAAACACTGCACCCAGTTTCTCACTGAACGCTCACACACACCAACATTCTCTACTATTTCGTCTGTTGCCCAGCATTGTCAAGCCCTATGACTTGAGCTATAGTTTCAGGTGTTAAAGACTTCCTTTTACCCATAATCAAACATGTATAGCCCCAAACCCAAAGGGAACACCGGACAAAAGATGGGGCGGATGAGAGACATAAGTGCAACACTTCTTCTCACCACAGCAGCCACGAGCCACGTAAGCACTGAAGAGTCACTGTGGAGTGTGGCGGTAGTCCGTGACGTCATGCTAACGGCTGCTACCCGGCATAATGCACTGACGAAATTAGACTCCCCTGTATGGTAGGCCTTTGATTTTCGTCACGGCATTATACCGGGCGCTCACCCGGTATAATGCCTTGACTAGAACTGCATATATATATATATATATATGTGTGTGTGTGTGTGTGTGTGTGTGTGTGTGTATGTGTGTGTGTGTGTGTATGTGTGTGTGTGTGTGTATGTGTGTGTGTGTGTTGTATATCTTATCGCATCCTCCGCAAGGGTTCCTATACACACCAGCACTGATTTCTGCGGAGCTGACTAGTTTCAGTCAAGCTAGACCCTTAAATGATGGTCGTGGAATCGGTCGCTACTCTAATATGGCTGCCTTTGAGTGCTGGAGAAACGTTGTTTGTCCCATTACTGACAGGAAGGGCAATGCATCTGGAAAATTTCTCGTGTGTTGTTGTTGTTGCTATCTTTGATATGGAGACCTCGCGTTCTGCACTCAGAGACGAGCAATGATGGAAACTATAGTTTCTCAAAGACTTGTGTGATGTATTCACACTCCTGAAGAAAGTGTGTGCTGGAGATACTATAAGCCCTTAGGAAGGAACCGGTGATGACACCTCGATTGGTTCTGGTATCGTGGTGTGAACAGAAGTGAATGAGGTCGTCTTCATTAATGGACTTCCTGTAATCTTTAAGTGTCTGTCATCATGTGTGTGTGTAAAAGGGCATTCAGGAAAAAGTAGATTTTTGTCCCTTTAACTTGAATTTAATAGTTGGTTCGGTGTTGTTGATTGTGCTGAGAATGCTATGTATATTACAGTAAGTCTCTTTAAAGACCACCTGTATGTCGTCGACAAAGCGTAGCCATGTAATGGCGATAGTTATAGCAGGAAGAATATGGACAAACTCGAATGGCTTTATTTGGAGATTACCTAATGTAGCACTTATGGCGAAGGTCATGACCATCCCAAGAGACTGTATTTTTTTTGTATCCCTGTAGCTGAAGCTGTTATAATTTGTGAACAATTCCTCAAGGTCGATAAGATCTTGACTGGGTACTGTGAGGTCAAAAGCTCTTACTCTGCTGCGAAGTGGGATAGTTTTGTGTAGTCGATACACTGGTGAACAAGGCTGTGACATCAAAACTGGCTAGGCATTTAATTTTAATACTGATGTATGTGACACAGTTGATAATATCTCATGAATACTTGGAGTGTGCCTGGCCAATAGTACCCGTAAGTTTAGATACATGTTTAACGAGGATCCCTGCCAGTGTGTGTGTGTGTGTGTGGGGCACTGCCAATATCTGATGTGAGGGTCTAAGAGGGATATTGGGCTTGTGGGTTTTAGGTAACCCATAAAGTCTGGCTGGTCTAGGATTGCTGGGTAGGAGATGCAAAAGTCTCTTGTCCTGTTCAGGTTTTCGGAGTATCATCGACCTTAGCTTATAAACGACTTAATCGCGTTTAAAAATATAGATGCTCCTGGGGGCTTCCTTGGGGTCCCCAAGGAATTCTACGTCCTCTTTTCGACTTTACTTTCTTCTTTAGTTAGTGCTCTTTCCCCTCCACTCTCATTCTTTCCTTTCTTGTGCTTCTTCCTTTTTTCCCACCTTTTTATTATTTACTTCCTCCCCTCCCTCTCTATCTTCCACTTTATATCCCCTCCTCCCACTCTCCCTCAACCAGAAATTGTCATGTCCGAGCAACAAAGACAGATGTGCCGATGCTGGTCTGTGACCAAGCCAGCTGACAAATAGTAACAATGACAAGTACACGGAAGCTTAATTGACGATGTGTTGCCCACGCACGGAGGCATTATCAAGTCACAAATCTTCCATGTAACTGCACTTTTTCCTCTCATTTCCCAGCCAGGCTGGTCAGAGACTAGGCCATGATTAACTGGTTGAGGATAGAGCTTTTACACTATCCTTTTCTCTGAATAGAAAAAGCTGTTTTAGCGCTGCATGAAATACAATACTGTACAGTATTGTAGGACAACTGCGTGGAGGTCACCCTCAATTGGTAAGTAAGAACTCTGTCTCAGAGAGAAAGCAGTGCGAAACACTTTCCCTTGGACCAGTGTGGAATATTGCTCCACCAAAACAAGAGGCTGAAGCCGAGTGTGAAACCGATCAGAAGAGGCTTTCTCAAGTTATCGCATGGCAATAAAATTCGGGACTGGCCTTCATTAAATTAACGAGGTCGCCTTCGCCTGGTAATAGTTGCACCAACGTTAGCAGTTTGAAGCTGATCGGTTGAGGTGTTCTCCTATTATAATCGAAAATATTATGCAGTAAAAGATCAGGCAACACTTCAAGGTACCACTTCACAGAAACCTAAAGATTCAGGCAACCGTTTGAAGGTAACCCTTTGAAAATACTTAATAATTGCTCAGTTTGCTTACACTAATGTCAAAGATAAAATGCAGTGTCAAATAATGCTCAAATTTTGTATGTGAGAGCTTATCGTTATTCTTAATGATATAATGAATTTCCTCTCTTCTCTTCTTTGCCAGCCCTCTCTTCTTTCCTCTGTCTATCTCCCATAACCGTCTATTCATATTTTATTACCCTCCTTTAGTCCTCATTCCTCCCTCCTATCTCCCTGCCTTCCCTCTGCTCCTCCCTCCTTCACTGGCGTTCCCGTCAATACTCATCACGGGGCCGCCGCCTCGCACCCTGCCTTGCCACACACACTTTATAAATCTAATTTCGGGACGCGATGAAACCTTTGAACCAAACGTAACCAACCTCTACGCCTGTGTAATCATAACATTTGCAAGCGTGCGTGCGTGCGTGTGTGTATACGCGCGCGTGCGTGTGTGTGTGTATGTGTGTGTGTGTGTGTGTGTGTGTGTGAGTGTTACCATTTGTCCATCTATGCGTGCGTGTGTGTGTGTTAGTTACCATTTTGTCCTAGGCACATGTCGATTAAACACTAGGCCTGATGTATATGTGTGTGTGTGTTTTCTTACCTATTTATACTCACCTTTATGTGGTTGCAGAGGTCGAATCTCAGCTCCTGGTCGGCCCTGCCTTTCAAGCTGTCGCTTACCTGAATCACTTCCTCCTAGTGTTGTGAGCCCTGTCGTACCTGCGCCTAAAACTATGTATGGAATTGTTATGCAAATGGTTCAGAAAATCGACAAGTTGATTAATGAGACACTTATGCAACACTTGGGTATCTTTATTGTGGAACGTTTCGTAAGCCATTGGACTTCCTCAGTCCAGTACAGAGAAGAATGGTGAGAAGATGAGGAGAAGGTTGAGTAATCAGTCCTTCAGCGTGGAGTCAATGTGTTCATATCCAAGTGTTCCACGAGTGTTTCATTCTCTGTGTAGGGAGCCTGCCTCCACCACATCATCTTCAGAGTGCCTCCACCACATCATCTTCAGAGTGCCTCCACCACATCATCTTCAGAGTGCCTCCACCACATCATCTTCAGAGTGCCTCCACCACATCATCTTCAGAGTGCCTCCACCACATCATCTTCAGAGTGCCTCCACCACATCATCTTCAGAGTGCCTCCACCACATCATCTTCAGAGTGCCTCCACCACATCATCTTTAGAGTGCCTCCACCACATCCTCCTCAGAGTGCCTCCACCACATCATCTTCAGAGTGCCTACACCACATCATCTTCAGAGTCCTTCCACCACATCATCTTCAGAGTGCCTCCACCACATCACCTTCAGAGTGCCTCCACCACATCTTCAGAGTGCCTCCACCACATCATCTTCAGAGTGCCTCCACCACATCATCTTCAGAGTGCCTCCACCACATCATCTTCAGAGTGCCTCCACCACATCATCTTCAGAGTGCCTCCACCACATCATCTTCAGAGTGCCTCCACCACATCATCTTCAGAGTGCCTCCACCACATCATCTTCAGAGTGCCTCCACCACATCATCTTCAGAGTGCCTCCACCACATCATCTTCAGAGTGCCTCCACCACATCATCTTCAGAGTGCCTCCACCACATCATCTTCAGAGTGCCTCCACCACATCATCTTCAGAGTCCTCCACCACATCATCTTCAGAGTGCCTCCACCACATCATCTTCAGAGTGCCTCCACCACATCACCTTCAGAGTCCTCCACCACATCTTCAGAGTGCCTCCACCACATCATCTTCAGAGTGCCTCCACCACATCATCTTCAGAGTGCCTCCACCACATCATCTTCAGAGTGCCTCCACCACATCATCTTCAGAGTGCCTCCACCACATCATCTTAGAGTGCCTCCACCACATCACTCTTCAAAGTGCCTCCACCACATCATCTTCAGAGTGCCTACACCACATCATCTTCAGAGTCCTTCCACCACATCATCTTCAGAGTGCCTCCACCACATCACCTTCAGAGTGCCTCCACCACATCTTCAGAGTGCCTCCACCACATCATCTTCAGAGTGCCTCCACCACATCATCTTCAGAGTGCCTCCACCCATCTCTTCAGAGTGCTCACCATCATCTTCAGAGTGCCTCCACCCATAATCTTCAGAGTCCTCCACCCCATCATCTTCAGAGTGCCTCCACCACATCATCTTCAGAGTGCCTCCACCACATCATCTTCAGAGTGCCTCCACCACATCATCTTCAGAGTGCCTCCACCACATCATTTTCAGAGTGCCTCCACCACATCATCTTCAGAGTGCCTCCACCACATCATCTTCAGAGTGCTTCCACTTCCTCCGCCGTGAGACTGAGGAAGTACTTTCTTATGACTCATCTGTGGGTTTAACTTTACAAAATGTAGTTGCTGTTTGCTGCCCGTCTTGTTGTGTAGAAGTTCTCTCGTCGCTGACAACGAAGTGGAGCCAAGTGCGGTACCTTGACAACATTAGCCTGGTGTTGAAGGCTCTGCTGAAATGCGAGATCTGTCCAGGCTGGGTTCAGGCGACAGATGAGTCGTCTTGCTCTGTTTTCTAGTCTGGCAAGAAGCCGGGGGACAGGCAGTCCAAGAAAGTATATCGTTTTTAAGGTGTGAGCGCACTTGTGCCTCTTACAGAGTCTTCCAGCCTGAACTATAGAGCAAATGCGAGATACGTGTAAGCTTACCGACCGCCTTGTTTGTAAGATTTACTACGTGGTTCTCTCTCTCTCTCTCTCTCTCTCTCTCTCTCTCTCTCTCTCTCTCTCTCTCTCTCTCCTCTCCTCTCTCCTTCCCTCTCCCTGATTCACTGGAACACCTGCAGTGTCACCTTTCACTCGCTGTTCTTGAACTTGGCACCACCATCAGGTGGGTGGGTGAAGGTAGCCCTGTACTCAATTATGTTTGAGCAAGTCGAATTGCAGCTTCTGGTCCCTCCTTCCTACCCTCACCGGATTGGCGTAGTTGGTTCGCAACCTCCTGGGCCCTATGATAACCATTGCAACACTATGTGGGAGTTGGCTTGTGCTGCCTTGTCATCAGATTGTTGCCGTAGTAGTGGTTATTGCCGTGGTTGTTGTTGTGGTTGTTGCCGTGGTTGTTGTTGTGGTTGTTATCGTGCTTGTAGCACAGTTCAGTGTACAGGCTGAGCGCTGTTATTTCAACTCATTTGAAACTCGAAGCCTTCAAAGGCAGCTCTGCCACCACTGCTGTTGGACCAACACCCACGTGTCTAGGTACTGCTAGTTGAACACTGGCAGCTGGTGCAAGGGGGACTTGCCCACACGTCTCGACCCACAATGGAACTGAACCCGGGACTTTGCGGTGGAAATTGTAAGCCCTCAGCCAGTGTGATCTGAGAGCTCCACCAGTGTGGAGTTTCACTATATGGTTGATCAAGTGAGGGCTCCAAGGTGGTGCCGTATATTCCAAAATGCGCCTGAAATATGTGCTTCAGTCGCTACACGATCCGAGAAAGGTATCCCCGTATACCTTAAGCCCAACCTCTCTATCTCAGTGCAAGCAAAATAAAAAATATTAGCACAGAGTGAGGAAAGACCAGCTTTGCAAGTTTAAAGACAATCACAGGATGCATTCTGGAGTTATCGCACATAGACTAATATACCAAAATACACCAGCACTATAAGCTTGACAGTGATCAAAAATTGCATTATAAACGTATCAGTATTGAAGGTTTGAATCCCATTCTGATACAGTCTTTCTTAATACATCTCATTATGCCTTCTATTCACTGGATGTTTACTACCCACTTAAGCACCTTCCTCTTTACTCATACCTGCTCTTACACTTCATCTCGGCTTTCACATCAGTGTCCAATCTTTTCTTGTAGAAGTGTATTTCCCATCTAAGAACCCTCGCTTGTTATCTCTTATGTATCTGTTTATAGATACTCCATTATCTTTCTTCATATATTTCGTAGCTTTGTGGCTATTATGTTTCCAAAAACTGGCTTATATTCAGATTTTTGTTGTCAGTTTTCCGACTAGTGCCCCGTTTATGTTGGCTTTATTCCCTTGTTGTGGGGTCACACAGGTCCTCTACTGCAGTATCAGTGGTGATGTTCTGTTTGCTTCGGTTGTTCTCTTTGTCCAGGCTCTACAGGATCGTCGTGTGTAACACCTGGGTATCTTTACTGCCTAGACGTTTCGCATGCACAAAAGACTTCTTCAGTCGAATACAGGTGAATATAACTGCAGGTAGTAGTAGTAGTGGTAGTGGTGGTGATGGTGGTGGTAGTAATGGTAGGAGGAAAGAGCTCACGATGACGTTTCGGTCCTACTTAGACCATTTAAATGGTCCAGGTCGGACCGAAACGTCGTCGCTAGCTTCTCTCTCCTATGTTCGGGTTATATGTGCATTGTTCCAGTTACGGTATTGTGCCTTTTTGTTCTTTATCAGTAGTAGTAGTAGCAGTTTCGGACGCGATAAGTCTGTCATCCTTGATAGGTGGGGGTCAGTCCCTCGGAACTGTATACCATCAGTCAAATGATTTTTTTTTTTTCAAAATCATTAACCTTCCCCGCTAATTACTTCAATGTTTCCTCCGGTGCTCGTTGCTCATCCCCTTCCTAACCATCCTCTGAGCAACCTCTCCAGATTCCTCGTTGAATACCTCATTGATCACTGCACTCGGGTCTACACACTCATCCCTTGTCATTTCAACCCTCTCTTTATTAAGTCTCATTACCGGGTTCCGTAACTCTTATCTCCTGTCTGGGCATCAATTTTGGTTCTTCTCTTTTTTTCTATTATTATTATTATTATTATTATTATTATTATTATTATTATTATTATTATTATTAGTGGTGGGAGAAGTAGTAGTATTATTGTTATTATTATTGTTATTATTATTATTATTCACGGGAAAGAGAGGCCACCAGGTTGGATTTGAAGGAGCGGGGTAAATCCAATTCCTTGGATGAAGAGCCCGTAAAGACGAAACAAAAGAGCTGTAGGCCAAACGTCTTTTGGGGGGGTGGTTACCGTGAACAGGTCAAGGTCTCTTGATCCAAGGAATTGGAGGGGCTACCTCCCCTCACTTTGCATAAAACCTAGTTGCCCCTCGTCGAATTCTTCATGCGCTGTATGGTCTCCGTTGGTCTGGCCTCCGTGGGTCTGGCCTCCGTGGGTCTGGCCTCCGTGGGTCTGGCCTCCGTGGGTCTGGCTAACATGGGGTCCGGTCCTCATGAGTTTCGCCTCTCATGGGTTTGGCGCTTTCCCATGAACGTGATAATGAAGTGTTGGTCCTCAATGATTCTTCCACCTCATTGACGTTTGTACTCGGGTAGAAAGTTGAGGTGAGTTCCAGTCAGTGGAACCAGTCAACGGGAAAGCCTCCCCAGTCAGCCAGTTAATAACAAGCTAGTTAACAAGCAGTTAGCCAGCCAATCAGCCAGTTAACAAGCCAGTTAGCTAACTAGTCAGCCACCTATCCAGCCAGTTAACAAGCCGGCCAGCCAGCCAGTTAACAAGCCAGTTAGCCAGCCACTTAAGTGAAACTGATGGGAAACGCTGGTTGGTGTTCATCTTCGTCTATTACTCACCATGAGAAACACTCAATAATTTTCACTACACAGCTTAAGACGTGGGAATGTCACATAAGTTTGTAATCTATCATCTGACAGCTGAGAGTCTATAAAACATATATTTCACTTGACAGTTAATAGTGATTTTTCCAGGTTCTAATTCTCTATTTACTTCCAAGTAAGGAACACCACCTAAGGGGTGGTGTTCCCTTAGGTGGTGTTCCTTGATGTTACGGAACTAGTGCGATTCATAACCTGAGTCGGTACAAGGGAACCAACTTTTCCGAATCATTCAGATTGAAGTGACTCACTTGTAAGTAGGTGGTAATGTGTCGGTGTTCATCTCGTTCTTTTAAAGTTTCACTGCCAGAAAATGATGATTCTGAATCTTTATTGGAATCACAGAGACCAACATTGTCAAGCGCTAAAAAATATAATTCGCTACCGTATTTCGCGGCTTATAAGACTTGTTTTAGTTTCAATGGCTCGGCATCGGACGTAACTGGGAGAGCTACAGCCCAACCCACACCCCAAACCCCACACCCCACACCCCAAACCCCACACCCCACACCACAAACTTATAGCTCCCGTCACTGACTTTCAGTTTATAGGACGCAGGCTGGTTTTTGGAGACATTTTATGGACAAAAAAAATGCGTCTAATAAGCCGCGAAATACGGTAATTTTTATTGACGTCTTTGGTAAATGATACTTTGTAGAGCAAATATATCAGTAATGAGCATAATGGAAAAACATTGATCTTGATTAAGACACATGTGCAACAGTTGTGTATCATTATTTTTAAAACGTTTCGCTTACACAGTAGACTTCTTCAGTTAAATACGGAGGCAGCAGGTTAAGTAGTGACATGAAGATGATTAATCAGTCCATCAACCTCAAATACTATTTATCGAAAGTTTCTGGACTGATTACATCATCTTCATGTCACTACTTAACCTGCTGCCTCCGTATTTAACTGAAGAAGTCTACTGTGTAAGCGAAACGTTTCAGCAATAATAATACCCAACTGTTGCATATACTACTATGTGTTAATCATCAACTTGTCGGTATTTTATACCATCTTCAACAAAACATTGATCTTACAATAATTCTCAAGTAATGGGACAATTTAGTGTACCAGAAGTACAGTACCTTATTTACAGTCAATAAGTGACATGACTGTTTACATTTTGTACACTTTGTAAACTGTGTACAATGTGACATGAATATCAGCGTAAATACATTGTCAGTGATCCACACATCAACAACACCTTAAATAGCCTATCCATGATAAATACAACGATTGTAAGACAGTAGCCAAGACCCTGACACACGTGGAGCACCAGCAGCGACCATCACCCTGGAGGTGGACATACCAAGGTCCCATTACCACAATGTCCCGTTTACAATGTCCCGTTTACAATGTCCCGTTTACAATGTCCCGTTTACAATGTCCCGTTTACAATGTCCCGTTTACAATGCTGTGCAGAATAATTCTCATAAGCCATAACTGTGATAGTACACATTCACTAAGCACCGCACCCGCCAGGATGATGTTTCGCTCCGTCAGAATGTTTCGCTCCGTCAGAATGTTTCGCTCCGTCCTGCATTATTGTCAAATCACAGCTGAGAGAGTCAGAGGCAGGGAAGGTTTTTTACCGTCTACTGCAGGAATGTGCACAGTGGGATGGGCATTCTTTACTTTTCTTATCGTCTTTCTGTCAATTACTTGACTCTGAAATTTCCACAGCTCGCAGTTCCTTCTCTCGTCTTGGTCATTCTTCCGATTTAATAAACTCTGCTTACTCTCATGCTAAACGGGCTTTCCTCTCTCCCAGACACACTTTTGCTAAATATCCTATTCTTTGCCTTCTCTGTATTTCCAATCTTCAAAACCTCCGTCCTCTAGCTATCACCTTGACTTTTCGTTAAACTTATATCCTTCACACTTCTTCTATCACTGATGCTTCCAGTGTCTACTTCATTTCCTGCTTTTGTCCTCTCCAATACTTTGGAGAAACTTGCCGCTCTCTTTCTGACAGACTTAAAGACCTCAAAGGAAGTGTTTTCCTTGGCAACACCAATAATTCTCTTTTCTGTCATGTCAGAGATCACAACCATCCTATTAACTGGTCCTCTGCTAAAATTATCAACCCTTTTTCTAGCCTTCAAAAATGCACCATCTTGCTGAAGCAGTTCTTGTACATAGCTTTCCTAATATGAATCTTAGTTCTGGCTTTGTTTCTGTAGATACCTGCCTTTCCCATTACGTTGTGAAATGCTCTAAACTTCAGAACACCCATGACTTGACCTGACCTTTGCTGCCTCCTCTCCTTCCGCTTCACCTGTCTTCTGCATTATCCTCTTCTTTGCCTTTTCCGTCTTCTGCTTTGGTGGGTTGTGTTGCTGTGATTTTCTCCGTGGGGCTTTAGCCCACAGCCCGTGGGCAAGTAGACCTCTTTCAGTGTCTCCTTTGTTCTCTTGTTCTTGTACACTACCACTTCTAACACGATTACTAATTTTTTTTCACTATTGCTTTTACTACTCTCTCTCTCTCTCTCTCTGCTATTACTTCTACCACTTGTTTTACCATCGCCACTACTTCAGTATTACTACTACAACTGTGCTGCTACTACTACCACCACCACCACCACCAGTACCACAACTACTACTGCTACTACCATTATTACTACTAACACCATCGTGCTCCTTCTCCTCCCTTCTCCAATTGTCTTCTGGCCTTCCCTGACTCCTATTCTCTCAGTTGTAATTTGACAATGGTCCAGAACGAACCAAAACGTCATCCTGACGTTCCTCTCCTACTTGCAGCTCTTTGGTGAATTGTTCCAAGCAGTGTATTGTGACTTTTTATTATTTGTGGTAGTACACAGATAGCCAGCAGCATTAAGAACCTAAAAGAAGGTCCTGGACAACAAAGATATGAAGACAGGCACTATGATCCTTGTGAACTATGATCCTTGTGAACTATGATCCTTGTGAACTATGATCCTTGTGAAGCAAATTCACAAAAGCGGCTGCCCAGCTCAAGAGACAAGCTCCAGGGAAGCCTTGAGCCAAGGCGAATGTTTAGATGCTTCTGAGGTGTGGCATGGCGGCCGAGCGAAGCGCGGTAGAATTGTTGCTCAGACACACACACAATAATCACAGGTAACAAGCATGTTGCATAAAAAAATTGATGAGTCACAGTTGTGAGACAGGTAAGGGGGCCACGCCCCCTCCAGGCCTCTAACTAATTAGCATGAGCGTGGGAACACTGAGCTAGCTGCCACAGGTAAGATGGAACACCATTGATGTGTTCCATCATGCTGCCTCTCTCATTTTTCACAGCTGCGTCATCAAAAATATACACCAGAATATCATGAAATATTGTTCGAAAATCACGGAACGGGTGGGTTAACATAATGACCTGTGAGTTTTAGGACTCACAGGCCATGGGTTCAAGTCCCACCCGTTCCCCGGTTTAATCATAAAATATAATACTGTCATCCCAACTTTGGAACACAATCAACAATTTTTAAGACATTGGGCAAAAATGGCAAATTGTTCATTCTAAAAATAAGTAAATAATAATAATAATAATAATAATAGTAATAATAATAATTATAATAATAATAATAATAATAATAATAATAATAATAATAATAATAAATTATAATAATACTAACAACAATTATTATTAATAGTAGTAGTAGTATAATTATTATTAACGATATACAATGATATGCTAATTTATCAGAAAACACATACGAACATTTGTGTCTCACCTGTATGCATGCCACAAAAACAGTCCCCTTCCTCGGAACAAACTTGATTACATTCATTTGCCCAAACGCTGTATAATTCGAATGAAAATAACAAAATAATAATAATAATAATAATAATATTAATAATAATAATAATAATGAAATAATAAAAATATAATAATAATAATAATAATAATAATAATGAAAATAATAATAATAATAATAATAATAATAATAATAATAATAATAATAATAATAATAATAATAATAATAATAATAATAATAATAATAAAAGCGACCAGCAAACAAAATATAAGATCAAGTGTTGATTACGAGCCAGACTGAACTGAACCGTCATTCAGGTTCCAGTTCCAGTTTGTGTTCTCGCTGTCAATGGTTCCAGTAAAGGAATAGAGGATTTATTCTCCACGAATATCGTTGTGCTTTGTTCCAGTAACGGCACGATTAGATTTATTCTTCAGCGACACGTTTGTGATTTGTTCCAGTATTGTGAGATTTATTCTCCAGTGATACCTTTGTTCACTCCTCAAGTAGTGTTTTAAGTATATAACCAAACATGAAAATCAGAAGTGTTACTTCTGAGGGTGTGTGTGTGTGTGTGTGTGTGTGTGTGTGTACTCACCTAGTTGTACTCATCTATATGTCGTTATCATGTCCCCCTATCTATCCTGTCCTCCAGTATCGTCAGGTCGACTTCCCTTAACCTTTCCTCGTAGTACATACCCCTTAGCTCCGAGACTAGTCTTGTTGCAAACCTTTGTACTTTCTCTAGTTTCTTTACGTGCTTCGCTAGGTGTGGGTTCCAAACTGGTGCTGTATACTCCAATATGGGCCTAACATACACAGTGTATAGGGTACTGAACGATTCCTTATTAAGATGTCGAAATGCTGTTCTTAGGTTTGCTAGGCGCCTTAGGTTGATGTGCACCTCAGGAGATGTGCCTGGTGTTATACTCACTCCAAGATCTTTTTCCTTGAGTGAGGTTTGTAGTCTCTGGCCCCCTAGACTGTACTCCGTCTGCGGTCTTCTTTGCCCTTCCCCAATCTTCATGACTTTGCACTTGGAGGGGTTGAACTCCAGGAGCCAATTGCTGGACCAGGCTTGCAGCCTGTCCAGATCCCTTTGTTGTTCTGCATGGTCCTCGTCCGATTGAATTCTTCTCATCAACTTCACATCATCTGCGAACAGGGACACTTCGGAGGTTATTCCTTCCGTCATGTCGTTCACAAATACCAGAAACAGCACCGGTCCTAGGACTGACCCCAGTGGAACTCCACTCGTCACCGGCGCCCACTCTGACACCTCAACACGTACCATGACTCGCTGCTGTCTTCCTGACAGGCATTCCCTGATCTATTGGTCCTCCAGCTTTTGCACTAATCTATTGTGTGGAACTGTGTCAAACGCCTTCTTACAGTCCAAGCAAATGCAATCTACCCACCCCTCTCTCTCTTGTCTTACTGCTGTCACCCTTTCATAGAACTCCAGTAGGTTTGTGACATAATTTTCCGTCCCTGAAACCGTGTTGGCTGTCGTTGATAAGCTCATTCCTTTCTAGGTGCTCCACAACTCTTCTCCTGATAATCTTCTCCATGACTTTGCATACTATACATGTCAGTGACACTGGTCAGTAGTTTAGTGCTTCATGTCTGTCTCTTTTTTTTAAAAATTGGGACTACATTTGCTCTCTTCCATACCTCAGGTAATCTCCCTGTTTCGAATATTGAATATTGAATATTGTTGTTAGGGGTACACATAGCGCCCCCGCTCCCTCTCTCAGGACCCATGGAGAGATGTGATCCGGCCCCGTCGCCTTTGAGGTATTTAGCTCACTCAGCAGCCTCTTCACTTCTTCCTCGGTTGCATGTATTGTGTCCAACACTTGGTGGTGTACCCCACCTCTCCGTCTTTATGGAGTCCCTTCTGTCTCCTCTGTGAACACTTCTTTGAATCTCATGTTGAGTTCCTCATATACTTCACAGTCGTTTCTTGTGATCTCTCCTCCTTCCTTCCTTAGCCTGATCATCTGGTCCTTGACTGTTGTTTTCCTCCTGATGTGGCTGTACAACAGCTTCGGGTCAGATTTGGCTTTCGATGCTATGCCATTTTCATATTGTCGTTGGGCCTCCCTTCTTACCTGTGCATATTCATTTCTGGCTCTACGAGTGCTCTCCTTATTCTCCTGGGTCCTTTGCTTTCTATACTTCTTCCATTCCCTAGCACACTTGGTTTTGGCCTCCCTGCACCTTTGGGTGAACCACGGGCTCATCCTGGCTTTTTCATTATTCCTGATACCCTTGGGTACAAACCTCTCTTCAACTTGCATATTGTTGTCACATATTCCATCATCTCGTTTACTAACTTCCCTGCCAGTTCTCTGTCCCACTGATCCCCGTTCAGGAAGTTCTTCATGCCCGCGTAGTCCCCTTTCTTGTAATTTGGTTTCATTCGTCCGGCCCTTTCTGCTTCCCCCTCCACTTGTAACTCTACTGTGCATTCGATGCTTAAAACCACATGATCACTGGCCCCAAGGGGTCTTTCATATATGATGTCCTCAATATCTTCACTACTCAAGGTGAAGACTAGGTCCAGTCTTGCTGGTTCATCCTCTCCTCTCTGGTAGCGTCCCTTACGTGTTGGTACATGACGTTTTCCAGTACCACCTCTATCATCTTAGCCCTCCACGTTTCTTGGCTCCATGTGGCTCCAAGTTCTCCCAATCGATTTCCTTGTGGTTGAAGTCACCCATGATCAGTAACTTTGCCCTGCTCGCATGAGCCCTTCTGGCCACTTCAGCCAGTGTGTCAACCATCGCTCTATTAAACTCATCATACTCTTGCCTTGGCCTCCTGCTGTGTGTGTGTGTGTGTGTGTGTGTGTGTGTGTGTGTGTTTCAAGATCGCTACCGAAAAACACTGACCACAAACCAAGCTGGTGGAAATTCCAGCCCTAAATACAGATATAAATAAACACACACACACACACACAAACGCGCGCACACACATACACACACACACACGCACACTCACAAACACACACAGACACACACACACACACACACACACACACACACACACACAAACACATACACATATAAACATAGATCATGGAGCGAAGAGGCGGGGTCAAAACCTATGAATCGACCCCTGCAACCACAAATAGGTGAGTACAAGCATACACACACATGCATACACACACAAAAAAAGTTTGTTTTAAGTAAGCAATCAACAGCTCCATTTCTTTGGATCAAGAACCCATTACCAGCCTAAAGGCGTTCAGAAAGGAGCACTGGAGAAGCAGTCCTATATAATTATTAATATTCATCTAACGCTAAACCCGCAAGACTGGGTAAAGGCTCGATTCTCCGTTCGGTGTTCTCCAGGCCTGACTTCTGGCAGCTAAGATGGTGAAGTTCTCCAAGCGGTGTGCGACCCATTTGCCTTTAACGCTCTTGTGATCATAAGTGAGAAGTTGTGACGCAGCTGACAACACTATTGTTATGGTGATGATGGTTGTATGGTGAACTTAAGACGGAGTTTGTGGAGGTGGTGGGGGTGTCCTAGTGAAGGTGGAGGTGAAGAATGTGGTGGGGGTGTGCTGGTGGAGGTGGTGATGGTGGGGATGTCCTAGTGTCCCAGTGGAGGTGGTAATGGTGGGGGTGTCCTAGTGGAGGTGGTGATGGTAGGGGTGTACTAGTGGAGGTGGTGATGGTAGGGGTGTCCTAGTGGAGGTGGTGATGGTAGGGGTGTCCTAGTGGACGTGGTGATGGCAGAGGTGTACTAGTGGAGGTGGTGATGGTTGGGTTGTCTTAGTGGACGTGGTGATGGTCGGGGTGTCCTAGTGGACGTGGTGATGGTGGGGGTGTCCTAGTGGACGTGGTGATGGTGGGGTGTAATAATGGAGGTTGTGATGGAAGGGGTGTCCTAATGGAGGTGATAGTAGGGGTGTCATAGTTTAGGTGGTGATGGTGGGGGTGTCCTAGTGGAGGTGGAGGTAGTTGGAGTGTGTGATGCTGGAGGTGTAAGTGGTAAGGTGTCCTGGAGGAGGTGGTGGTGAAGAATGTGTTGGTGGAGTTGGTAAGGGTTAAGGATGTGTTGGTGGAGGTGGTGCAGGATATGTTGGTGGAGGTGGTGGTGGTGCAAGATGTGTTGGTGGAGGCGGTGCAAAATGTGTTTTTGGTTGTGGTGCAGGATATGTTGGTGGAGATAGTGGTGGTGGTGAAGGATGTGTTGGTGGAGATGATGGTGGCGGTGAAGGATATGTTGGTGGAGATGGTGGTGGTGGTGCAAGATGCGTTGGTGAAGATGGTGGTGGTGGTGAAGGATGTGTTGGTGGAGATGGTGGTGGTGGTTCAAGTGGAGTTGGTGGAGGTGGTGGTGGTGCAGGATGTGGTGGTGGAGGTGGTGGTGATGGAGCAGGATGTGGTAGTGGTGGTGGTGCAGGATGTGGTGGTGGAGCAGGATGTGGTGGTGGTGGTTCAAGTGGTGTTGGTGGAGGTGGTGGTGGAGCAGGATGTGGTGGTGGTGGGGTATGATGTGGTGGTGGTGGAGGAGGATGTGGTGGTGGTGGTGGTTCAAGTGGTGTTGGTGGAGCTGGTGGTGGAGCAGGATGTGGTGGTGGAGATGGTGGTGGTGGTGAAGGATGCGTTGGTGGAGATGGTGGTGGTGGTGAAGGATATGTTGGTGGAGATGGTGGTGGTGGTGCAGGATGTGTTGGTGGAGATGGTGGTGGTGGTGAAGGATGAATTGTTGGAGCTGGTGGAGGATGTGTTGGTGGAGATGGTGGTGGTGGTGAAGGATATTTTGGTGGAGGTGGTGAATGATGAGTTGGTGGAGGCGGTGCGGGTGCAGGATGTTGTGGTGGTGGTGAAGGATGTGTTGGCGGAGGTGGTTGTGGAGAAGGATGTGGTGGTGGTGGAGCAGGATGTGGTGGTGGTGGTTTAGGTGGTGTTGGTGGAGGTGGTGGTGGTGCAGGATGTGGTGGTGGAGATGGTTGTGGAGCAGGAGGTGTTGGTGGTGGAGCTGGTGGTGGAGCAGGAGGTGTTGGTGGTGGTGCATGAAGTGGTGGTGGTGGAGGAGGATGTGGTGGTGGAGGTGGTGATGGAGCAGGATGTGGTGGTGGTTCAAATGGTGTTGGTGGAGCTGGTGGTGGAGCAGGAGGTGGTGGTGGTGCAGGATGTGGTGGTGGTGGTGGTGCAGGATGTGGTGGTGGTGGTGGTGCAGGATGTGGTGGTGGTGGTGCAGGATGTAGTGGTGGTGGAGGTGGTGGAGGAGGAAGTGGTGGTGTAGGATGAGTTGGTGGTGCAGGAGATGTTGGTGGAGGTGGTGATGTATTGGTGGAGGTGGTTGTGGTGCAGGATGTAGTGGTAGTGCAGGACGTGTTGGTGGAGGTGATGGTGGTGTAGGATGTGGTGGTGGTAGTGCAGGATGTGTTGGTGGAGGTGGTGGTGGTGCAGGATGTGTTGGTGGAGATGGTGATGTATTGGTGGAGGCGGTGGTAGTGGAGGATTTGTTGGTGGAGGTGATGGTGGTGTAGGATGTGGTGGTGGTGGTATAGGATGTATTGGTGGAGGTGGTGGTGGTGCAGGATGTGTTGGTGGAGGTGGTGGTGCAGGATGTGTTGATGGAGGTGGTGGTGACGGATGTGTTGGTGAAGGTGGTGGTGGTGCAGGATGTGTTGGTGAAGGTGGTGGTGGTGGAGGATGTGTTGGTGGAGGTGGTGTTGCAGGATGTGTTGATGGAGGTGGTGGTGACGGATGTGTTGGTGAAGGTGGTGTTGGTGCAGGATGTGTTGGTGGAGGTGGTGGTGCAGGATGTGTTGATGGAGGTGGTGGTGCAGGATGTGTTGATGGAGGTGGTGGAGTAGCAGGATGTGTTGGTGGAGGGTGGCAGGACTCCCGGATGAAAATAAGATGAATAAATTAAGATGCATCCAGAGGAGAAGAGAAGAGAAACTCTGCATGTGGAGCTGGGAAGCTGCAGAGCTGTTCACAATACTCACTGCTGAGACAAACCCTTACAAGGTGCAGTCATCAACACAAGGGAAAGGGAAGAGAAGACTGGCAATAAAGTACTACTTAATGGACAAAACTGCAGATATCAGTGGTACGAGAAAAAAGAAGCAGGAATGAACATAATACGTAGTCGTCCAAATATTCGAACATTCGCGGCCAGGCATATCAACAGAAGAGTAAATCAACCAACCAGATATCTTCAGTGAGATTAGCAACCCGAGAATATCCTTCAGGAACGTTAACAAAAAGTTATTTAGCAACCTATATGTGTATATGTGTGTGTTTACTCACCTATTTGTGGTTGCAGGGTTCGAATCTGTTCCTCGCCCCGCCTCTCAGCTGGTAACTACTGTGTGTACACACACACACACACACACACACACACACACACACACACACAAATATACATACACACGCACATACACAAACACACACACATAGTCTAGCGAACGATATAGTGGAGGCGGGAACCATACATAGTTTTAAGACAAGGTATGATAAAGCTCATGGACCAGGGAGAACAGAGACCCATTAGCGGACAGCGAAGAGGCGGGGCCAGGAGCTGAGTCTCGACCCCTGCAACCACAATTAGATGAGTACAATTAGATGAGTACACACACACAAACACACACACAGGGTGGGTGTACTGTATATTCCTGGACTGTAAGGGGAAAATTGATGCCGTCCCACACTAGTAAATGATAACAGGGCTAACAGAAATGTATTACAGTGGATCGAAGAATATCTATGAGAAACTAAACAGAAGATCATAGATGTGTCTGGGTGGGAAGACGTGTGAAGTGGGGTTCCATAAGGGTTAGTCCTGGGAAAAAGCAACGTGCAAGAAAAGGGAAGGTCCTTCACTTCATAGTTTGCAGATGATGTAAAAATATTGGAGATAAAAATAGGTGAAGATATGGAAGAGCTACAAGACAACCTGGAAAGACTACGGTGACAGTCATGAATATGATTACTGGAATTCAACCCCAGCAAGTGCAAATTTGTGTAAACTGGGGAAGGTGAAAGACTTGAGGTGGAGAATAGGCTGGGTGAGGAAGAATACAGAGGCTGCACACGTAAGCCGGGGAAGAAGGACCTTGGCGTAAGCATTTTACCGAACATATCACAGACTTTCAGAAGCCTTATCAAAGAATCATTCTGAACTTTATGTATAAAACATGTGGGACCTATTACAGAGTATGCAGCACCTACCTGCAACTCACACCTACCCACACATATTAAGCAGTTAGAGAAAGTCCAGAGATTCACAACCCCAATGGTCTCGGAGCTAAGAAGGTTGACCTACTAGGAAAGGCTAAGAAAACTGAACCTGGTGACCACAAAGTAGGTATATGATTACGACATGCAAGATACATGCAGGAATTGACAGGTGTGAATAGAGAGGGACTGGCATGAGAGGAATGGGGGATAAAAGAGCAAAAATGGAGACTAAAAATTAAAATGAATCATAAAAAAACTAAGGGAGTATTTTTCAGTCTCATGGCTGTAATCAAGTGGAATGAACAGCAAAAAAAAAAATAATACGGTGGAATCAAATTTCATACGGAATTTGAAGGGATAATATGATACGGACAAAAATACCAAAATCTACACCGGTCTATCGTAGGTTGAGAGGCGAGACCAGGGCCTGAGACTCTACCCATGAACCTACAACTCTGCAAATACAACTCTGCGAGTAAACAGCCTCTCACGCGTGCAAACATGTAGGGTTCTTTATGGAGCTCAGTTTGCACGCTCGTTATATTTGTTTGCCTAATGAATGGAAGCTGTGAGCGTTGATTATTCAGGGTAAACGAAGAATATAATCCACTAAGTTAGCACTTACGCACTCGGTACACCGCGGGAGGAGGAGGAACTATCATACCACTCTTGAATAATTCATTTTGAGAACACATCTTTTGTTAAGATCAAGAGAAAGTGCGAAGAGGTGGTAGCCTAACACTAGTGCACACCACAACGCCATCCTACGTTCCTTTTCTAACGCATTACCCAGCATCCATTTCCAAACTTTCCTTACTGACAGATTGTTTTAGGAAGGTTCGTTAACTTTTTTTTTACATTAACATAAGAAGAGTACATAACAGATAAAAAAATAAAAAAAAAGGGGATCGAAAGATCTGGCAGCGGGGCGCCTCGGTGAAACAACAGATCATTAAAAATATTCCAAGCGTGGGTTGAGCACGCAACCCATCCTTCAACACTTCTAGCCTGCGTGGGGATATGGACGAAGGAATACCAACATGGGAATACCTACGTGGGGATACCAACATGGGAATACCAACGTGGGGATACCAACATTGGAATACCAACCTGGGAATACCAATTTAATAACAACATGGGAATACCTACGTGGGGATACCAACGTGGGAATACCAACGTGGGGATACCAACATGGGAATACCAACGTGGGGATACCAACGTGGGAATACCAACATAGGAATACCAACGTGGGAATACCTACTTGGGAATACGAACTTGGGAATACGAACTTGGGAATACTAACGTGGGAATACCAACCTGGGAATAAAAAAGTGGGAATGCCAACGTGGGGATACCAACGTGGGAATACCAACATGAGAATACCAACGTGGGAATACCAACGTGGAATCTGGCAGCGCCGGGTGCATCGTACTCCATTAGTACTGTGTCTGGCAGCGCCAGGTGCATCGTACTCCATTAGTGCTGCGTCTGGCAGCGCCAGGTGCATCGTACTCCATTAGTGCTGCGTCTGGCAGCGCCCGGTGCATCGTACTCCATTAGAACTTTGTCTGGCAGCGCCAGGTGCATCGTGCTCCATTAGAACTTTGTCTGGCAGCGCCAGGTGCATCGTACTCCTTTAGTGCTGCGTCTGGCAGCGCCAGGTGCATCGTGCTCCATTAGAACTTTGTCTGGCAGCGCCGGGTGCATCGTACTCCATTAGAACTTTGTCTGGCAGCGCCGGGTGCATCGTGCTCCATTAGAACTTTGTCTGGCAGCGCCAGGTGCATCGTACTCCTTTAGTGCTGCGTCTGGCAGCGCCAGGTGCATCGTGTTCCATTAGTGCTGCGTCTGTCAGCACCGGGCACATGCGTAGGTTTTCTTCCGAACATTAAAAATGTTGGAAGACGAGATGCAGGACGAATTGGAGGACGAGATGGAGGACGAGTTGGAGGACGAGATGGAGGACGAGATGGATAATGAGATGGAGGACGGATGGAGGACAGGATGGAGGACAAGATGGAGGATGAGATGGAGGACGGGATGGACGAGATGGAGGACGAGATGGAGGACGGATGGAGGACGAGATGGAGGACAGATGTAGGACGGATGGAGGACGAGATGGAGGACGAGATGGAGGACGAGATGGAGGACGAGATGGAGGATGAGATGGAGGACGGGATGGAGGACGAGATGGAGGATGAGATGGAGGACGGGATGGACGAGATGGAGGACAGGATGGAGGACGGATGGAGGACAGGATGGAGAACGAGTTAAAGGACGCAATAAACAAAAAAACAAAAACAACAACAAAACGTTGCCACAGAGCTGGGAAAACAACCTACGCAACAAAATGTTAATGATATCTGCCAGTAAACAAGGAGTAGGAAGAGAGAGACATGTGATAAACAAACAGTAGAAAGAGAGAGAGAGAGAGAGAGAGAAGTAATAAACAGTAGAAAGAGAGAGAAGTAATAAACAGTAGAAAGAGAGAGAGAAGTAATAAACAAACAGTAGGAAGAGAGAAAGAGAGAGAGAGAGAGAGAGGTGATAAACAAGCAACAGTGGGGAAGAGACGCCGACATATGATAAACGTCTGACCTAAAATACCGCCCGGAACACCACATTGTTCCAGAGTGTTAGGGTACAAATAACGCTTCCTTCATTGTTCATGCTTTTGTTGCCACTTCCACCTCAAAATATGGGTCTCGTGTGTTTGCTGTCGTTTTAAATCGTAAATAAAAGTGGTTATAGAGGACCACTGATTATAGAGGGGGAAGACTTTGCCCCACTTGCTGTGGTAAACTGATGATTATAGAGGGGTGACACAGCTACATTATAGAGGGGTGACACAGCTACATTATAGAGGGGTGACACAGCTACATTATAGAGGGGTGACACAGCTACATTATAGAGGGGTGACACAGCTACATTAGCTGTGGTAAGAGGTTCCTATAGAGAGAGTGACTGTGCTACACTTGTGGTGGTGAACAGCAGTGATTGTAGAGGGGCGGCTGAGCCCCACGTATTGTTGTGTATAACAATGATTGTAGATCACAGTATCATGCTTGTTGTAGTAAACACTGATGATCATAGAGGGTGAGAGCCACAATTATTGTAAACTGCTATAATTATAGAGTCGCAGTGCCTCATTTATCGTAAATTACAATGATTATAGAAGGTGACAGAGGCGGACTCGAAGTCGCAAATATAATTATATAAGATGACAGTGCCATATTTCTTGTAAATCTAAATGATTAAAAAGGGCCACTGTGCCAGCTGTTGTAAATGTAAATAATTATAGAGGGCCACAGTGACGCTGCTAGCATAATGACTTATGTACACAAACGTCGAAATATACATGCACACACACACACACACACACACACACAGCTATACATGCATCAATACGTGTGTATATACACATGGATACTTCGATGGATTATCAAAGTTAAAGCAGGAGCGATAGTGAGAGACAGATGTATAGGCAGATTTACAGACAGATTGAGAGGGAGGCAGACAGACGGGCAGTCAGACAGACAGAGAGGCAGATAAGCACGCAGGCAGGCAGGCAGGTAAGCACGCAAACAGGTAGGCAGGCAGGCAGACAGGCAGGTAAGCACGCAGACAGGCAGGCAGACAGGCAGGTAGACAGGTAAACAGGCAGGCAAGCAGGCAGGCAGGCAGGCAGGCAGGCAGGCAGGCAGGCAGGCAGGCAGGCAGGCAGGTAGGCAGGCAGACAGGCAGACAGGCAGGTAAGCACGCAGGCAGGCCAGGCAGGCAGACAGGCAGGTAAGCACGCAGACAGGCAGGTAAGCACCCATACAGGCAGGTAGACAGGCAGGCAGGCAGGCAGGCAGGAGGGTAGACAGGCAAGCAGGCAGGCAGGGAGGCAGACAGGCAGACAGGCAGGCAGGCAGGCAGGTAGACAGGCAGGCAGGCAGGTAGGCAGGCAGGCAGGTAGACAGGCAGGCAGGCAGGCAGGCAGGCAGGTAGACAGGCAGGCAGGCAGACAGGCAGGCAGGTAGACAGGCAGGCAGGCAGGCATGCAGGCAGGTAGACAGGCAGGCAGGCAGGCAGAAAGTGACACAGAGAGCAAGACCCATGACGCGCTTGAATCAATATTAACAGAGAAACTTAAGAGACGAACAAAAGTTACGAAATGAATACAATTCAACTCAGAGGAAGAGACGAATCATCTTGTGTTGAGATGTTTGCTTGAGTCTCTCTCTCTCTCTCCATTACTTAAGACAAAACAAAGATTAAAGATGCGTTATGTAATGTAATGTTACATAGTTTAGAAGGAGAACAAACGTTGTGTATATATATATATATATATATATATATATATATATATATATATATATATATATATATATATATATATATATATATATATATATCTTTCTTCTTTCAACAAATCGGCCGCTTCCCACCAAGGCGGGTGGCCCAAAGAGAAAAACAAAAGTTTCTCTTTTTAACTTTAGTAATGTATACAGGAGAAGGGGTTACTAGCCCCTTGCTCCCGGCATTTAGTCGACTCTTACGACACGCATGGCTTACGGAGGAAGAATTCTGTTCCACTTCCCCATGGAGATAAGAGGAAATAAGAACAAGAACTAGTAAGAAAATAGAAGAAAACCCAGAGGGTGTGTATATGCTTGTACATGAATGTGTAATGTGACCTAAGTGTAAGTAGAAGTAACAAGACATGCCTGAAATCTTGCATGTTTATGAGACAGAAAAAAAACACCAGCAATCCTACCATCATGTAAAACAATTACAGGCTTCCGTTTTACACTCATTTGGCAAGACGGTAGTACCTCCCTGGGCGGTTGCTGTCTACCACCCTACTACCTAGGATATATATATATATATATATATATATATATATATATATATATATATATATATATATATATATATATATATATTCTTTCATTCTTTCAACACGTTGGCCGTTTCCCACCAAAGTGGGGTGGCCCAGAATGAAAAACGAAAGTTTCCCATTTTACATTTAGTAATATGTATATACAGGAGAAGGGGTTACTAGCCCCTTGCTCCCAGCATGTTAGTCGCCTCTTACGACACGCATGGCTTACGGAGGAAGAATTCTGTTCCACTTCCCCATGGAGATAAGAGGAAATAAGAACAAGAACTAGTAAGAAAATAGAAGAAAACCCAGAGGGGTGTGTATATATATGCTTGTACATGAATGTGTAATGTGACCTAAGTGTAAGTAGAAGTAACAAGACATGCCTGAAATCTTGCATGTTTATGAGACAGAAAAAAGACACCAGCAATCCTACCATCATGTAAAACAATTACAGGCTTCCGTTTTACACTCATTTGGCAAGACGGTAGTACCTCCCTGGGCGGTTGCTGTCTACCACCCTACTACCTAGGATATATATATATATATATATATATATATATATATATATATATATATATATATATATATATATATATATCAATAACAGCACTGCGACTAGCCGAGGATTCGAACCCATGTCGTTTTGGCCCTGCCTTGTGGTGAGCGAAAATCACATGACGCCTTAGCACACAGAAGAACACGATTCTACAAGAACCAAGCACCCAACCAAGCTAGGTGTGTTACTCTTGGTCTGAGGACATACGTTGGTGTGGGTGACTAAGCTAATTTCATTCTTATCCCTGTTTGGTGTACTAGCCTCCACAAGCAGTATATATATTAGTGTGACCACGAACAAGTGGTATTGAATCAATAACAACACTGCGACTAGCCGAGGATTCGAACCCATGTCGGCTCACGACCCGATTTGGTCGTGACCCGAACCGAGTTTCCCCATTGGATTTATGTAAATACGATTAATCCGTTCCAGACTCCTACGAACTGTATGTAAATATTGTTTTTTTTTAAGATTTTCAAGCACAAAAATAGTTAATTGTACCATAGAATGCACAGTGTAATAGTAAACTAAATGTGAAAACCTTGAACAACAGAGAAAACTAACATTCCATGAGTTTTAAGACTTTTAAGGGAGTCTAATGGCTGAGCAGTAAACTCCGTTGTTTATCGTCCGATTTCTTTCATTTTGGTGTACGTCAAGAAGCGTCTTTCCATCACACATTGCCCAAATTTCAATAGGATAACCCAACAAACAACTGAGAAAAAAAATATTTACCAAAAATCATATATGGCGAGCCCTAGCCGGGTACTGGCACTGCGAGAGGCTGTTTCGGCACTACCTGCTGATAAAACATTGCTAATCTCAATTTATCACGGTTGTAATTACAGGAAGTGGGGAAAATTGGAGCGTGTGAAGAAAATGGCGCAGAATGTGAAAATTTGTGCAGCTGTGTTTGTTCGTCACCCGATTGTGTGTTCGTGACCAGATGCAAAAATTTGGCGATTTTTTTTGGTCATGAACTGATTTGTTCGTGTTCGGAAGCGTTCGTGACCAGAGGTCCCACTGTATTTGTCTGCGGACACCAAACAGCAGATGAGTACGTATTTCATTTTGGTCTCATATACCATATAGCTTTTTTTCAACGTCATTCCATCAGTAAGTTTAACAGTGCTTCAGCTCCTTCTCTTATTATTTGTGGTGTTGTTGAGGTTGAGTTTAATGCCTTAATGTATCAAGTTCCTCATTAGTTGTTTTAATGATAATAATAGCTTTGTTTGGTCTATCCTACCCTCCCGAGTGTGTGTGTGTGTGTGTACTCACCTAATTGTGGTTTCAGGGGTCGAGACTCAGCTCCTGGCCCCGCCTCTGCTCTCCCTGCTCCATGAGCTTTATCATACCTTGTCTTAAAACTATGTATGGTTTCCGCCTCCACTATATCGTTCGCTAGACTATTCCACTTCCTAACTACTCTATGGCTGAAGAAGTGCTTCCTAACATCCCTTTGACTCATCTGAGTCTTCAGCTTCCAGTTGTGTCCCCTTGTCTCTGTGTTCCCTCTCTGGAACATCCTGTCACTATCTACCTTGTCAATTCCCCGCAGTATTTTGTATGTCGTTATCATGTCTCCTCTGTGTGTGTGTGTGTGTGTGTGTGTGTGTGTGTGTTGTGAGGGTTCCTGCTCACAAATTCATAATTCACCCACATTACTGAGTGAACAATTATCACCTGATCAATTCTTAGTCTCCCTACAACGAGAAATTCACAAGAATCTCGCATTTTATAGTTTAACATATCCCGAGTGGTGTTATTTTGAGGTGGAGGATGATCGCAGTGGAAAGTACCAAGATGAGAGAAATGTATAAGGTTTTAGAAGTACTGGTGTTACGCAGTGTGCTGCAGTAAAATATTTTATAAAAAACGCTCCATACATAATGTCATTTTCCGAGTTTGTACTGGAAAGAGACGCGTATTATTCATGTAAAGGCAGAGTGGCCAGGACAGGAGCAGATGAGGTGTTGAGTTCAGTACGTGTAGGAAGGCGGCTGGGTGTATACTATAGGTAATTTAGTGTGTAAATGCTCTCATGTTTTTTTAAGGCCCTAGTGTGTGCAAGGGTTTGTTTTGGAGAGTATAACGTTTTAACTAGGCTAAGTAGCCTGCAGGAAGGGGGGAGGGTGTCATGGAGCCTCCCTGTTTATAAATGTTCATTTATTTTATTCACTATTAGCAATGAGCTAATGTGAACTGGAGTGTGGTGGTTTGTTGTAGTAGAATGTAGATTGTATATACGTTTCTAGTATATTAATATATATGTATATTTTAGTATAGGTGAGTTTCCTTGTCCTTCCATTTTCTATATTAATATTTAATATGAGTGCAAGCTGGCCCTAGAGTTGCTGTATTTTTTTCAGTGTAATTTAAATGCCACTAGACAGCAGTCTGAGCAGCTATTTAGGAGCCATTACGATTGTAAGTTACGATAACGAAGTCGTAACACTGGTGTAGATACCACGTTGTTGTAGCTGGTGTGTTGTAGTCTCCTCGGTGTTGTAGCTGGTGTGTTGTAGTTTCCTCGGTGTTGTAGCGCGTGTTGTAGTCTCCTCGGTGTTGTAGCTGGTGTGTTGTAGTCTCCTCGGTGTTCTAGAGCGTGTGTTGAAGTATCCTCGGTGTTGTAGCTGGTGTGTTGTAGTCTCCTCGGTGTTCTAGAGCGTGTGTTGTAGTCTCCTCGGTGTTCTAGAGCGTGTGTTGTAGTATCCTCGGTGTTGTAGCTGGTATGGTGTAGTCTCCTAGGTGTTGTAGCTGGTGTGTTGTAGTCTCCTCGGTGTTGTAGCTGGTGTGTTGTAGTCTCCTCGGTGTTGTAGCTGGTGTGTTGTAGTCTCCTCGGTGTTGTAGCTGGTGTGTTGTAGTCTCCTCGGTGTTGTAGCTGGTGTGTTGTAGTCTCCTCGTGTTGTAGCTGGTGTTTGTAGTCTCCTCGTGTTGTAGCTGGTGTGTTGTAGTCTCCTCGGTGTTGTAGCTGGTGTGTTGTAGTCTCCTCGGTGTTGTAGCTGGTGTGTTGTAGTCTCCTCGGTGTTGTAGCTGGTGTGTTGTAGTCTCCTCGGTGTTGTAGCTGGTGTGTTGTAGTCTCCTCGGTGTTGTAGCTGGTGTGTTGTAGTCTCCTCGGTGTTGTAGCTGGTGTGTTGTAGTCTCCTCGGTGTTGTAGCTGGTGTGTTGTAGTCTCCTCGGTGTTGTAGCTGGTGTGTTGTAGTCTCCTCGGTGTTGTAGCTGGTGTGTTGTAGTCTCCTCGGTGTTGTAGCTGGTGTGTTGTAGTCTCCTCGGTGTTGTAGCTGGGTGTTGTAGTCTCCTCGGTGTTGTAGCTGGTGTGTTGTAGTCTCCTCGGTGTTGTAGCTGGTGTGTTGTAGTCTCCTCGGTGTTGTAGCTGGTGTGTTGTAGTCTCCTCCGTGTTCTAGCGGGTATATTGTAGTTTCCTTAGTGTCATGTTTACTCTCTCAGCTGACTGCTATGATCACCAAGAACCTGACAGTCAGCAATTATAAACATCTTGGAGTACTTTCCTCAACAGCAGTTTACTTTATAGAATATAAATATATATATATATATATATATATATATATATATATATATATATATATTGTAGGTTCGTCCTCTTTCCTGTTTCCTTGATGGTACTCGACCAGTGAAAAAAAGGAAGATATGTCCCTATTGTTTTGGTTTGTACTACTGGACCTTGAGCTGTGACCTTCCTTCCTCCAGACCTCACCTTTCTTGATTGATATGTTGCTCAGTGGACGAATAAATCTCAAGTTATAGGTTTTTCTTTCCTGTGTGGGTTTTAATTATAATGAATGAATGTGTGTGTGTGTGTGTGCAGCAATACAACAGATACTCCTCATATACAACAATACAACTGTTACCTTACTCGTATACAACAATACAACGGTTACCTTATACACAACAATACAACAGTAACCCTAACATTCGCATCTAGGCCAGTAGATAAATTTCAAGAACTCAGAGAGTATAAAAGATACAGTAGCTTGATGTGGTACTCAGTTACTGTGAGTTACTTGTGTTCTTCACTTGTTCAGTTGGCAGACGGGTGCGACACTCAGGTGGTAAACAAACCTCTTTGCCTGTGATGGGTTCTCGTTCCAATTGATTCTGGTTTATTTATTTTTTATTTATTCTCGTTAATCGTGACCAGAGTTTCCTTTAACTTATGCTGGGTTTATTTTGGTATTCAGTGTAATCTACTTCAGTGTGCTCTTACAGCTTAAATAAAGTATATATAAAATAGTATAGGGGGTGGTAGGAGAACATTTTCAGTTTCAGAGAGAACTTTGAGTTTTCCCTGAAGCAAGTTTATTCTTTTCTCTAAGGATGAGGGTCCCCAAGACAGTTCCAGAGGTGGTACCTCCCTATATTTTATATATAAAAATGTATATATATATATATATATATATATATATATATATATATATATATATATATATATATATACAGTGGACCCTCGTTTTCGTTCACCTCCAAACTCGAACAATTATGTAAGTGTATTTTCGTAAGTGCTTTTGTAAGTGTATTTTTGGGGTCTGAAATGACTAATCTAATTTACATTTGTCCTTATGGGAACAAATTCGTTCGGTAATGGCACTCAAACAGCATTCTGGAAAGAATTTTCAACGAAAACCGAGGGTCCACTGTATATATATATATATATATATATATATATATATATATATATATATATATATATATATATATATATATATATATTCTTTCAACACGTCGGCCGCCTCCCACCGAGGCAGGGTGGCCCAAAAGGAAAACGAAAGTTTCAAATAGTATATATATAATAATATATATATATATATATATATATATATATATATATATATATATATATATATATATATATATATATATATATATATATATATATATATATATATCGTGCCGAATAGGTCAAATTGGTCAGTTAGCAAGAACTTATTTAAAGCTAAGTCCTATCTAAAATTTTCTCTTATACGTTTATAGATATATTTTTTTTCATTTATGTTAATGTAAAAGTTAATAATTTTGTACCAAAAGTACTTTAGAAAACTTACCTAAATTATTATAACAAGCGCAATTTAATTTGGCCTAATCCAACTAAATATATTTTAGATAAGTTAACAATAATTTAATAATAAAAAAACACAATTAAATATATTTTTTTTCGTTCAGAATGATTTTTGCGAAATTATTGCATACACAAATTTTCGCTTGCCTTATTGTGTGTGTGTGTGTGTATACTCACCTAGTTGGGCTCACCTAGTTGTGGTTGCAGGGGTCGATTCACAGCTCCTGGCCCCGCCTCTTCACTGGTCACTACTACGTCACTTCCTGCTCCATGAGCTTTATCATACCTCTTCTTAAAGCTATGTATGGATCCTGCCTCCACTACATCACTTCCCAGACTATTCCACTTCCTGACAACTGTTACTGAAGAAATACTTCCTAACATCCCTGTGATTCATCTGAGTCTTCAACTTCCAACTTCGACCCCTTGTTCCTGTGTCCCATCTCTGGAACATCCTGTCTCTGTCCACCTTGTCGATTCCTCTCAGTATTTTATATGTAGTTATCATATCCCCTATCTCTCCTGCCTTCCAGTGTCGTCAGGTCTATTTCCCTTAACCTCTCCACATAGGACATACCCCTTAGCTCCGGGACTAGTCTTGTTGCAAACCTTTGCACTTTCTCTAGTTTCCTTACGTGCTTGGCTAGGTGTGGGTTCCAAACTGGCGCTGCATACTCCAATATGAGCCTAACGTACACAGTGCACAGGGTCCTGAACGATTCCTTATTAAAATGTCGGAATGCTGTTCTTAGATTTGCTAGGCGTCCGTATGCTGCAGCAGTTATTAGGTTTATGTGCGCCTCAGGAGATGTGCCCGGCGATATACTCACCTCAAGATCCTTTTCCTTGAGTGAGGTTTGTAGTCTCTGGCTCCCTAGACTGTCCTCCGTCTGCGATCTTCTTTGCCCTTCCCTAATCTTCATGATTTTGCACTTGGTGGGGGTTGAACTCCAGGAGCCAGTTGCTGGACCAGGCCTGCAGCCTGTCTAGATCCCTTTGTAGTTCTGCCTGGTCCTCGTCCGATTGAATTCTTCCCATCAACTTCACATCATCTGCAAACAGGGACACTTCGGAATCTATTCCTTCTGTCACGTCGTTCACAAATACCAGAAACAGCACCGGTCCTAAGACTGACCCCTGTGGAACTCCGCTCGTTACAGGCGTCCACTCTGAAACCTAGTCACGTAACATGACTAGCTGTTGTCTTCCTGACAGGTATTCCCTGATCCACTGTAGTGCCTTCCCTGTTATCCCTGCCTGGTCCTCCAGCTTTTGCACTAATCTTTTGTGTGGTACTGTGTCAAACGCCTTCTTACAGTCCAGGAAAATACAGTCTACCCACCTCTCTCTCTCTTTTGTCTTACTTCTATCACCCTGTCATAGAACTCCAGTAGGTTTGTGACACAGGATTTCCCGTCCCTGAACCCATGCTGGCTGTCGTTGATAAGCTCGTTCCTTTCTAGGTGCTCCACCACTCTACTCCTGATAATCTTCTCCATGACTTTACATACTAAACATGTCAGTGACACTGGTCTGTAGTTTAATGCTTCGTGTCTGTCTCATTTTTTTAAAAAATTGGGACTACATTTCCTGTCTTCCATACCTCAGGTAGTCGCCCTGTTTCGATAGATGTGTTGAAGATTGTTGTTAGTGGTACACATAACGACTCTGCTCCCTCTCTCAGGACCCATGGAGAGATGTTATCAGGCCCCATCTCCTTTGAGGTATCTAGTTCGCTTATCAACCTCTTCACTTCTTCCTCGGTTGTATGTATTGTGTCCAACACTTGATTGTGTACCCCACCTCTCCGTCTTTCTGGAGTCTCTTCTGTCTCCACTGTGAACACTTCTCTGAATCTCATGTTGAGCTCCTCATATACTTCGCGGTCGTTTCTATTGATCTTCCCTCCTTCCTTCCTTCCTCAGCCTGATTTCCTGATCCTTGACTGTTGTTTTCCTCCTGATGTAGCTGTACAACAGCTTTGCGTCAGATTTGGCTTTCTCTGCTATGTCATTTTCGTATTGTCGTTGGGCCTCCCTTCTTACCTGTGCATATTTATTTCTGGCTCTTCGAGTGCTCTCCTTATTCTCCTGGGTCCTTTGCCTTCTATACTTCTTCCATTCTCTAGCTCACTTGGTTTTGACCTCCCTACACCTTTGGGTGAACCAAGGGCTCATCCTGGCTTTCTCGATATTTCTGTTACCCTTGGGTACGAACCTCTCCTCAACTTCCTTGCATATTGTTGTCACATATTCCATCATCTCGTTTACTGACTTCCCTGCCAGTTCTCTGTCCCACTGAACCCCGTGAAGGAAATTCTTCATGCCTGTGTAGTCTTTTGTGTGTGTGTGTGTGTTTGTTGGGTTTAAAGATCATCGGCAACAAGAGGGTCATTAAGGCTGCAAGTCACCTGGGTACCACTGGTCAAGGATACTTCCTCGTCTAATGTAAGGATTAAAACTTTGTATACAAACTGAGATACACTCCTGGAAGAGTACATGCAACATTACTTTGAGTGCATACACATCAAGACTGATATACTCATCAGCATGTAACGAAGTGCCAGTAGCATGTAAAAGATGGTCGGCCACTCAAGACCAGCAAATTGAATGTTTAATGTATCAATTTTGGTTTCCTTCTTCCGTGATTTTTTTTATTTTTGAATTGTGGAATTGCAGAGAACGACGTGATGGACTTGAAATGTAATAAGTTAAGGGGAGATACTCAATAATATTTCCGTTTACTAATTAGGTATATGAGCACACACACACACACACACACACACTGTTCTGGGTGAACCAGAACGAGTCTTTGGTTCACCCAAAGGTGTAGGGAGGCAAAAACTAAGTGCACAAGAGAATGGAAAAAGTACAGAAGACAAGGACCCAGGAAAATAAAGAGATTAGCCGAAGAGCAAGAAACGAATATGCACAGGTAAGAAGGGAGGCTCAGCGACAATACGAAAATGACATAGCATCAAAAGTCAAGTCTGACCCAAAGCTGTTGTATAGCCACATCAGGAGGAAAACAACAGTCAAGGACCAAGCAATCAGGCTGAGGAAGGAAGGTGGGGAGTTCACAAGAAATGACCAAGAGGTATGTGAGGAGCTCAACATGAGATTTAAAAAAGTATTTACAGAGGAGACAGGAAGGACTCCAGAAATTCAGAAAAGGGAGGTATACCAACAATTGCTGGATGAAATACACACAACCGAAGAGGAAGTGAAGAAGCTGCTATGTGAACTCGATACCTCAAAAGCGGTGGGACCTGACAACATTTCTCTGTGGGTCCTTAGAGAGGGAGCAGAGATGTTGTGTGTGCCACTAACAAAAATCTTCAACACATCCATTGAGACTGGACAACTACCTGAGGTGTGGAAGATGGCAAATGTAGTCCCAATTTTTAAGAAAGGAGACAGACATGAGGCATTAAATTACAGACCTGTGTCACTGACGTGTATAGTATGCAAAGTCATGGAGAAGATCATCAGGAGGAGAGTGGTGGAGCACCTAGAAAGACAAGCTTATAAACGACAACCAGCACGGTTTCAGGGAAGGAAAATCCTGTGTCACAAACCTACTGGAGTTTTATGACAAGGTAACAGAAGTAAGACACGAGAGAGAGGGGTGGATAGACTGCATTTTCTTGGACTGCAAGAAGGTGTTCGACACAGTTCCTCACAAGAGGTTAATGCAAAAGCTAGAGGATCAGGCACACGTAACAGGAAAGGCACTGCAATGGATCAGAGAATATCTGACAGGGAGGCAACAACGAGTCATGGTACGTGACGAGGTGTTAGAGTGGGCACCTGTGACGAGTGGGGTTCCACAAGGGTCAGTCCTGGGACCTGTACTGTTTTTGGTATATGTGAATGATATAACGGAAGGGATAGACTCAGAAGTGTCCCTGTTTGCAGATGATGTGAAGTTAATGAGAAGAATTAAATCAGTTGAGGATCAGGTAGGACTACAAAGAGACCTAGACAGGCTACAAGCCTGGTCCAGTAAATGGCTCCTTGAATTTAACCCTGCCAAATGTAAAGTCATGAAGATCGGGGAAGGGCAAAGAAGACCGCAGACAGAGTATTATCTAGGTGGCCAAAGACTGCAAACCTCACTCAAGAAAAAAGATCTTGGGGTGAGTATAATACCGAGCACATCTCCTGAGGCACACATCAATCAGATAACTGCTGCAGCATACGGGCGGCTGGCAAACCTAAGAATAGCGTTCCAATACCTCACTAAGGAATCGTTCAAGTCTCTGTACACCATATACGTCAGGCCCATACTGGAGTATACAGCACCAGTTTGGAACCCACACCTGGTCAAGCACGTCACGCTGACAATATTTATACAGTAAGAGCACGTTGTACATGTACCCGTGTTTCATACACTCAAACACCGCGAATTCAACTAATCAAATATTAAATAGAGCTTTTATAAGTACGTAGTTAATATCAATACAATGGTGAGGAATAAACCGAGACTGTTGCCAGCACCATGATGACTCCCTCAGTGCACCATGATGGCTCCCTCAGTGCACCATGATGGCTCCCTCAGTGTACCATGATGGCTCCTCAGTGTACCATGATGGCTCCCTCAGTGTACCATGATGGCTCCCTCAGTGTACCATGATGGCTCCCTCAGTGTACCATGATGGCTCCTCAGTGCAATATGATGGCTCCCCCAGTGCACCATGATGGCTCCCTCAGTGTACCATGATGGCTCCCTCAGTGTACCATGATGGCTCCTCAGTGCACCATGATGGCTCCCTCAGTGACCATGATGGCTCCTCAGTGACCATGATGGCTCCCTCAGTGCACCATGATGGCTCCCTCAGTGCACCATGATGGCTCCTCAGTGTACCATGATGGCTCCCTCAGTGCACCATGATGGCTCCCTCAGTGCACCATGATGGCTCCCTCAGTGTACCATGATGGCTCCCTCAGTGCACCATGATGGCTCCCTCAGTGCACCATGATGGCTCCCTCAGTGTACCATGATGGCTCCCTCAGTGTACCATGATGGCTCCCTCAGTGTACCATGATGGCTCCCTCAGTGTACCATGATGGCTCCCTCAGTGTACCATGATGGCTCCCTCAGTGTACCATGATGGCTCCCTCAGTGTACCATGATGGCTCCCTCAGTGTACCATGATGGCTCCTCAGTGCACCATGATGGCTCCTCAGTGTACCATGATGGCTCCCTCAGTGTACCATGATGGCTCCCTCAGTGCACCATGATGGCTCCCTCAGTGTACCATGATGGCTCCCTCAGTGTACCATGATGGCTCCCTCAGTGCACCATGATGGCTCCCTCAGTGTACCATGATGGCTCCCTCAGTGTACCATGATGGCTCCCTCAGTGCACCATGATGGCTCCCTCAGTGCACCATGATGGCTCCCTCAGTGTACCATGATGGCTCCTCAGTGCACCATGATGGCTCCTCAGTGACCATGATGGCTCCTCAGTGCACCATGATGGCTCCCTCAGTGCACCATGATGGCTCCTCAGTGTACCATGATGGGTCCCTCAGTGCACCATGATGGCTCCCTCAGTGCACCATGATGGCTCAGTGCACCATGATGGCTCCCTCTGCACCATGATGGATCCCTCAGTGCACCATGATGGCTCCCTCTGCACCATGATGGATCCCTCAGTGCACCATGATGGCTCCCTCTGCACCATGATGGCTCCCTCAGTGCACCATGATGGCTCCCTCAGTGCACCATGACGGCTCCCTCAGTGCACCATGATGGCTCCCTCAGTGCACCATGATGGCTCCCTCAGTGCACCATGATGGCTCCCTCAGTGCACCATGACGGCTCCCTCAGTGCACCATGACGGCTCCCTCAGTGCACCATGATGGCTCCCTCAGTGCACCATGACTGCTCCCTCGGTGCACCATGATGGCTCCCTCAGTGTATCATGCTGAAAAGAAGTGGTTTTAAGGAGTTTCTGTTTTAAACTAGTCAATTAAAAACGCTTTCTTACGCATTATAAAATTAGCTTCTCCCGATTGACAGAAGCTTCGTATATGTAGGATACAACTGTGTTGTCAATCTCAACCCGTTCAGAAGTATTTATAAATAATCACATGAAAACCGCTGCGGCATTTGCATGTATAAGAATGGCACCTGCACAAAACAGTAACAATTCGAACCATTCTTTAAACAATATGCCAAAACTGAAAGTTTGAAGCCGATCAGAAGAGGAGTTCTCAGAAACCATGGTGGAGCTTGAAGAGAGAAGAATGACAATTCAAAAAACAACTCTAGATGTTCATTTAGATGATAACTAATTACATTCTAACCTTCTGGCATTCAGCAGATGTGTCCACTGCTGCATCTCACTGCCGTCTGCTGCTGAACCTTGCCAATAAAGTTGGTCAAGATCTTGACTTGCTAACTGGAGCAAGAAGTTAATGATATTTTGCAATAACAGGGCGATTTAGGTGCTTCGAAGCGAATTGGGATTTGCTTGCATAGTAAAACCAGAAGTTCACTCATTGCACTCTAGGTCGACACGTTCTTCCTTCGGAAAAAAACTAGCTCAAAATTTTATGGATGTCTTTTTCTTTGAATGGTGTTTTATTCGTCGTCTCTTTAAAATTTTTCTTCCAGGAAGTTGACTCTGAAGTTGATGTCCTGAATTACATGAAATTTTTCGTCCTTCACGAGGTCGAGTTTTTCACTCGATCCATTGAACTTCGGGCGGAGGCGGCCATGTTTCTCAAACAAAAAAAAGAGGACAAACTCTGTGAAAAATTTAAGGATACAGATTTTGTGCTGGGTCTTGTTTATTTAGTGGCCCTTTTTTTCCCTATGAATCACACAAATAGCTCGTGCGCGTCCGAAAGTGTTAATACGATCATGAACGAAGAGGAGAAACTGAAAACATCTGGACAAAAATTGTAAATTTCTCAAGGATGGAAAATTGATATAAAAATGATATTGGCTCAGAAGATTTCGACACACATATATATTTTAGTGAGGTTAGAAGCTCGGCGATGAAGAAATATCTTGTTGTTTTCAAACGAACTTTTCAGCCTCTCTCATCATGAGGATTGTGTCTTCAGCCTCTCTCATCATGATGATTGTGTCTTCAGCCTCTCTCATCATGATGATTGTGTCTTCAGCCTCTCTCATCATGATGATTGTGTCTTCAGCTCTCTCATCGATGATTGTGTCTTCAGCCTCTCTCATCATGAGGATTGTGTCTTCAGCCTCTCTCATCATGATGATTGTGTCTTCAGCCTCTCTCATCATGAGGATTGTGTCTTCAGCCTCTCTCATCATGATGATTGTGTCTTCAGCCTCTCTCATCATGAGGATTGTGTCTTCAGCCTCTCTCATCATGATGATTGTGTCTTCAGCCTCTCTCATCATGAGGATTGTGTCTTCAGCCTCTCTCATCATGATGATTGTGTCTTCAGCCTCTCTCATCATGAGGATTGTGTCTTCAGCCTCTCTCATCATGATGATTGTGTCTTCAGCCTCTCTCATCATGAGGATTGTGTCTTCAGCCTCTTTCATCATGAGGATTGTGTCTTCAGCCTCTCTCATCATGAGGATTGTGTCTTCAGCCTCTCATCATGAGGATTGTGTCTTCAGCCTCTCTCATCATGAGGATTGTGTCTTCAGCCTCTCTCATCATGATTATTGTGTCTTCAGCCTCTCTCATCATGAGGATTGTGTCTTCAGCCTCTCTCATCATGAGGATTGTGTCTTCAGCCTCTCTCATCATGAGGATTGTGTCTTCAGCCTCTCTCATCATGATGATTGTGTCTTCAGCCTCTCTCATCATGAGGATTGTGTCTTCAGCCTCTCTCATCATAAGGATTGTGTCTTCAGCCTCTCTCATCATGAGGATTGTGTCTTCAGCCTCTCTCATCATGAGGATTGTGTCTTCAGCCTCTCATCATGAGGATTGTGTCTTCAGCCTCTCTCATCATGAGGATTGTGTCTTCAGCCTCTCTCATCATGAGGATTGTGTCTTCAGCCTCTCTCATCATGAGGATTGTGTCTTCAGCCTCTCTCATCATGATGATTGTGTCTTCAGCCTCTCTCATCATGAGGATTGTGTCTTTAGCCTCTCTCATCATGAGGATTGTGTCTTCAGCCTCTCTCATCATGAGGATTGTGTCTTCAGCCTCTCTCATCATGAGGATTGTGTCTTCAGCCTCTCTCATCATGAGGATTGTGTCTTCAGCCTCTCTCATCATGAGGATTGTGTCTTCAGCCTCTCTCATCATGAGGATTGTGTCTTCAGCCTCTCTCATCATGAGGATTGTGTCTTCAGCCTCTCTCATCATGAGGATTGTGTCTTCAGCCTCTCTCATCATGAGGATTGTGTCTTCAGCCTCTCATCATGAGGATTGTGTCTTCAGCCTCTCTCATCATGAGGATTGTGTCTTCAGCCTCTCTCATCATGAGGATCGTGTCTTCAGCCTCTCATCATGAGGATTGTGTCTTCAGCCTCTCTCATCATGAGGATTGTGTCTTCAGCCTCTCTCATCATGAGGATTGTGTCTTCAGCCTCTCTCATCATGAGGATTGTGTCTTCAGCCTCTCTCATCATGAGAATTGTGTCTTCAGCCTCTCTCATCATGATAATTGTGTCTTCAGCCTCTCTCATCATGATGATTGTGTCTTCAGCCTCTCGCATCATGAGGATTGTGTCTTCAGCCTCTCTCATCATGAGGATTGTGTCTTCAGCCTCTCTCATCATGATGATTGTGTCTTCAGCCTCTCGCATCATGAGGATTGTGTCTTCAGCCTCTCTCATCATGAGGATTGTGTCTTCAGCCTCTCTCATCATGATGATTGTGTCTTCAGCCTCTCGCATCATGAGGATTGTGTCTTCAGCCTCTCTCATCATGAGGATTGTGTCTTCAGCATCTCTCATCATGAGGATTGTGTCTTCAGCCTCTCTCATCATGAGGATTGTGTCTTCAGCCTCTCTCATCATGAGGATTGTGTCTTCAGCCTCTCTCATCATGAGGATTGTGTCTTCAGCCTCTCTCATCATGATGATTGTGTCTTCAGCCTCTCTCATCATGAGGATTGTGTCTTCAGCCTCTCTCATCATGAGGATTGTGGCATTTTACTATGAAGACGTTTCATCTACCAGACTATATAAATTCTCCGGATTTGATAAGGTCCCTGGTGGGCGAAACTTCTTCAGAGTAAAATACCATAACCCGCATTGTGTGTCTCATTTATATACTGTGGATACACTCGACCATTGTATTACAATACCTTTCTCATCACGTCTGCAGGATCCAAAATTTGCACAATGCCGGCCATGGAAACCATGTCCCAGAGCAGGTTGGAAGTGACATGCTGTGTCGGATTAGAGAGGCATCCTGGGCTCCAGTTCCTGGGTCCCTACAGAAGCGACCCCACCAAACCATGGTTTATAGTAATGTGGATATAAAATATGATGCTCTGAATAGCCATTTCCTTTTTTTCCAGTAAGTTTCTAACATCCGTAGAGAAAAAGCAGTTGATCGTCATAATAAAGAAGACCACCTGTGTGTAAACTGACACTCAAGTTTCACTTGCACGGACCCCCAACACGTTGCTTGCTCCTCGACCCCTCACAATTTGCTTCCCCCGAGGACCCACGCAACTTGCTTGCCCCGGGGACCCACGCAACTTGCTTGCCCCGGGGACCCACGCAACTTGCTTGCCCGGGGACCCACGCAACTTGCTTGCCCCGAGGACCCACGCAACTTGCTTGCCCCAGGGACCCACGCAACTTGCTTGCCCCGGGGACCCACGCAACTTGCTTGCCCCGGGGACCCACGCAAGTTTTAATCTGGCACTGAGTAAATCATATGATACCTATATATATATATATATATATATATATATATATATATATATATATATATATATATATATATATATATATATATATATATATATATATATATATAACATTAATCTAAGTATCATCTCCTGAACGTCTTCAAGCATCAGTGATCATCTTAGGAATCTTTGCATCAGTCTCCGTGTCGCATTCCGTTGCATCCTCTCGTTGCATCGCATCTCCGTTGCATCGCATCTCCGTTGCATCGCATCTCCGTTGCATCGCGTCTCCGTTGCATCGCGTCTCTGCGCTGAACTTACGATGCTGCGTTGCTAATCAGGAGAATATTTTTTAAAATTATCAGGATTGTGTCTTCAGCCTCTCTCATCATGAGGATTGTGTCTTCAGCCTCTCTCATCATGAGGATTGTGTCTTCAGCCTCTCTCATCATGAGGATTGTGTCTTCAGCCTCTCTCATCATGATGATTGTGTCTTCAGCCTCTCTCATCATGAGGATTGTGTCTTCAGCCTCTCTCATCATGAGGATTGTGTCTTCAGCCTCTCTCATCATGAGGATTGTGTCTTCAGTCTCTCTCATCATGAGGATTGTGTCTTCAGCCTCTCTCATCATGAGGATTGTGTCTTCAGCCTCTCTCATCATGAGGATTGTGTCTTCAGCCTCTCTCATCATGAGGATTGTGTCTTCAGCCTCTCTCATCATGAGGATTGTGTCTTCAGCCTCTCTCATCATGAGGATTGTGTCTTCAGCCTCTCTCATCATGAGGATTGTGTCTTCAGCCTCTCTCATCATGAGGATTGTGTCTTCAGCCTCTCTCATCATGAGGATTGTGTCTTCAGCCTCTCTCATCATGAGGATTGTGTCTTCAGCCTCTCTCATCATGAGTATTGTGTCTTCAGCCTCTCTCATCATGAGGATTGTGTCTTCAGCCTCTCTCATCATGAGGATTGTGTCTTCAGCCTCTCTCATCATGATGATTGTGTCTTCAGCCTCTCTCATCATAAGGATTGTGTCTTCAGCCTCTCTCATCATGAGGATTGTGTCTTCAGCCTCTCTCATCATGATGATTGTGTCTTCAGCCTCTCGCATCATGAGGATTGTGTCTTCAGCCTCTCTATCATGAGGATTGTGTCTTCAGCCTCTCTCATCATGATGATTGTGTCTTCAGCCTCTCGCATCATGAGGATTGTGTCTTCAGCCTCTCTCATCATGAGGATTGTGTCTTCAGCCTCTCTCATCATGATGATTGTGTCTTCAGCCTCTCGCATCATGAGGATTGTGTCTTCAGCCTCTCTCATCATGAGGATTGTGTCTTCAGCATCTCTCATCATGAGGATTGTGTCTTCAGCCTCTCTCATCATGAGGATTGTGTCTTCAGCCTCTCTCATCATGAGGATTGTGTCTTCAGCCTCTCTCATCATGAGGATTGTGTCTTCAGCCTCTCATCATGATGATTGTGTCTTCAGCCTCTCATCATGAGGATTGTGTCTTCAGCCTCTCTCATCATGAGGATTGTGGCATTTTACTATGAAGACGTTTCATCTACCAGACTATATAAATTCTCCGGATTTGATAAGGTCCCTGGTGGGCGAAACTTCTTCAGAGTAAAATACCATAACCCGCATTGTGTGTCTCATTTATATACTGTGGATACACTCGACCATTGTATTACAATACCTTTCTCATCACGTCTGCAGGATCCAAAATTTGCACAATGCCGGCCATGGAAACCATGTCCCAGAGCAGGTTGGAAGTGACATGCTGTGTCGGATTAGAGAGGCATCCTGGGCTCCAGTTCCTGGGTCCCTACAGAAGCGACCCCACCAAACCATGGTTTATAGCAATGTGGATATAAAATATGATGCTCTGAATAGCCATTTCCTTTTTTTCCAGTAAGTTTCTAACATCCGTAGAGAAAAAGCAGTTGATCGTCATAATAAAGAAGACCACCTGTGTGTAAACTGACACTCAAGTTTCACTTGCACGGACCCCCAACACGTTGCTTGCTCCTCGACCCCTCACAATTTGCTTCCCCCGAGGACCCACGCAACTTGCTTGCCCCGGGGACCCACGCAACTTGCTTGCCCCGGGGACCCACGCAACTTGCTTGCCCCGGGGACCCACGCAACTTGCTTGCCCCGGGGACCCACGCAACTTGCTTGCCCCAGGGACCCACGCAACTTGCTTGCCCCGGGGACCCACGCAACTTGCTTGCCCCGGGGACCCACGCAAGTTTTAATCTGGCACTGAGTAAATCATATGATACCAATATATATATATATATATATATATATATATATATATATATATATATATATATATATATATATATATATATATATATATAACATTAATCTAAGTATCATCTCCTGAACGTCTTCAAGCATCAGTGATCATCTTAGGAATCTTTGCATCAGTCTCCGTTGCATCGCATCTCCGTTGCATCGCATCTCCGTTGCATCGCATCTCCGTTGCATCGCATCTCCGTTGCATCGCGTCTCCGTTGCATCGCGTCTCCGTTGCATCGCGTCTCCGTTGCATCGCGTCTCTGCGCTGAACTTACGATGCTGCGTTGCTAATCAGGAGAATATTTTTTAAAATTATCAGTTTTTTTTTCCAACACTTTTAACGGATCCTCGTGAAAAAAAATATTATGTAATTGGATATTACTTGAGGATCTTTTGGGATGCGAAGACGATAACAAAAAAAAAGAGGAAAAGTTGAGAGTCAGTGTGTTAATGAGCTTTGCATCGTGTCGATAACTACGCTTATTGGAGAGTTGGGCTTATAGTTCAGATGGTCTATCTCTCTCTCTCTCTCTCTCTCTCTCTCTCTCTCTCTCTCTCTCTACTCTCTCTCTATCTGTCTATCCTTTTTATTTTCCACTTTTAAATTATCAATTCCGTTAATCCCATTTAAAGTCATTATTGAGCTTAACTCGAGTGTACACAGTTATAATTAATAACAATGTTTTCTAAAAAAAAATATATATATATAATAGATTTTTTTTTTATCTCTCGATGTAATAATTACGCCGTCCACCCACACTGGCAGGCAGTGTGCACCGTCCACCCACACTGGCAGGCAGTGTGCACCGTCCACCCACACTGGCAGGCAGTGTGCACCGTCCACCCACACTGGCAGGCAGTGTGCACCGTCCACCCACACTGGCGGCAGTGTGCACCGTCCCCACACTGGCAGGCAGTGTGCACCGTCCACCTACACTGGCAGGCAGTGTGCACGTCCACCCACACTGGCAGGCGGTGTGCACCGTCCACCCACACTGGCAGGCAGTGTGCACCGTCCACCTACACTGGCAGGCAGTGTGCACCGTCCACCCACACTGGCAGGCAGTGTGCACCGTCCACCCACACTGGCAGGCAGTGTGCACCGTCCACCCACACTGGCAAGCAGTGTGCACCGTCCACCCACACTGGCAGGCAGTGTGCACCGTCCACCTACACTGGCAGGCAGTGTGCACTGTCCACCCACACTGGCAGGCAGTGTGCACCGTCCACCCACACTGGCAGGCAGTGTGCACCGTCCACCCACACTGGCAGGCAGTGTGCACCGTCCACCTACACTGGCAAGCAGTGTGCACGTCCACCCACACTGGCAGGCAGTGTGCACCGTCCACCCACACTGGCAGGCAGTGTGCACCGTCCACCCACACTGGCAAGCAGTGTGCACCGTCCACCTACACTGGCAGGCAGTGTGCACCGTCCACCCACACTGGCAGGCAGTGTGCACCGTCCTTCCTCTCTCTCACTCTCACTCTCACTCTCACTCACTCTCTCTAAGGTATACTAACACTCTCCTCAGGATGAGAGCCACTCTACAGTCGACTAACACCCAGGTACCTGTTTACTTCTAGGTTAACAGGTGCATCAGGTGTAAGAGTATATGCCTAGTTTATGGTGTCCTGTGGCTCGGTTGGTAGCTCACTAAGCTCACATGCTGAGTGTCCGTGGTTCGATTCCCAGCACGGGTGGCATTCTTCCTTACACCTGCTGCCCCGTTCACCTAGCAGTAAGTAGGTAACTAGGTGTCAGTCGACCGATGTGGGTCGCATCCTGGGGGGAGGGGGGTAGTGTACCATTGTAATGAGTTGAGATTGGATAACTCTTAGACTGTACAATTTATGTGTTAACAAAATATCAGTCAACCGGGAACTAAACTGCGGTCCCTCAGTTGTGAGCTGGGGCGCTACCAGTTGAGCCACGAGCCATCAAGTTTTCCATTCTTGTAAACATGAACGAGATATTTTGAGAAAATACAGTATGTTTATATCTGTGTCTTGGGGGGGAAAAAACCCACACATGGTTGTTTATTCACGCGAAAAATAGTTCAGATGGTCTCGGAATTCCATTTTACGGTTAAAAATAAGTTAATTGAGCCGTGATCTAGCTAGGCTTGGTTGTGAGAGTGACGCCTTGGTAGTGTGGTAATTAGGTTGCTTAACCTGGGTGAGACAGCAGGGCTCGTGTCTTAAGATTGAGCTGAGAAGCAAAGAATGATCGACGAGGCTTTAAAGAGAGGTTTAGGCCGCTTGAGGGCGCAAAGTGACTCGTTAAAACTTTGAAGGAAGGGAAGAAAAACACTTATAAGCGCAAACACGCACACTCATGCGCGGGCTCGCGCATGCACGCATGCACGTACTCACACACACACACACACACACACACACACACACACACACACACAGGGAACATAGCAACTCTCGGAGTCAAATGTAAAACAGCCCAAGAAAACGACGGATTTGACATTGCACAAGAAACCATAGAAAACTGATTGTAAATTAGGAAAAAAAAACACGAAGAAAAGACAAGAGCGGGACGGCATGAGTGGGATAGAAGACCGATTGTTTTAAGCTTGGAAGAAGAGAGAGGAGACGCAAGGCATGACAGCAGAATAAGAGGAGGAATGTGCAGTTGAGATCATGCTAATGGAAACAGGCGCTAGGAATGTGAAGAATGAAATATCGCAGTTTGCAGATTGGAACATAAGTAAACAACAGTCCATATTGATAATAAACCCAACTACAGACTTTGTGCAAAGCAGCATTGCAATATTAATTATTCCTGGATACACTGCATGTCTATAACCTATTCCCCTAACACTGATATAGCATACCACATAGTCAAATATATAACTCGGAGAGCACAGAACACCTTGGGATACATACGCTGTTTCTATGGCACCACTCTGACTATGACTAAATCGATTCCAAATTGAATCAGTCCAATAGCACTTCAGTCAATAAAGGACTGACTGACTGAGTGGGTGACTGAGTGGGTGAGTATCACACAAGTAGTGAATGCGTGTCTCCGCTGGCCTTTATAACCGTCCAGACCCTTCTCTCCCCATTCCAAATTCAATGAGAATCATATTTCATACCCAGCCTCATTCTGGACCAGTAATAACTGCTCCAGCTACAGCGGCATCCTGACGTCTTCACGGTGTGGTGGCGAGGCTTCAGAGAACACAAGCTTCCTTTGTCTGTGATGCTGGTAGGTGCCCAGACTGTTGACTCATTTTGATATGACTGTGTAGTTTGAACATCTTTAACTTCAATAGATTGTTGAGGAATTGGTATCATTCTAAATTTTAAAAAATAGGATGGAAATGACATCCCACATCACAAGGAAATATCGAAGAAAACTTTGTTATGTGTGGACAGAAGTGAGAAATCTTATATTCAGAAGGAAATAGACTCTAAGAAGAGGAAAATATTTTTAATAAAGTCTTCGTCAAAGAGGACAGAACAAAGAGAATAAAAAGTCACAATACTGTGGCTGAAATAATAGACAAATGTACAGCATGTTGGAAAATTGTTAATGGTCCAAGTCAGACCGAGACGTGGGCATACGTTTCGCTCACCTGAGCGCGGGTGAGATGCTGGAAGAGTGACAGAGATCCGAGAGGGAACTGTAGCTGAGGAGAGGTGTGACGGCAGGAGGGACCTGACGACTCAAGATGTAAAGCTTCCACTGGGGAAGTGGTGGTGGGTAACAACGAACTGAACTGGGTAACCATCATGCATCAAGGTGTGGTGCACACATGCTAGTGGCATGATTGACTAAAGTCGAGAGATAGAATATGAGTTGATTAACTAGGTATTGTCACATTTACACAGATGATGCTCCTTAGGGGTAATAAATGCAGCTTTCTCAGAGGGGTAACACGCAGTGAGAAGAAAGAGGGAGAACAGATAAAGAGCAGCACAAATGATATTGATTGGAAGCTTGAGGAGATAATAAACTTAAACTCCTGAGAATTCAAAAGCTACGTAGCACAAACACAATTGACAGGAAAAACTAAAGTGATAATAAAAATGATATACAACCCTCCACCAAACAGCAGGAATGCTAGAATGTTGGAGACAGAAGCACAGAGCAAAGAAACTGATAAGAAAAATTTGAACCTACAGAGATAGCCAGAAACAATGAGGCAACAATGAAAAACCTGAAGGACGCTACAAGAATGAAAAGTTGAGTTAAGTCGGCAAGTTAAGAGTTAATATTCGCTCTAAACAAATCTGCTAAAAATCGAAGTTGATTATGGAATACCACTAAGAGCAAGCCACGATCAGGTGATCTGATCAACACATCACTAACCTGACGTATCCCGCACCTCATAGATCTTGCCCTATATATAATGTCTTTGTCTCTTGCCCTGTATTAGATTGACAAAGCTCTTAGTGAACTAGACATTTCTTAGTAACAGATTTCTAGTGTTACACATGTATCTTCATGGTACAGTAGGTACATGCCTAGGAGCCCATAAGGTTACGGCCCCCTCACAGGCTGACTGCTATATAGACATTATTATTAAAAGCAAAAGGGGAAAAAAAATATGCTGTGGAGAGAATTCTGAATTTCATAATCTTGTCATGAAAGGAAAGAGCCTGTTAGAGTTACATCACATTACATATGTAAAACAATACAGTAATTGAATAAACGCTTTGCAAGTATTGGATTCAACTAGATACATCGTGCCCGAGTGAGCGGGGTTGTTAGAGTCTTGAGGACTACATACTTGGTATACATTTATCAGTCGAGACTGCCGGGCGGACTCAAATTGTTTGTCAGAAAGCGTGTTAACTTATAGTGAACAGTAAGGTATGGTGAAAGAGGTCAGAAGGACGCTCTCTACCTCACTCAAGCACTCACTAAACCCAAGTTAAGCCCATACTGGGCGCAAGTGCACCATTACAAACGTTAAGTAGATGTGACATTTTAGGTCAACAAGATTCCTGATGTGTTCAGAGACTACAGCAAGATGATCAGTTGACAATGAGGCAACTAAGTCAATAATAGTAGCAGCAGACGTAGAGCGTTCTAATAGACAAGGCAGAACTAGTGGTAACTAGAAGTAGAACCAATTGTAAACACAGCACTGTGAGCGGCAGTGGAGCAACAAATGTAGTTTAAGATAGAAACATTACTAAGTAGAGGTAGTCGTGGCCTACGTCTTCCATCCAGTTCCATCTCTCCTGTAAATTCTATGCAATTTTTCAAATATGGTATGGTATATTTTTCCCCCTGTTTGCATACCGGCAGTGACTAGAGGGAGGGGAGGGCAGGAGAAGAGCCTTCTGCTTTTCCCTTCCCTTGATTCACACACCTAGAAAATACACGATAATCTTCAATCTAGGTAAAAGTAGATAGTTATTTTCATCAGATAACCTCGATATAGCTTGTCGCGTCCTCTGCATTTCAATGTCGTAATTGTAGCTTTCTAATATTTCAGGAAAATATATCCACCAATGCAAAATAATAAAAAAAACAATCCATTGGTTTGGAGTGGTCACTCAATCTTGTTGGTCAGACAGCAGCCAGTATTTGTGTGGAAGCTGTCTCGGTGTTCACAATCGTTCACAGAGTGTATACGTACATGTCTCAGGCTCTACCTACAGCTGGAATTTCCTGACTAATACCTTCAAGTCACAATCTGAAAGTAAGAAGATGATTCTAGTGGTCACTCTGACACAAGCTGGACTGGAAAACACGACGCCTTAATGCAGAGTGAATTACGTTGGTAAATTCGAGACACTGAATGTTTCACATGATGCTGCTGATCGATATAAAAATGATTACAAATATTAATCTAGATTATAGGAGCTGGAGTCAGTCTTTCTTCATGTATTTTGAACTGATGTTTTGGAAAACATCTGCTGCAAACTAAGGGACTCTACAGATTGTAGAGCATATGAAGTACTCAGCAGAGATTCTTCGGCTGGTTTGCAATGCCTTCAGTCACTTGAGAAAAGATGCTCCGCAGATGATGCTGAAGATCCAGAATATGATCATCATTATCGAGATGAAGAGTAGCGAAAAAAACGGTACTTGAAAAGCATGCTGATGAAACAGCGTAGCCCGCACGGGGTTCTTCCTATTAGACTGCAAGAACGAAGATCTCCACAGAATGAAAGCATAAAAATAACTCATTGAAAAGTTATCAAAATGACTTAGAAAAATGAGATCGAAAACTGATTGATCCATTTGGCTCGAACATGTGACGAATGAAGTCGCGCTGAATGATGAAGTTCCTTGAAGGTCGTGTATATCATGGCGGCAATTTTATGACACAATTCTTTTCTCAGTGGAGTCATTGATTCCAGGTTCTATCTGACAGTGGCTCTGAAGGAAAGAGGTCCAAGTCGAAACACACTGTTCTCTCATCAAGAAAATGAGAAACAGTGTGACAAGAACTACTGAATGTATTTTGATTTTGAAAAACAAATTAGCTTTTTATTTGTTAATAAACAAATTTACTGCCACAAAAATTTGAAAGGGAACTATGTGAATTTTTTTATTCTCGTGTTATTTGAGAAAAACAAAGTGTGTAATATTCGTAGTTGTAATGAAAAAGAGGAAACACATCATACCTTAGTTTATATATCAGTAAAAATTACGAGGAAATACTCCATTCCTGGTGCCTTGGAGCCCAGAGCGTCTTAGTCTGCCACTTCGCGTACACAAAACAAACATGATCAGACCCTGAGGCCAGAAATCAGTGAAACCAATCAAGAAGAGTTGACCTGTTTTTCAGTATTGTCCATTATCTGTTTACTGCCTGTTTTCCAGCATTATTATCCGTTCGCTACCTGTTTATTAGCATGTTTTCGGCCTGTTTGCCAGCATTATTTTTACCTGCTTGAGGCCATTGTTTGCTTCCCCTTTGAAAACATTGTTCTCTACCTGTTTAAAAGCATTGTTTACTACCTGTTTAGCATCATTGTTTACTACCTGTTTAGCATCATTGTTATTTGCTACCTGTTTATCAGTATTGTTCACGTCCGATTTGCTAGACCAGAAACTACAAGTGTCCCCTTCAAACACAACGTTGTGCCCCTATAAATGCTATGACCCCTTCTCATTTTGTACCTGCTGAAGAGGATCACAGGTGTAGATCGAAATATACAGCCCCTCACATCTCGTGTTTCTTTCCTATGGGTTAATCCAAACACTGACAAACGTTCATTATACTCTAAAGTTTTCGGTCACACCTGAGTACAGCCAGGCGAGTACATACATATGAGCTACTGATTATGATCCTAAAGTAAAGAGTTATACACACACTGATTTGAGAAAGTTAACACCGCCGGACGAACTTTGCAGGTCGGACGCGACTTCTTTTCATTGTTCGAAAGTGAAAATATGACCCAAGTGAACCACGACGACCCATGTACGTGCGGTGAGATAGAAGGTCAAGTTTGGTGTCAACGTAGTCAGACAGCTGCAAGAACCGAGAGAAGCAAACGACCTGCATCGAGCGAACGAAGTGTGTCGAAAGTGATTAGTGTTGAATGCTCTGAGGCGCGAATTTGGACATGACTAAGACTCCGGTAAGAATGAAGAGCATCGCGCGGAAATGCACGCGAACAATGCAGGTAGACCGCTTAGAAGTGCGAGATTAGACAATAAAAGATGAAGACTGAATGCTCGGCATACTAGTACTGCAAGCTGCAAGCTGGAAGCTGGAGATGTTGGCTGTTGGCGAGGGTTTGAGGGACAGTGGAGACTCTTAAGATGTTTCTCCTTGACTAGATGTTGAAAGTTGTTGTTGGCTGAAGAGCAAAACTTGTGTCTCGTTACAAATAGCGGGGAAATCAATGATTTAAAACAAGCTAAAGGTGTGAGAGCTCATGTTTGTGTCTTCTGAGATGACTCTCCTAAACAATAGCTGCCACAGACCAGGGTGACAGGTAGCAAACAATGCTGACACACAGGTAGCAACAGCAATAACAAGCATGTAGCAAGCGTTCCTGCAAACAGGTAGTAAGTAGTTCAAAGAAATAGTAAATAAGGCTGGCAAACAGATAACAAACAGTGCTGCCAGAGAGATAGAACAAACAATGCTCTCAAACAGAACGAATGACCTCAGACAACAGTGCTAGTAAACAGGCAGAAAATAATTCTGGCAAAAAGCAGACAATACTGGCAAACAGGAAAGAAAAAGTGTGTATAAATAGAACGTGAACAATGCTGGCAAATAGGCAGCAAACAACGCTCCAAAATGGGTAGTAAACAATACTCTTTAACAGGGAGAAAACAAAGAGGAAGCAAAAAAATGGCCTCAAACAGGTAGAAATAAGGCAGGTTGAAAATAGGTGGTAAACGGATAACAATGCAGGAAAACAGGCAGTAAACAGATAACAGACAATGCTGGAGAGCAAGTAGTAAAAAGATAACAGACAATGCTAGAAAACAGGGAGTAAACAGATAAAGACAATGCTGGAAAACAGGCAGTAAACAGATATAATCTAACTGGTAAACAATTGTCAGGTATCCGAGGAAGTGGAATCCAGTTGACTGGAGTCGAGACGATGACTTAGCCAATGTATTGTGAGCGTCTATCCATTCCTGCAGACTATCCATACCACGACGCTCTCCCCACCCCCACCCCAAACTATTCCCGGACACCTTAGCTATCCCACGATGACCTAGCTATCCCACGATGACCTAGCAATCCCACGATAACCTAGCTATCCCACGACACCTTATCTATCCCACACTCTCCGAGCAGCACCCAATATATACGGACCAAGCAGCACCCTATTTCGTCTCGACTATTTATGTAACTGCCAATTAATTAACTGTCTTTAACCAGCGTTAACATACGTAAGAACGTCTAACCACGGCTGACATGCCATGCGTGTCTAACAACGGCTGTTATGCGTGTCTAACCACAGCTGCCATGCGTGTCTAACAACGGCTGTTATGCGTGTCTAACCACAGCTGCCATGCGTGTCTAACCACAGCTGCCATGCGCGTCTAACCACAGCTCCCATGCGTGTCTAACCACAGCTGCCATGCGCGTCTAACCACAGCTGCCATGCGTATCTAGCCACAGCTGCCATGCGTATCTAACCACAGCTGTCATGCGTGTCTAACCACAGCTGCCATGCGTGTCTAACCACAGCTGCCATGCGTGTCTAACCACAGCTGCCATGCGTGTCGAACCACAGCTGCCATGCGTGTCTAACCACAGCTGCCATGCGTGTCTAACCACAGCTGCCATGCGTGTCTAATCACAGCTACCATGCGTATCTAACCACAGCTGTCATGCTTGTCGAACCACAGCTGCCATGCGTGTCTAATCACAGATGTCATGCGTGTCTAACCACAGCTGTCATGCGTATCTAACCACAGCTGCCATGCGTGTCTAATCACAGCTGCCATGCGTATCTAACCACAGCTGCCATGCGTGTCGAACCACAGCTGCCATGCGTGTCTAACCACAGCTGCCATGCGTGTCTAACCACAGCTGCCATGCGTGTCGAACCACAGCTGTCATGCGTATCTAACCACAGCTGCCATGCGTGTCTAATCACACTGTCATGCGTATCTAATCTCAGCTGCCATGCGCATCTAACCACAGCTGCTATGCGCGTCTAACCAAAGCTGCCATGCGCGTCTAACCACAGCTGTCATGCGTATTTAACTACAGCTGCAATGCGTATCTTACCACATATGCCATGCGTGTCTAATCACAGATGCCATGCGTGTCTAACCACAGCTGCCATGCGTGTCTAATCACAGCTGTCATGCGTATCTAACCACAGCTGCCATGCGTATCTAACCACAGCTGCTATGCGCGTCTAACCACAGCTGCCATGCGTGTCTAACCACAGCTGCTATGCGCGTCTAACCACAGCTGCCATGCGTATTTAACTACAGCTGCCATGCGTATCTAACCACATATGCCATGCGTATCTATCCACAGCTGCCATGCGTGTCTAACCACAGCTGCCATGCGTATCTAACCCCAGCTGCCATGCGTGTCTAACCACAGCTGCCATGCGTGTCGAACCACAGCTGCCATACATAAATACGTCTAGCCAGCGTTACCACAGGTAAGTGTGTTTAGCCAGTGTTACCACAGGTAAGTGCGTCTAGCCAGCGTTACCACAGGTAAGTGCGTCTAGCCAGTGTTACCACAGGTAAGTGCGTCTAGCCAGCGTCACCACAGGTAAATACGTCTAGCCAGCGTTACTACAGATAAGTGCGTCTAGCCTGTGTTACCACAGGTAAGTGCGTCTAGCAATTGGTACCACATTTAAGTGCGTCTAGCCAGTGTTACCACAGTTAAGTGCGTCTAGTCAGTGTTACCACAGGTAAATACGTCTAGCTAGTGTTACCACAGGTAAGTGCGTCTAGCCAGTGTTACCACAGGTAAGTGCGTCTATCCAATGTTACCACAGGTAAGTGCGCCTAGCCAGTGTTACCACAGGTAAGTGCGTCTAGCCAGTGTTACCACAGGTAAGTGCGTCTAGCCAGTGTTACCACAGGTAAGTACGTCTAGTCAATGTTACCACAGGTAAGTGCGTCTAGAAAGTGTTACCACAGGTAAGTGCGTCTAGCCAGTTTTACCACAGTTAAGTGCGTCTAGTCAGTGTTACCACAGGTAAGTACGTCTAGCCAGTGTTACCACAGGTAAGTGCGTCTAGTCAGTGTTACCACAGGTAAGTACGTCTAGCCAGTGTTACCACAGGTAAGTGCGTCTAGTCAGTGTTACCACAAGTAAGTGTGTCTAGTCAGTGTTACCACTGGTAAGTGCGTCTAGCCAGTGTTACCACAGGTAAGTGTGTCTAGCCAGTGGTGCCACAGGGAAGTGCGTCTAGCCAGTGTTACCACAGGTAAGTGCGTCTAGCCAGTGTTACCATAGGTAAGTGCGTCTAGCCAGTGTTACCACAGATAAGTGCGTCTAGCCAGTGTTACCACAGGTAAGTGCGTCTAGCCAGTGTTACCATAGGTAAGTGCGTCTAGCCAGTGTTACCACAGGTAAGTGCGTCTAGCCAGTGTTACCACAGGTAAGGGCGTCTAGTCAGTGTTACCACTGGTAAATGTGTCTAGCCAGTATTACCACAGGTAAGTGTGTCTAGTCAGTGTTACCACTGGTAAGTGCGTCTAGCCAGTGTTACCACAGGTAAGTGCGTCTAGTCAGCGTTACCACAGGTAAGTGTGTCTAGCCAGTGTTACCACAGGTAAGTGCGTCTAGCCAGTGTTACCATAGGTAAGTGCGTCTAGCCAGTGTTACCACAGATAAGTGCGTCTAGCCAGTGTTACCACAGGTAAGTGCGTCATATGTAACACTTCTCACTTCTCACAGTTTCACTTTTTAATTTGTTTTTGTTCCCCGTTCCCTTCCCTCTCCCCCCTCCCCTCCCTCCGCTCCATCCCCTCCCCTCCCCTCTCCCTGGAGTTTACCTGGAGAGGGTTTCGGGAGTCAACGCCCCCGCGGACCGGTCTGAGACCAGGTCTAGTGGTGGATCAGGCCTGATCAACCAGGCTGTTACTGTTGGCCGCACGTAAACCGACGTACCAACCACAGCCCGGCTGGTCAGGTACTGACTTTAGGTGCCTGTCCAGCGCCTTCTTGAAGACAGCCAGGGGTCTATTGATAATCCCCCTTATGTATGCTGGGAGGCCGTTGAACAGTCTTGGGCCCCTGACACTTACTGAGTTGTCTCTTAGTGTGCTCCTGGCCCTCTGCTTCTCATTGGGAGAATGTTGCATCTCCTGCCGAGTCTTTTACTTTCATAGGGGGGAGTGATTTTCGTGTGCAAGTTTGGTGCTAATCCCTCTAGGATTTTCCAAGTGTATATTATTATGTATCTCTCTCGCCTGCGTTCCAGGGAACACAAATCAAGGGACTTCAACTGCTCCCAGTAATTTAGGTGCTTTATCGTACTTATGTGTGCCGTGAAAGTTCTCTGTACATTCTCCAGGTCAGCAATTTTGCCAGCCTTGAATGGGGCAGTTAGTATACAGCAGTTTTCCAGCCTAGAGAGAACAAGCGATTTGAAGAGAATCATCATGGGTTTTGGGTCCCTAGTTTTGAAGGTTCTCATTATCTATCCTATCAAGGACAACACCATACCCATCTGGTGCACTGTCCTCCAGGACAACACCAGCCCCATCTGGTGCATTGTCCTCCAGGACAACACCAGCCCCATCTGGTGCACTGTCCTCCAGGGCAACACCATCCCCATCTGGTGCACTGTCCTCCAGGACAACACCATACCCATCTGGTGCACTGTCCTCCAGGACAACACCAGCCCCATCTTGTGCACTGTCCTCCAGGGCAACACCATACCCATCTGGTGCACTGTCCTCCAGGGCAACACCATACCCATCTGGTGCACTGTCCTCCAGGGCAACACCATACCCATCTGGTGCACTGTTCTCCAGGGCAACACCATACCCATCTGGTGCACTGTTCTCCAGGGCAACACCATACCCATCTGGTGCACTGTCCTCCAGGGCAACACCATACCCATCTGGTGCACTGTTCTCCAGGGCAACACCATACCCATCTGGTGCACTGTTCTCCAGGGCAACACCAGCCCCATCTGGTGCACTGCTTGTACACAAGCTAGCTGTGTTTCCCTTTCATATTCCTTCACATGTACGTAGACGGTGTTGATTATTATTATTATGATAAGCAAAACTAAGCGTTAAACCTACAAGGGTCACACAGCGCTGATACACGGTGCTGCCATCTCTCAGCCTGGGCTGGGAGACTCGGCAGGGTGATGAGGATATCGTCAAGTATTCCAGTAAAGGTTCAGTAGCTACGTTTGCTTCAAAGGCATCGTTCCAGCAGAGCTGCAGTTACTGCTACTTGGGACATTGCCATCTCTCAGGAATGGCCTCTCCCATTCAGAGGTGTCCCTGTTCTCAGACGATATGAGGTTAATAAGGAGATTACAAGTGGGCAAGGATCAGGCAAGCCTACAAGGAGAACTGGACAGGCTGCAAGCCTACAAGGAGAACTGGACAGGCTGCAAGCCTACAAGGAGAACTGGACAGGCTGCAAGCCTGGTTTGACTAATGGCTCCTGGAGTTTAACCCCAGCAAGTACAAAGTCATGAAGTTTGGGGAAGGACAAAGAAGATCGCAGACGGAGTACAGCCTAAGAGGTCAACGGCTGAAAAACTCAATTAAGGAATAAGGATCTTGGAGTGAGCATCATACAGAGCACATCTGAGGCGCACATAAACCAAATAACGGCTGCAGCATATGGGCGTCTGGCAAACCTGACAATAGCGTTTCGACATCTAAGGAGTCATTCAAGACACTGTACACCGTGTACGTCAGGCCCATACTGGAGTACGAAGCACCAGGATGGAACCTGCACTTGGTCAAGCACGTCAAGAAATTAGAGAAAGTGCTAAGGTTTGCAACAAGAATAGTCCCGGAGCTTAGTGCAATGTCCTACGAAGAAAGGTTAAGGGAAATCAATCTGACGACACTGGAGGACAGGAGGGTTACGGATGACATGATAACAACATATAAAATACTGAGAAGATTTGACAAGGTGGACAGCGACAGATGAGTCACAGGGACGTTAGGAAGTATTTTTTCAGTTATAGAGTTATCAGGAAGTCGAACAAGCTGGAGAATTATGTAGTGAAGGCAGGATCAATATATAGTTTTAAGAAGAGGTTCGATAAAGCTCATGGAGAAGGGAGAGAGTAGACCTAGTGGCGACTAGTGAAGAGGCGGGACCAGGAGCTATGAATCGACCCCTGCAACCACAACTAGGTGAGTACACACACACACACACACACACACACACACACAAACAAACAAACAGACAGACACAAACACACACACACGCGCGCGCGCGCCTGTGTTTATACCCGTAAATTCACATACTCGACCCCTGCAACCACAACTAGGTGAGTACATGTAATGGTTACCAGACTTACGTACATCAGCAAAATCTATGGTAGTATATATTTTTTGACTGTATTTGGGCATGGCAGTATATGCAACATGTCACGCACATGTCAGGCTCATGTCAGGCACATGTCAGACACATGTCAAACACATGTCAGGCACATGTCAGGCACATGCTAGCCACATGTCAGCCACATGTCAAGCACATGTCAGACACATGTCAGCCACATGTCAGGCACATGTCAGACACATGTTAGACACATGTCAGGCACATGTCAGGCACATGTTAGACACATGTCAGGCACATGTCAGGCACATGTCAGACACATGTCAGGCACATGTCAGACACATGTCAAGCACATGCCAGACACATGTCAGACACATGTCAGCCACATGTCAGGCACATGTTAGACACATGTCTAACATGGAGGGGCAGGAGGAGGATGGAGGGGCAGGAGAGGGATGGAGGGGTAGGAGGAGGATGGAGGGTAGGAGGAGGATGGAGGGTAGGAGGATGGAGGGGCAGGAGAAGGATGGAGGGGCAGGAGGAGGATGGAGGGGCAGGAGGATGGAGGGGCAGGAGGAGGATGGAGGGGCAGGAGGAGGATTGAGGGGCAGGAAGAGGATGGAGGGGCAGGAGGAGGATGGAGGGGCAGGAGGAGGATGGAGGGGCAGGAGGAGGATGGAGAGACAGGAGGAGGATGGAGGGGCAGGAGGATGATGGAGGGACAGGAAGAGGATGGAAGGGCAGGAGGATGATGGAGGGGAAGGAGGAGGATGGAGGGGCAGAAAGAGGATGGAGGGGCAGGAAGAGGATGGAGGGGCAGGCGGAGGATGGGGGCAGGAGGAGGATGGAGGGGCAAGAAGAGGATGGAGGGGCAGGAGGAGGATGGAGGGGCAGGAGGAGGATGGAGGGGCAGGAAGAGGATGAAGGGGCAGGAAGAGGATGGAGGGGCAGGAGGAGGATGGAGGGGCAGGAGGAGGATGGAGGGGCAGGAGGAGGATGGAGGGGCAGGAAGAGGATGGAGGGGCAGGAAGAGGATGGAGGGGCAGGAGGAGGATGGAGGGGCAGGAGGAGAATGGAGGGGCAGGAGGAGGATGGAGGGGCAGGAAGAGGATGGAGGGGCAGGAAGAGGATGGATGGGCAGGAGGAGTATGGAGGGGCAGGAGGAGGATGGAGGGGCAGGAAGAGGATGGAGGGACAGGAGGACGATGGAGGGGCAGGACGAAGATGGAGGGGCAGGAGGAGGATGGAATGGCAGGAAGAGGATGGATAGGCAGGAGGAGGATGGAGGGGCAGGAGGAGGATGGAGGGGCAGCAGGAGGATGGAGGGGCAGCAGGAGGATGGAGGGGCAGCAGGAGGATGGAGGGGCAGCAGGAGGATGGAGGGGCAGAAGGAGGAAAGGAAGGTGGCCATGTTCTTGTTAATGAATCCTTCAGGCCTTAATACTTACCTGTTTGTACTCAACTAGTTGTGGTTACCGGGGTCGAGTCTCAGCTCTCATCATGCCTATTCTTAAAGCTATGTATGGATCTTGTGTCTACTTCGTTCTCTAGGTATACCTGGAGTATACCTGGAGGGTGTTCCGGGGGTCAACACCCCAGCGGCCCGGTCTATGACCAGGCCTCGTGGTAGATCAGGGCCTAATTAACCAGGCTGTTACTGCTGGCCGCATGCAAACCGACGTACGAACCACAGCCTGGCTGGTCAGGTACTGGCTTTAGGTATCTGTCCAGCTCCCTCTTGAAGACAGCCAGTGGGTCTATTTGTAATCCCCCTTATGTATACTGGGAGGCAGTTGAACAGTCTTGGGCCCCTGACACTTATTATGTCGGCTCTACTCATGGCGCCTTTGCTTTTCGTTGGGGAAATGTTGCACCGCCTTCCGAGTCTTTTGCTTTCCTGGGCAGTGATTTCAGTGAGTTCCATTTCTTGACCACTCTAAGGCTAAAGAGGTATTTCCTAACATACCTGTAATTCGTGTGTGTTTTTTAACCTCCAACTGTGCCCTCGTGTACCAGAGACCCGCCTCTTGAACACACCATGTCCACCTTGTCAGTTCCTCTCAGTATTTTGTACTTCTTAATCATGTCACCACTTGTCTTTCTAATGTCGTCAAGTTTAGCTCATCTAGCCTCTTCTCACAGCTCAGACCACTCAGCTCCAGGACACGTATAGTTGCAAACCTTTACACGTTTTCCAGCTTTATATATTTCATCAGATGGGGGTTACATACTGGCGCTGCATACCCTAAGATGGGTCTGACACATCCTGCATATAGGGCCGTGAATCCTTCATTGATGAGCTTTCTGAAAGCTACCCCTAAAGTTCCTAGCCTCGTGTTTGCTGCGTTGGTTATGCGGTTGATGTGTGTCTCAGGTAAGATGTTCAGAACTATGCTCACCCCGAGGCCTTCTTTCAGGGAGGTTTGTTGCTGTTGTCCCTCATACCCGTACTCTGTTTCCAATCGTTTTTGCTCTTCCCAGACTTTTATAGCATTCCATTTGCTGGGGTTAAATTTTAATAGCCACCTACAGCTTGTCTAGATCCATTTACAATCTTTCATGGTCTGCTCCTGTTTGTATTCTATTCTCATTAGTTTCACTTCATCTACGAAAAGGAACGCCCCTGATTTGATTTATTATGTCATGTCGTTCAGGTACACGAGAAACAGTATTAGTCCAAGTACTGACCTTGTGGAACCCCACTCGTCACACTTGCCTATTCTGACGCCTCCTCTCAGATTAGCTCGTTGTTTCCTGCTGTTAAATATTCCTTGATCCACTGTAATGCTTTTCCCTGTTTTTCCTGCCTCCTCCTCCAGTTTTTGTCCCAATCTTTAATGAGGTACGTATCGAACGCCTTCTTACAATCCCAAAAATATAAAGTCCGCCCTTTCCCTCTCTTTCCATCCCAACTTTCGTTAATTTGTCATAGAACTCTAGAAGATTTTTTTGAGACAGGATTCACTATCTCTTTTGTTTATGATTTGTTTATTTTATAGGTGTTCTATTACTCTTCTGAACCTCTACAGCCTTACATACTGTGCATGTCAATGACATCGGTCTATTGTTTAATGCTGATGACTACACTTTCTGTTTTTCGGATCATTCGCACCTTCCCATTTTCAGATGACTTACTGAAGATCCCGAAAGTAGCTCACACACTTCTGCTTTCTCACTCTTAACACACTCACGGAGAGATGTTGCCTGGTCCCATTGCCTTCGAGGTGTATTGTGTCCAGCACTTGTTGGTGCAAACTTCCTTTCTTGTCTCTGAGGCAATGTTTCTCATTTCACTGAGAATACTTGCCTAAAATTTTGTTCAGCTCCTCACAAATTTCCTGATGACGAGCTCCTGATACAAGAAATCAAACCTTATTACATACCATTACGCCAGACACAGTATTTGTTTAGTGCTTCCCCCGTGAAAATAACAACAACTATGGGTAAAGCAGATGCTGGCAGCAGCACTGGTGGTCGAGCAGGAAACAGTGCTGCGTCGCAGTGACAACTGTGACTAAAAGTTTTTCAATTAACGTCAAGTAGTTGCCAGAGATTTTCTCTCCTCTCCCTCTCCAGCCCTCTCTTTTAACCCCCTCTTAACCCCGCTTCTCCCTCTCGAACCCTTCCTCTTACCTTCCTCTTTCTAACGGTCTAACCCTTCCTGTTACCCCTCTCTCTTAATTCCTCCCTTTCAACCCTCCTCTTCCCTTTCCAGCCACCTCTCAGTCTACTCCCCTCTCCTAAAACTCACAAATAATTAAACCATCAAAGATTCAGAGAAGAAATATCCTGATAAATGTTGATATCAGATCCTGGTCTGAGTTGAATGAGGATTTATTTCTTAAAATGCCCAATGTTAAGTGGATTTTGCCATTGAGATGGTTTTATCTTGTGCAGATGGTAAGGAACATAAGGAGAGTATTTAGAAATGGTTAGTTTTAACCCCATAGTACCACACTTAACATGTTACATACAGGTTGATGATGATTTTGATCGAATCCTGAACCCTGAGGTTTAGTAACCCAGGATAACCCAATAAAGTTATATCATCAACCCTCTTCTCTGGATGCCATCCACACCAGTCGGTTACTACCCAGGTACCTACTGCTAGGTGGACAGGGACAACAGATGTAAGGAAAGATGCTCAGCGTTTCCACTCGTCCAGGAACCGAACCGCGATCCCTCAGTGAGTGAGCTGAGACTCCTAGCAATGGAGCCATGACCTACACACTGGACAACCTTAGTTTAGCTACGCGTTGAACTTGTTACCCGCAACCACTGAACAACCTTAGACGCACACTCAACTTGTTACAACCACTTATCGTTGATATCAGTGACTACAACCTTCTAAGGACTCCATTTACGCCATTCCTTCCTGTATATTACGACAAATGTGTCTTTCCAGACCCATGACAGAGGACTAGTTCAGTCTGTCGTGAAGCTCCTCTGGTTTGTAGGTGATTTTTTTTTAATTCTTCTCTTTTCATCACTAAATTGAAGTTTCCATATATGTACGTTACACACACACACACACACACACACACACACACACACTGGATGGGAAAGCTGTAAATGAGATGAGAGAATATGTGACAACAATATGCAAGGAAGCGGAGGAAAGGTCTGTACCCAAGGGCAATGGAAATAATGAGTTCAGGACGAGCCCTTGGTTCATCCAAAGGTGTAGAGAGGCTAAAACCAAGTGCGCTAGAGAATGGAAGAAGTATAGAAGGCAAAGGACCCAGGAGAATGAGAGTAGTCGAAGAGCAAGAAATAAATATGCACAGGTAAGGAGGGAGGCCCAACGACAATACAAAAATGACATAGCAGCTAAAGCCAAGTCTGATCTACAGTTGTTGTACACTCACATCAGGAAGAAAACAGTCAAAGACCAGGTAATCAGGCTGAGGAAGGAAGGAAGGGAGTTTACAAGAAACGACCTTAAAGTATGTGAGGAGCTCAACATGAGATTCAAAGAAGTATTCACAGTGGATACAGAAAAGACTCCAGAAAGACGGAGAGGTGGGGTACACCATCAAGTGCTGGACACAATACATACAACCGAGGAGGAGGTGAAGAGGCTGCTAAGCGAACTAGATATCTCAAAGGCGATGGGGCCAGATAACATCTCTCCATGGGTCCTGAGAGAGGGAGCAGAGGTGTTTTGTGTACCACTAACAACAATCTTCAACACATCTATCGAAACAGGGCGACTACCTGAGGTATGGAAGACAGCAAATGTAGTCTCAGTTTTTAAACTAGGAGACAGATATGCAGCATGACTTTCCACTGTGTACAGAGTCATGTAGAAGATTATCAGGAGAAGAGTGGTGGACCACCTAGAAAGGAATGAGCTTATAAACGACAACCAGCACGGATTCAGATATGATAAATCCTGTGTCACAAACCTACTAGAGTTCTATGACAAGATGACAGCAGTAAGACAAGAAAGAGAAAGAGGGGTGGGTAGAATGCGTTTTCTTGTACTGTAAGAAGGCTTTCGACACAGTTCCACACAAGAGATTAATGCAAAAGCTGGAGGACCAGGCAGGTATAACAGAAAAGTCACTGCAATGGATCAGAGAATACCTGACGGGAAGGCATCAGCGAGTCATGTATGTGATGAGGTGTCAGAGTGGGCGCCTCTGACGAGCGGGGTTCCACAGGGGTCAGCCCTAGGACCGGTGCCGTTTCTGGTATATGTGAATGACATGACCGAAGGAATGAACTCAGACGATGTGAAATTAATGAGGAGAATTCAGTCGGAGGAGGATAAGGCAGGACTACAGAGGGATCTGAGACAGGCTGCAGGTCTGGTCCAGCAACTGGCTCCTGGAGTGCAACCACCAACTGCGAAGTCAGGAAGATCAGGAAAGGGCAAAGAAGACCGCAGACAGAGTACAGCCTAGGGGGGCCAAAGACTACAAACCTCACTCAAGGAAAAGGATCTTTGGGTGTGTATAATACCGAGCACATCTCCTGAGGTGCACATCAACCAAATAACTGCCCATATTGGAGTACCCAGCTCCAGTTTGGAACCGACACCTGGCCAAGCACGTAAGGAAATTAGAGAAAGTGCAAAGGTTTGCAACGAGACTAGTCCCGGAGCTAAGGAGCATGTCCTACTAGGAGAGGTTAAGGGAACTCGACCTGATGACACTAGAGGACAGGAAGGACAGGGGTGGGGACATGATAACGACATATAAAATACTGAGAGGAATCGACAAGGTGGACAGAGACAGAATGTTCCAGAGATGGGACACAGCAACAAGGGGACACAGTTGGAAACTGAAGACTCAAAGGAGTTACAGGGATGTTAGAAAGTATTTCTTCAGTCACAGAGTTGTCAGGAAGTGGAACAGTTTGGAAAGTGAGGTAGTGGAGGCAGGTACTATACATAGCTTTAAGAAGAGGTATGATAAAGCTCATGGAGTAGGGAGAGAGTGGACCTAGTGGCGACCAGCGAAGAGGCGGGGCCAGGAGCTATGAATGACCCCTGCAACCACAATTAGGTGAGTATTATTAGGTGAGAACACACACGCCAGGAGCTGTGAATCGACCCCTTCAACCACAACTAGGTGAGTACACACACACACACATACACACAAACACTCACTTCAATTTAGTGATGAAATGAGAAGAATTAATAAAGTAATCACCCACAAACCAGAGCTGCATCACGACAGACTGAACTAGTCCTCTGTCATGGGTCTGGAAAGACATTTGTCGTAGCAAAACAAGCGAAATATTTACAAACAGTTATATGAGGCCGGAAGAGACTCGAACCTAAGAGCTTTCGAACAAAGTACGCAGTACTATACACACCAGACCAGACTGGACAATATTCTAGCGCCCAGAATATTGACGTTTTTCCCAGAGCAGCCAGCACTAGGCAGGGGATAACTTTTCCATCTCTCTCACATGCAATGACCAATGAAAGTTATTAGAATGTTTAAATTCCGCAGAATGTTGATCCTCTCTTGTGGTTCAGACAGGGCGTCAGCTCCCTCGCACGTGATACATGGTAACACCTCACCAGGTCCAATTGCCATTGATGTGTTCTTCTCACTCAAAAATTTCTCACCTATTGTGTGTATAATGTTCAATACCTTTTCCCTTTGGGTCTCTGAAATTGCCCCACTTTCCATTTAGAACACCTCTTTAAAATATTTGTTAAACACATTTCAGATTTCCTTTGTTGTTTCTCGTGAGTTCTCCTCATTTCCTTGGTCGAATTTATGTTGTCTTTCTTCTTTTGTGACTGTGAAGCAGTTTTGAATTAGTCTTGGTTTTCCTTGCTGTGTCATTCTCATTGCTGCTGAGAATCCCTATTTGCCCATGGATATTCATTTCTGGGCCTTCTGTGCACCTTTCTGTCCAAGTCAGTCTTTCATTTTCTATAGTTTTCCTATGTTCTCTTTTTTCTTGCTGCATCTTGGTTAAACTAAGGATCATTTTCTCTTTGCCATTTTTTTCCTTCAGGGTACGAAGTTCTCTACTGCCTCCTGGTGCAGTCCAGCTAGGTACTTCATCATCTCAGTCGTAGACTTACCATCTACTTCCCTTTCCCATTCCGCTGCCTTTCGGAATACTCTCTTTCCTCTTCTGATGTACTTGTTGTGAATACTAGGTCTAGTCTCAGTGGCTCATCTTCTGGTTTCTCCATCTCTCTCGCTATGTCCCTGACATGTTCATGTCCACCTCCATCATCGTATTCCTCCTCGTTTCTGGTCCCCTGTCAGGATCTGTGCTTCTAATCTTCTTTGTGATTGAAATAACCATTGCCAGCATTAATATTGACAGCTCATGCCCCCTACTCTCTACTGGCTACTATTGGGTTTACTCTCTTCTGACTAAGTCCTATCATACCTATTCATAAAATTATGTATGGATTCTGCCTCTACCACTTTGCTGTCTAGGTCGTTTAATTTCCTGACCACTTTAAGGCTAAAGAAGTGTTATCTAACATCCATTTGTGCCCTAGTATAACTGAGACCCACCTCTCAAACAGGTTCATCCAGTACATCCTGTCAATTCCTCTTAGTATTTTGAAAATTGTAATCATGTCACCTCTAGTCTTTCTGTCCTCCAATGTCGTCAAGTTTAGCTTATTCCTTCTTTCACTCCCTGTGTTCCTCTCCACATTCACTTCCACCAGGTATTCAAACCTCAGCCCTGCATGGTCACTGGCACCAAGGGGCCTCTCATATTTAATGTTCCTAACATCAGAGTCACATAGGGTGAACACAAAGTCTAGCCTCACTGGTTCGTCGCCTCATCTCTTCCGTGTTGTATCCCTAACATACTGACTCATAAAGTTTTCCATTGACATCTTCAACAGCTTAGCTCTCCACATTTCCAATCCCCCTCATGCAGCTTCGGACTTTCCTGGCTTATCTCTGTATAGTTGAACTTTCCCATGATCAGTAGTTTTGCATTGCCCATATGAGCTCTTCTAGTTACTTCTGCTATCATGTCCACCATCGTTCACTTGTCATCATATCCCTGTCTTGGGCTCCTGCTGTTTAATTGTGGGCTAAACATCACTCCTATGACACACAAAATCACTCCTATCATCGCCATGGGTCCTCCAGTTCTGAGTATCCCTAGTATGTCGTCATTATATTCCTCTCCATTAATTTCACTCATATCCTCAACCTCTGCTTCCTCTCTCCTTTCTCATTATGTGATATCCTTGAATATCTCATCTAATTACCTCCATGAAGTTCATCTCAATTATTGTTATATCTTGGGGATGCCTTCACTATCCACTCCTTCCATTCATTATTTTTATTTGTTATCCCATCTGCTAGGGTTTTGGGGATCCTGTTTTCCTGACTCTTGCCCATGTTTCAGTGAAGGAGTGAGTAAGGGAAGAGGGGTAGAGGTAGGGGTTGAAAATGAGAACTGGTTGTTGGGGAGTAGGACTGTGGGTGTGGGTGAGGAAGGATTGGGAAGGTAGGGAACAAAGGAAGTGGGGTATAGGGATTGGAATAAAGGGCGGGTGTGAGAGAGGATCTCGCACTGGTAGTGGTTAGGAATGGGGGTGTAGGTGGGGAAAGCGGGGCTGGAATATGGTTTGTTTTGAGTTACTGTGTTTGAATAGGAAGTAGGGGTTGGGAATCGAGATTATTTAAGTCCAAACTTGGTGTTTTCCGAGACAGTCTCTACACTGTGAGTCTGAGTGTGGTGGCCCCCTGGATGTGAAGCTTCTCCACCTGTCATTCCATTCATGGGTTCTCCCTATCCTTAACCATTTCTCATTCTTTATCTCAGTGGTGCCCTTTCTTGTAGTGTTCTATCCCAATCAAGGTACATGGGATAATATCTTTTTTTATCCCTCTCATCACTGATTTCACTCTGAAGATCTGGTATTGTGCTCTTCTGATGCAAGGATTAGTTTGAATCGTCATATTTTGTCCCATGCATTTTTCCCCAAGTCTCTGAAAATTTGCCACCTCATGCACCTGTTTGTTCAATGGTGCTATGAATTTCCCTTTCGTCTACTGCCAATGACTCATCAGTTGTTGTTCCTTCAGCTTCCCAAAGGCCATGGATAATAATCAGCAACCTCCTCTCCTCCCATTTCCTTTCCTTCCAGATTTCAGTGTCCTTTGTTATCAATTCCTTTGCTGCTCCCCATATCATCTTAACTTCACGGTTTCGTCAGAACATTTTCCCAAACGTCTTCCTCACCCGGTCTGCCCTCCATTGTGATTCTCCACCTCTTGTATGTAGTACTATTTCTTCCTTCTCTTCATTAAGTGCTGCCTTCATTATTTTGAGAGTGTCTTTCAGGCAAAATATTTCCAATACTTCGTTCATCTTTTCTACAATCTTCATATAAAGATTGAGGAGCTTTCTTTTCCCCCACACTTCGTCCATCACGCGCTAAAAAAAAAAAAGCAAATAATATTTTCCTCTCTGCCGACGGACTTCCTGATTTTACCTCCTCAGCATCACCACCCCATTTGTTTGGCCTCTTATTCCCCACGTCACCACTTAAGACTTTGGCGGCCAATACAGTTTCTTCTTCCCTGCCCACAACAGGCAAGCTACATCTCCTAGTCTGCACGTTTGTATAAATGTGTATAATTTGTTGTGTGTGTGTGTGTGTGTGTGTGTGTGTGTGTACTCACCTAGTTGTGGTTGAAGGGGTCGAGACATAGCTCCTGGCCCCGCCTCTTCACTGGCCGCTACTGGGTCACTCTCCCTGCGCCATGAGCTTCAGCATACCTCTTCTTAAAGCTATGTATGGAACTTGCCTCCACTACATCGCTTCTCAAAACTATTCCACTTCCTGACCACTCTGTGACTGAAGAAATACTTCCTAACATCCCTGTGATTCATATGAGTCTTAACTTCCAACTGTGTCCCTTTGTTGCTGTGTCACATCTCTGGAACATTCTGTCTCTGTCCACCTTGTCAATTCCTCTCAGTATTTTATATGTCGTTATCATGTCCTCCCTATCTCTCCTGTCCTCCAGTGTCATAAGGTCGATTTTCCTTAACCTCTCCTCGTAGGACATACTCCTTAGCTCCAGAACTAGTCTTGTTGCAAACCTTTGCACTTTCTCTAGTTTCTTTACGTGCTTGGCTAGGTGTGGGTTCCAAACTGGTGTTGCATACTCCAATATAGGCCTAACATACACAGTGTACAGGGTCCTGAACGATTCCTTATTAAGATGTCGGAATGCTGTTCTTAGGTTTGCTAGGCGCCCGTATGCTGCAGCAGTTATTTGGTTGATGTGCGCCTCAGGAGATGTGCCTGGAGTTATACTCACCCCAAGACTGTACTCCGTCTGCGGTCTTCTTTGCCATTCCCCAATCTTCAGGACTTTGCACTTGGTGGGGTTGAACTCCAGGAGCCAATTGCTGGACCAGGCTTGCAGCCTGTCCAGATCCCTTTGTAGTTCTGCCTGGTCCTCGTCCGATTGAATTATTCTCATCAACTTCACATCATCTGCAAACAGGGACACTTCGGAGTCTATTCCTTCCGTCATGTCGTTCACAAATACCAGAAACAGCACCGGTCCTAGGACTGACCCCTGTGGAACCCCACTCGTCACAGGCGCCCACTCTGACACATCACCACGTACCATGACTCGCTGCTGTCTTCCTGACAGGTATTACCTGATCCATTGGAGTGCCTTCCCTGTTATCCCTGCCTGGTCTTCCAGTTTTTGCACTAATCTCTTGTGTGGAACTGTCAAACGCCTTCTTACAGTCCAGGAATATGCAATCTACCCACACCTCTCTGTCTTGTCTTACTGCTGTCACCCTGTCATAGAACTCCAGTAGGTTTGTGATACAGGATTTCCCGTCACTGAAACCGTGTTGGCCGTCATTGATAAGCTCTTTCTTTTCTATGTGTTCCACCACTCTTCTCCTGATAATCTTCTACATGACTTTGCATACTATACATGTCAGTGACAATGGTCTGTAGTTTAGTGTTTCATGTCTGTCTCCATTTTTAAAGATTGGGACTACATTTGCTGTCTTCCATACCTCAGGTAATTTTCCTGTTTCGATGTGTGTGTGTGTGTGTGTGTGTGTGTGTGTGTGTGTGTGTGTATGTGTGTGTGTGTGTGTATGTGTGTTTACCAAAAAATACTACACGCTTTATTAAAAAAAAACGCATTTTTTATTCTTTTGTTTTTTACCTTTTTTCAAAAGTTACGAGAGCCTCCTGCTTCAAGTTCTTCTCGCCAGGATTACGATGGGCAAAAAGAAAATTGGAAATCAACCAGTTACAGTGATTAAAAAAAAAAAAAAATCAACCACTACCAACTTTCAGACAAGAAACTGATGCAGTACGGTGGTAGGGTCAGAGGCTCGGGCAGCGCTGGTGAGCGCTGAGAAAGTTGTCAAGTTCAGAGCAACTAAAACAAAACTTCCCCTCGCCCTCCCCCCCCCCAACAGGGCCACCCCCCTCGTCCTCACCCTCCCCACCTTAGCTGGTCTTCAACTTCTCCCTCAAGACTGATCCTTCCTTCGGAGAGAAAATAATTAAAAAAGACGAAACTCATCAGTCTATGGATTGTTATTGGATCTTATTACTGATTATTACTGTTCCTTAGGACTGATTGTTACTGCTCCTTAACACTGATTGTTACTGTTCCTTAACGCTGAGTGTTACTGTTTTTTAACATTGTTACTGTTCCTTAACACTGATTGTCGCTGTACCTTAATACTGTTATTGTTCCTTAACATTAATTGTTACTGTTTCTTAACTGACTGTAACTGTTCCTTAACACTGATTGTTATTGTCCCTCAACATTGATTGTTACTATTCCTTAACATTGATTGTAACTGTTCCTTATCATTCATTGTTACTGTTTCTTATTGATAGTTACTGTTCCTTATTGTTGATTGTTACTACTTACTAATACTCAAAGAATTAAAAAACTATTAACTTTAGACAGGACCAAAACAGAACCATCATGACATTTGTACCACTACCACCACTACCCCCACCACTACCACCACCACTACCACCACCACTACCACCACTACCACCACTACCACCACTACCACCACCACTACCACCACCACTACCACCACCACTACCACCACCACTACCACCACCACTACCACCACCACTACCACCACTACCACCACCACCACCACTACCACCACCACTACCACCCCACTACCACCACCACTACCACCACTACCACCACCACTACCACCACTACCACCACCACTACCACCACACCACCACCACTACCACCACTACCACCACCACTACCACCACTACCACCACTACCACCACCACTACCACCACCACTACCACCACCACTACCACCACCACTACCACCACCACTACCACCACCACTACCACCACCACTACCACCACCACTACCACCACCACTACCACCACCTACACCACCACTACCCACCACTACCACCACACTACCACCACCACTACCACCACCACTACCACCACCACTACCACCACTACCACCACCACTACCACCACCACTACTACTACCACCACCACTAGTACCACCACTACCACCATCACTACCACCACTACCACAACCACTACCACCACCACTACCACCACTACCACCACCACCCCCACCACTACCACCACTACCCCCACCACTACCACCACCACACACCACCACTACCACCACTACCACCACCACCACTACTACTACCACCACTACCACCACCACTAGTACCACCACTACCACCATCACTACCACCACCATTACCACCACTACCACCACCACTACCACCACCACTACCACCACTACCACCACCACTACCACCTCCACTGCTACCACCACTACTACCACCACTACCACCACCACTACCCCCATCACTACCACCCCCATCACTACCACTACTACCACCACCACTACCACCACCACTACCACCACTACCACCACCACTACCACCACCACTACCACCACTACTACCACCACCACTACCACCACTACCACCACCACTACTACTACCACCACTACCACTACTACCACCACCACTACCACCACCACTACCCCCATCACTACCACTACTACCCCCACCAGTATCACCATACATCTACAACCACCACTACCACCATACCACCACCACTACCACCACCACTACCACCATATTGCGACCCCAGAATGGGCCCCAATGTATATATATATGTAAATTTATAATGTATATTTTCCATTTTTTATAATTTTATATTGCTGATATTCTCGATAATAGCTAAATCGTTAATATTGTGCTTTATATTATTATTGGACTTATATTTGACTTAGCTTTTATTTGAGTAGGATGTAACATTATATATTGTGCTCATGTTTGTAGTAGCTGCCCTGGAGTTGGCAAACTACCGTTTATGACACTACGCTAGTTATACTGCCGGCGTCTAGTTGCTGGGAGGGAGTCACGTGATTCCATCTGAGGTGGGTGACTGCTGCTCCTTCCTCGAGAGCACTACGCACCTGGACATCGTTTTATCAACACCTCTATCCTGTCTCTGCTTGTTTTCTCGCCATTTAGACTGTTTGGGTAGAGTATGTATTCGGTGGTGAGACGAAACATACTTCTCAGGACTCTGTGTAACTCTGTTCACAGAAGATAGACTAGACAGTGATTTTCGACGTTTTTCTGGGTTGTGTGTCACATTGACACTGAGACAACTCAGGTCTCTAGCTACAGCTCCTGACCTAATTCGATAAGGCATCTGTGCACCGTCACAGTTTGGGATTGTTTATGCTGAACCTAGCTTCAGTAGAAAGGGAGTTTTGTGACTGTTTTGGAGGATCTGTCGATGGTCCCCAGTTAAGGTCGTTTTTCTATCTCCTGGTTCCTGACGCTGTGTTGCTGTTGCCTGTTATATTGCTGTTATGCGAATTGGTCATTTTACTGGTCAATCAAGCTGTTCTGATTGTCAGTTTGTTAGAAGAGCTAGCTTATGAGAAGTTATTAAGTCGGACACTGGTTGAGTCGAGTCTTAGTTACCTGGAGCTCACTCATACACACATATATTCTTATTTGCATATAACTGTATTATTGTACTTACATTGTACCTGATGGTACTTTAGTGTCATTTGGATATATGTGCCCTCAGCACAGCCTTATTGTATATGAGAGCAGTGTAGGAGCTAACCTCCTAATTCATAACTTAATGAACATCCTGATCATATGTACATATATTTACTTTGAAACCCTAGACACTCACTTTGATAATAAACCTTTTAAATATATTTCGTTGGTTAGTACCCTATCAGTTGCAATCCTCTTAAGATATATAGTATGTTGGATAACTGGACCAGGATACTGACTTTGTTGCAAAAACCCAGTAACAGGCTGGATGCTAGAAGGGCTATCCTTTCTAGTGTCCACTGGAGATGTCTATTACTAATAGATATCGTGTCATTTTGTAACAGTCACCACTATCATCACTACCACCATACCACTACCACCATACCACCACCACCACTACTACCCCTACCACCGCTACCACCCCTACCACTTCTACCACCACCACTACCACCATACCACCACCACTGCCACCATACCACCACCACTACCACCATACCACCACCACTACTACCCCTACCACCACTACTACCCATACCACCACTACCACCACTACTACCCCTACCACCACTACTACCCATACCACCACTACCACCACTACCACTCCTACCACTACCACCACCACTACCACCACCACTACCACCACCACTACCACCACCACTACCACCACCACTACCACCACCACTACCACCACCATCACTACTACCCCCACCACTACCACCACCACTACCACCATACCACCAATACCCCCAATACTTCCACCACTACCACCACCACTACTACCATACCACCAATACCCCCAATACTTCCACCACTACCACCCCTACCACCACCACTACCACCACCATTCACCACTACCACCACCACCACTATCACCACTACCACCACCACCATCACCCCTACCACCACCACTAGTACCACCACAACCACTATTTCCACCACCACTACTACTACCAGCACCACTACCACTACCACCACTACTACTACCACACCACTACCAACACCACTATTACTACCACTACCTCTGCCACCACCACTACCGAAATTATCACCATCACCACTACCGCTACAACTAATACTACTTCCCCCACCACCACTACCACCACTACCACTACTACCACCACCACCACCACCACTCTCATTACCACTACCACCACAATCACTCCTACCATCACCACTACCACCACCAGCATTACCACTAAGAATACCACCACCACCACCACTCATTACGACTACCACCACAATCACTTCCACCACCACCCTTACCACCACCACCCCTTCCACTATTAGCTCCACTTCTGCCACCATCATTATTATCACAACTACCACCCCCACCACCATTATTCCTACCATCATCACTACACTACCACTACTAGTGCCATCACTGCAACTATTACCTCTTCTACCACCACTATTTCTACCTCCTACACCACCCCTCACCACGTATACCACTACTACCATCACTTCCACTACCATTACTACCACTACCATCACTGATACCACCATTACTACCTCTATCACTATAGACATTACCACCACCATTTGCTACGACTACCATCTCTGCAACAACTACCACAACCACCATAACTGCTACTACCACCGCTGCTACAAGCACCCCTACCACTCCAACACCATTATCCCCATCACCCCAACAATCTCAACCACCACCCCCTACCATCTCCTCCCTTATCACCACAAATCCCCATCAGTACCAACTCTCCCTCTCCACTAGCACCACTTACCCTCCCTCTCCCACCACAACTATCCTCCCCCCCACCACCACCACAATAGCCTGAGTGGCAACTGGTGCCGAGTGAAAGTTGTGAAGCCAGAACTGGAGTCACCGGTTTCTTGGTCGACCTGCCCCCCCTCCATCCCCCTCCACCCCACTCCCAATCCCACTCCCTCTCCACCTAGCAAACAGCCCCCACCCCCACCTAGCAAGATTGCTCCTCCCCACCTAGCAAAACTAAACCCCCTCTCTAAAATCCTACATGTGTGAATAATATATATATATATATATATATATATATATATATATATATATATATATATATATATATATATATATATATTTCGTGCTGAATAGGTAAGACTTGCGATTTTGGCTTAAATAGCAACGCTCTTCTTGCCGAATAAGGCAAGTGAAAATTTGTGTATGCAATAATTTCGCATAAATCATTCTGAACCTAACGATAAAAATATATATTTCATTGTATTTGTTTATTAAATTATTGTAAACTTATCTAAAATATATTTAGTTGGATTAGGCTAAATTAAATTGCGCTTGTTATAATAAGGTTAGGTAAGTTTTCAAAGGTTCTTTTGGTACAAAATTATTAATTTTACATTAACATAAATGAATAAATATGTATATTTAAACGTATAAGAGAAAATTTTAGAAAGGACTTAATTTGAAAATTGTTTTTGCTAAGTGATCAGTTTTACCTATTCGGCATTACATATATATATATATATATATATATATATATATATATATATATATATATATATATATATATATATATACGTGTGTGTGTGTGTAAATTTCTCAACACTTCCTGTAAAATTATAAATGTTATTTATTTTAACTGAGGTTAATCTATGTTAGATTAGATCGGGTTAATTTTCTTTCAGAATTCTGAACCTTCCTTGTAAATTCACAAAAGCCTTTTAACAAAAAAAAATTCTTTGAGTCAATTACAAAAATAAAAATAAAATCATCGGGGGCACGTCTGGCAAGACGGTTGTTGTGCAACACCAGTAAACGTACAGATTTGAACGAGTGTCACTCAAGTCACGAGAGAGAGAGAGAGAGAGAGAGAGAGAGAGAGGAGAGAGAGGAGAGAGAGAGAGAGAATAAAAAGTCAGAGACATTTCAGACCACGATGTATGAGGGATAGTCAAGGTCAGGTCAGGTGACTTGACCTGACCTTACGTGTCTTCTCACCTTTCCTGGCTGCCCCCTCACATCTGCACCTGACCTAGCGTCTGGCTTTCTTTTCCTCTCTCTGTCTCTGTCTCTCTCTCTCTCTCTCTCTCTCTCTCTCTCTCTCTCTCTCTCTCTCTCTCTCTCTCTCTCTCTCTCTCTCTCTCTCTCCTTCCTTCGCAGGTTGATGGCCCAAGAGGGACCGAAACGTCTAAGAATCAGTCTTCAAACAGCTGGTCTATTGTTTTCCTTCGTCCGCTGATTTACCAAACAGCAGACGGAGGCTCGAGCCTACACAGGGTGAAGAACTAACATAACAGGTAGATCAGTAACGTAACAGACTGGACGAAGAGCTGAGTCTTGATCCTGACAAACACCACAACTAGGTGAGTACACACACACACACCATACATAGTTTTAAGACAAGGTATGATAAAGCTCATGGAGCAGGGAGAGCAGAGACCCAGTAGCGGACAGCGAAGAGGCGGGGCCAGGAGCTGAGTATCGACCCCTGCAACCATAATTAGGTGAGTACACACACAGACAAGATGTTCCAGAGAGGGGACACATAAACAAGGGGTCACAATTGGAAGTTGAAGACTCCTATGAGTCAAAGGGATGTTAGGAAGTATTTCTTCAGTCATAGAGTTGTCAGGAAGTGGAATAACCTAGAAAGCGACGTAGTGGAGGCAGGAACCATACATAGTTTTAAGACGAGGTTTGATAGAGCTCATGGAGCAGGGAGAGAGAGGACTTAGTAGCAATCAGTGAAGAGGCGGGGCCAGGAGCTATGACTCGACCACAAATAGGTGAGTACAAATAGGTGAGTACACACACATACACACACACACAAGCAGGACTTCAAAGAGACCTGGACAAGCTGGACATCTGGTCCAGCAACTGGCTTCTCGAATTTAATCCCACCAAATGCAAAGTCATGAAGATCGGGGAAGGGCAAAGAAGACCGCTGACAGAGTACAGGCTAAGTAGACAAAGGCTACAAACCTCGGTAAAGGAGAAAGACCTTGGGGTGAGCATAACACCAAGCACGTCTCCGGAAGCACACATCAACCAGATAACTGCGGCAGCATATGGGCGACTAGCAAACCTAAGACTAGCGTTCCGTTACCTAAACAAGGAATCGTTCAAGACACTGTACACCGTGTACGTCAGGGCCATACTAGAGTATGCAGCACCAGTCTGGAACCCACACCTGGTCAAGCACGTCAAGAAATTAGAGAAAGTGCAAAGGTTTGCGACAAGGTTAGTTCCACAGCTCAGGGGACTGTCCTATGAAGAAAGATTGAGGGAAATAAAACTAACAACACTGGAGGGCAGAAGGGTTAGAGGAGACATGATAACTACATACAAAATACTGCGGGGAATCGACAAGGTAGATAGTGACAGGATGTTCCAGAGAGGGAACACAGAAACAAGGGGGCACAATTGGAAGCTGAAAACTCAGATGAGTCAAAGGGATGTTAGGAAGCATTTTTTCAGCCATAGAGTAGTCAGGAAGTGGAACAGTCTAGCAAATGATGTAGTGGAGTCAGAAACCATACATAGCTTTAAGACGAGGTATGATAAAGCTCATGGAGCAGGGAGAGAAGAGACCCAGTAGCTGAGTCTCGACCCCTGCAACCACAATTAGGTGAGTACACACACACACACACACACACACACACACACACACGAAGTGAAACTAATGCGGGAGAATTTAAGTAGATGAGGATCAGGTAGGACTACAAAAGGATCTGGACAGGCTGCAAGCCTGTTCCAGCAACTGGCTTCTAGAGTTTAACCCCACCAAGCGCAAAGTTATGAAGATTGGGGAAAGTCAAAGAAGACCGCAGACAGAGTATAGTCTAGGTGGCCAAAGACTGCAAAGTTGCAAACCTCACGCAAGGAAAAGAATCTTGGGGTGAGTATAATAACGAGCACATCTCCTGAGGCGCACATCTAAATGCTGCAGCATATGGGCGCCTGGCAAATCTAAGAATAGCATTTCGACACCTGAGTGAGGAACCATTCAAAACTTTGTACACCGTGTATCAGGACCATATTGGAGTATTAGGCACCAGTATGGAACCCACACCTGGACAAACACGTCAAGAAATTAGTGAAAGTGCAAAGGTTTGGAACAAGACTAGTCCCGGAGCTAAGGGGTATGTCCTACGAGGAGAAGTAAGTCAAATCAACCTGACGATACTGGAGGACATGAAGGATAGGGGGGCACATGATAACGACATATAAAACACTGAGAGGAATTGACAAGGTGGATTGGGACAGAATGTTTCAGAGAGGGGACACAGCAACAAGGGGACACAACTGGAAGTTGAAGACTCAGATGAATCACAGAGATGTTAGGAAGTATTTCTTCAGCCATAGAGTTGTCACGAAGTGGAACAATTTGGAGAGTGATGTAGTGGAGCTTTAAGAAGAGATATGATAAAGCTCATGGAGCATGGAGAGAGTGGAACTAGTAGCGAACAACGAAGCGTGGCCAGGAGCTGTAGCTGGACCCCTGCAACCACAAATATGTGAGTACAAATAGGTGAGTACACACACACACACACAACACGCCCCGATGGCATGGTGGCTAGCGCTCTTGCTTCACGCACGGAGGGCCCCGGTTCAATTCCCGGGGGGGCGAAACATTTCGAAGTGTTTCCTTACATACGCACACACACACACACACATATATACAACAGTGCCTAGGACAAAATGGTAACTAACACTGTGACTCGACCCCTGTAACCACAACTAGGTGAGGTGAGTACACACATACACACACTTAAAAATGTGGTTTAAAAAATAACTTTCTATTTCATTTGAAACTTTCGGATGAGTCCCTCATCAAGGAGTACACCTGTGTGTGTGTGTATGTGGAAATATAAACACATAAGCAGTATAATGTGATCCTTTATTGACAACGTTTCGCCCACACAGGGGGCTTTATCAAGTCACAAACAGATGTGTCTTGTGACTTGATAAGGCCCACTGTGTGGGCGAAACGTTGTCAATAAAGGATCACATTATACTGTTAATGTGTTTATTTTTCCATTGTGTCTGTATTTTATGCCATTAATTTCCAGTGTGTGTGTGTGTGTGTGTGTTTAGTTGTCTTCATAATATCGCCAGTGATACTTGCTTCTTAACTCAAAATTATCGTCAGTCTAACAAGATCAGGTTTTACCAGTAAAATATCGCTCTCAGATGACAGCCGCAACCTCAAAATATCTCTTCCAGCTTAAATATCACAAATTCTTAATTATCTAAACATCTCACGGCCTGGAAACCTTGATTTAAAATATCGCTATTAAAAATCGCTCCTATTCGCTCAGTTTTATATTAAATCTGTAAATACTATCATTCTGCTATGGCAGAACTCTCTAAATATCGCCCATCACTGAAACAATTCTTCTTAACCTTTGAATATCGCCAAGCCTCAATGTTAAGGTCTTAGTGTTTAGAAATCGCCGAGACACGACATTAAAGGTCAAACCTATCATTTTGGCCGGCCGCACAGCGATGGAGACAGAGCTATAAATATGGCAACCGGTATATCTAGTCCAGTGCATTGTGCTTGTGGGGACATCCACTGATTCCCGGTACATTTTGTCCAGCCCACTGTGCTTGTGGAGACATCCACTGGTTCCCGGTACATTTTGTCCACCACAATGTGCTTGTGGAGACATCCACTGGTTCCCGGTACATTTTGTCCAGCCCACTGTGCTTGTGGGGACATCCACTGGTTCCCGGTACATTTTCTCCAGCCCACTGTGCTTGTGGGGGCATCCACGGGTTCCCGGTATGTCTTATCCAGTCCACTGTGCTTGTGGGTACATCCACGGTTTCCGGTACATCTAGTCTAGTCCACTGTGCTTGTTGGGAGCATCCATGGGTTCCCGGCACATCTAGTCCAGTCCACTGTGCTTGTGGGGGGGCGTCCAGGGTTCCCGGTACATCTAGTCCAGTCCACTGTGTTGGTGGGGGGGCGTCCAGGGTTCCTACAGCAACTGTCTTGGAGAGGTGTAAATGCTACAAGTATCACAGGTTTGTAAACATTATGACGATACCTCCAGACTCTGGATAAAAGGCACTGGTTTACTATCCAGGACATTTCTTAAAAATAATGTTTCGACACGATTGACTTCATCTATCCTAATGACTGAGCTGCTCCTGGCGATACATCTCCTTTTAACACTTGTCCCGTATCGTACACACGTGTCCTTTTCTGTAAATATTACAGCAAGGCTCTTGTTCCAAGGTGAGTTCCTTGGTGCTGGTGAAGGACTCTTGATCCAAGAAAATAAATTATTCATTTTCTTCATTGTGAACCGTCAAACCTTCAGGGGCTGTATAGATCCTGGGATATGGAAGGCAATCAGATTTGATTAAAAAAAAAAAAAGAGGAATGGGTGATCCAATGCCTTGCATCAAGCGATTCAAGTCTAACTTTTCTTTTTTCTTGGTGAATTACGTCAAACGACAAAAACTGAGAAGGGGCCAGGAGCTACAACGTAGAGCAATGCACTCTTACTAGGGCCGAGAGTGAACTGGAGGGGTAAGGGGCAAAGATTCCATTTCGAGGGGAAAGAAATACACAGAAAAAATGATAGACAAACACACTTGAGATGTGGAAAAACGACGCAGACCGACCTTACTTAAGAAACGACCTTTCTTAAGACACAACCTTTCTTAAAACACGACCTTTCTTAAAACACTACCTTTCTTAAAATACGACCTTTCTGAAGACACGACCTTTCCTGAGACGCTCCTTATCTCGAGACATTCACGACCTCCCCCCCCAAGCACCAGAGCAGGGGGAGGCAGGGGAAGGAGGGAACCGGTTGTGGTCCAGCATATTACATTGAAAATATTCTTGAAGCATTCATTACTGGGGGTTAATCCCCTTCCTCTTACCAGATTCCTTAAGAACTTCCTCAGCTAACATTATGAAGAGCTCCAACAAGGTCCTCGGCTAAACATTCCTTAACAACAGCTTCGATAATGGTCTCTACCAACTACTTTAACAAGATCACCAAAAGACGCTGTTATTAAGTACTCCGCTTATAGATCTCCAAGCGTACTGACGACGGTATTGAATGAAAAATGTAAATCACTTATTGAAGCTGTTGTTGCAGTGTGATAGGTAAAGCTGAATTTTAAGTTTTTGTTGATAGTGTTGCCACAGCTTTAGCTGAAGCTTCTGTGGTAGGATATGTTAAGTTAAAGGTCTTACCGTCTAAGCCGAAGCTTTGGTTCAATTTGTTACCTGTTCTTATTGAAGTTCCGGTTTTTTAGCCGAAATTCGTATAGCGTCGTTATAGACGAAGTCCTTCTAGTACTAACTGAAGAATTCTTCTCTCTGACTTCTTATCTTCCCGACTTGGATATAACCTTTAGTCGATCCGTATTTGCTTGACCGCTCTTATCTTCCTGGTATTCTTGTTGGTCAAGTAGTGTGTTTCGACACGACCTGGGCACAGGCGCGGCCAGCCACAGGAAATACTTGTAAAATGTTGCCACAGAATCCTGCCTCGAAACGTTGGCGCCTGCTTGGTGCACACAACAGGTCCGTCGATGGGGTCAGGAAAAGTATCCATTTGCAGGCTTCAGTCACGGAGGATTTGTCAGTTCGTCGTCTCTTGTCCCTTCTTCTCCCGACGCTCCTCCTTGTCCTCCTCTTCCTTTTCAGCCTCCTCTTTTCTTACATCTCCGTCAAGTTCCTGTTCCCTCTCTCTCCCGCTGCCCTCTTAGTACTGAGTAGTAACTAGTAAGGAAATGTTGAGACACAAGTCTAAGTAGTTGTGTAAGAGGGAAGGTGGAGGTTGCTGGCAGGTGGTGGAGAACATGTGTACCGCCACACGCGACAATAAAGAAGAGAGAGAACGCGAAAACGTAATTAAGGAGAAATGAAGCATAAAAAAAATTACGACACGGTGTGAGCGTCGCCCTGCGTCGTAGCAAACAATTTTCCACATGAACTACCGCTTAAACTACTTCATAAAGCACCGCATTAACTATCACATAAACTACTGCATAGATTACGGCGAAAACTACTGCGTGAGCTACAGCATAAACTAAAACAAGAGAGGAATATATTAAAACAATTATATATGACTAAAACTCCGAATTACTAAGCAGAAATGTTCATGGGTTTTGTTTTTATTTACAGGCAAACACAACAGCTCTCGACAGAAAATACTGATAAAAGCTATTTAATATTGTTTCTTAGGCCTATCGACTACCAGAGTTATTAAACCCGGAATCTACCTAATTTCTAATCATAAAATATCCTTTAATCACTAAAGAGTTAAGGATTAATGTAAGCTTTCAGTGTATATACACTCAGAGATAACCCTCTCGGTGTATGTATCTTGAAATAAGAAATGTATTTTTGTTTGCACTGAGAAATTTACGGCGTAAGTGTTTATAGTATAAGAAATAATGTATTCACTCCTCTGTTCTAACTCTCTTATTTTTCGGGAAAAAGTTGAGCCAATCCACGAATAACCAGAAAATTTGAAATCAAAATTTGACGAAGGTTCAGTCCCTTATGGATCATCATCACTTAAGACAAAATAAAGGTTCACGACGGATCGAAACGTCGCTAACTTTACATGTCCAAGATGTGGGCTAGTCGTGAATTGTTCCCGCCACAGACTTGTGACTGTTATTCACGCAGAACCAAGCATAAAAACGTGAAGATGAGGGTAATGGAGAAGGCAGCGTGGGTGAGACAGTGAACACAATGGCATCAGTTACACGGCCGGGAATTGCAAATATTGGCAGGTCGTTTATCTTCCCAGGCACTATCAACATTGGTCGTTAATAGGTCCAGTGACTATAAATACCGATCGTTTGTAGGAACACAAAACATAGGATAAAACTTTATTGGTTTGGCAACTTTACCAGGTCGTCGACACTGTAAACATTGAAAGCTCACCAAACCATACCACGGGTGGGGTTCGAACCCGCGGTCATTACGATTTCGTGAGTCACATTGAAAGCGCGCTCATAGATCCAAAGATTTGCTATTGAAGAACTTTTCTTTACAGGCATTGTAAAAAAAATGAAAGAATCGTTTACAAATTCACGATCCCGTAACATTAGAGGACTGCAGGACGTTGAAAATATTTGTTTATAGTTTGTAAACACGTTAAGAGCACTTATACGCTTTTCGATAGTTAGTACTGGGAGGGTCATTTAAGGTCCCAGAACTGTGTATGAGATGGAGGTTTTTGCATCCTGGGGCAAAGACTACGTACAGAATGACAATGTAAATACTGACTACACTCGCCATAAGAAATGTAAATACTGACCACAATCGCCATGAATTCTAACATGCACACGAAAAAAAAGTTCCTATAGACTTTAAGCAGCAGCAAAGTTGACAGTGTTTTCACTGAAGGATTTTATACTGCTCCTGCTATTGTTACCACAGCTTTCTTCTGTTTCTTTTGTTTCTGCTGCATAGTCTCCGAAGTGTCCACTGCCGAGGTTAGTCATCTCTTCAAATCTCCGCATATCTTTATTCAGTAGTGTAACTCTTCATTCGTCTCTCTCTCTTTCTCTTTGGTTTTCTTTATCATCATCTTCATCTCACAATTTTTGTTTACAGTGACATCAGCAATTGTGCAGCAGACGTTTAAAGTTAATCTTTCATGCATCTCTTCTGAGTGCATTTAACCAGTGTTGGATATCTGGGGGATGGAAGGCAGGGTCAGTCCAGGTGTGGGGACTTTGTTATGATTACGGGGCCTTTTCTCTCGGGGTAAAGGTGGGGGAATCTCTCCTCTCTAGATGTATAGAGAAGGGGGAGTGGGTTCTTTGGTAGCCTGATGTGGTGAGTTCTAGGTTTGCTCTATTTGGTGTGGGGTGGCGCTGGATAACGGGGAAGGGGACAGTAGAGGAAACATGGTGTGGAAGGAAGAATAAGTCGAGGTGTTGCAGTTAGTCGGGGTTGGGGGTTGCAGTGTTTGGTGTCAGGAAATATTTTGTGGTAGAGGGGACGGGCGGGGGTGTTGGAATTCTTGTAGCAAGAGGGGGAAAGGGAGTTATTTGTGTCTATGTCTTGTCTGCTTCTTGTAATTCTGCTCCACCCAACCTGGCGGACACCTCTGCTGTTATTTTTCACAGTTAGTCTTCTGTATATTTTTTTTCTTTGTACCCTGATAACATTTTCTTGTACCTGACTAAGCCTTTATTTTTTGTCTCCTTTCATTCTGTGTGTGCCTTCAGTTAGTTCGTCTTCCTGTCTTTCCATCTTCAGTGGAAGTTCTTGGCTTTTTATAAACCTCCCCATCTTCCTTGTATGTACTCCTTCATTTTCCTCCTGACTAACTCTCACTTTAAACAATCATGATCTTTACCTCTCTTTCATACCCTCATTTTCTCTTGGTATGGTGTTTACATTTATTTCATCTCGTGAAAGCTGTCTCAAATGATTTCCTCTCCTCATCCCTCAGCTTGAGTGCTCATATCTTTTGATCTCTACTAACACCATATTCTTTTTGGTATAAACTGCCATCCATTTGTAATCTTCGTTTAGTAGGTCAGCAAGACTTTGTCTGTCCTCCTACCCCCCAACTCTCCTCTCTATTCCTTCGTTTCCCCTTTACTTTTCCCAACTCTTATCTAAGTTGTTCTTTCACCTCTTTAAATTTTCTTTACATTTTCTCCACTTTATCTTTTACGCTTCTCTTACTTTCAGCTGTTCTTTGATAATATTATCTAGTTCTATTCACTCAAACGTTTCATCTTGTCCATCATTCATTCCTTTTATTCTCTTGCGATTTATCCTAGTGTCTTAAACAATTACCTTTATTTTCTCTATATTTTTTCAAGTTCTTTTATAGCAGTGGGGATGGATGTGATAAGTGGATTGTTGTGAAGATAAGTGCTAGTGGTTCTATATTGGTGTGTCAGCTGCTGCTTGTGCAATGATATGTTTGTGGTGCAGATGAGAGGGTTCAGTTGCAATGGGTGTCGGAGGCTGAGATGAAGTGTGCAATGTTGGTTCGAATTTGGTGGGTGGTATGGTTGGGGTGGTGACCATGGTGGTTGTGTGATAATCGTCAAGATTTGAACGATTCCTGGTTACGGTCGGTCTCCGAATTCCAGGACATACCATTGTTGTTGTTAAATTTACCTTGTTTAGGTTTACGTAACCTGATGTGGCCTGACCAAACCTAGTTTAAAAAAAAATAGTATTTGTAACCTTATAGGAAAAGTCAAAATTCAACTTTGGAACAAATGAAAATTAAGAGTAAAATGAGGTTATACTATAGAGAGAGGTTTAGTATTAGTGGTTAGGCAGTAGTGAATGGGGTTTAGGGGTGAGTGTGGATGTTTGTGTGTGAGGACGTGGACGGTGGTGTTTGGGTGTGAGGATGTGGAAGCTGGTGTTTGGGTGTGGAGGTTGGCATAAGTGTGGGTTTTGTTGTGAACGTGAATACGGATGTAGGTTGGTGTGTATGGATGCGAGTGTGGATATCAGTGTTGGAGAGGGTGTACTCACCTAGTTGTACTCACCTAATTGTGGTTGCTGGGGTCGATTCACAGCTCCTGGCCCCGCCTCTTCACTGGCCGCTACAAGGTCACTCTTCCTGTTCTATGAGCATTATCATACCTCTTCTTAAAGCTATGTATGGATCCTGCCTCCACTACATTACTTCCCAGACTATTCCATTTCCTGACAACTCTGTGACTGAAGAAATACTTCCTAACATCCCTGTGATTCATTTGAGTCTTCAACTTCCAACTGTGACCCCTTGTTGCTGTGTCCCATCTCTGGAACATCCTGTTTCTGTCCACCTTGTCGATTCCTCTCAGTATTTTATATGTCGTTATCATATCTTCCCTATCACTATCCTCCAGTGTCGTCAGGTCAATTTCCCTTAACCTCTCCTCGTAGGACATACCCCTTAACTCCGGGACTTGTCTTGATGCAAACCTTTGTGTGTGTACTCACCTATTTGTAGTAGCAGGGGTCGATTCAGAGCTCCTAGCCCCGCCTCTTCGCCTTGTTTTCTCTAGGCTGGAATACTGCTGTACACTAACAGCGCCATTCAAGGCAGGTGAAATCGCAGATCTAGAGAATGTACAGAGAACCTTTACTGCACGTATAAGTTCCGTCAAATACTTAACTACTGGGAACGTTGGAGCCACTTGACGTGTACTCAATGGAGCGCAGACGAGAGAGGTACATCATAATCTACACCTGGAAAATCCTAGATTGACTGGTCCCAAATCTTCACACAGAAATCACTCCCTACGAAAGCTAAAGACTTGGCAGACGGTGTAACATACTCCCAGTGAAAAGTAGGGGCACCATTAGTGCACTAAGAGAAAACACAATAAGTGTCCGGGACCCAAGATTGTTTAACAGCCTCCCACCAATAGAATTACCAATAGACCCATTGGTGTCTTCAAGAGGGAGCTGGACAGATGCCTAAAGTCAATACCAGACCAGCCATGCTGTGGTTCGTACTTTGGACTACGTGCGGCCAGCTGTAACAGCCTAGTTGATCAGGCCCTGATCCACCGGAAGGCCTGATCAAGGACTGGGCCTCTTGGGCGTTGACCCCCGGAACATCCTCCAGGTAGACTCCAGGTAGGTCCACTCTCTCTCTTCTCCAAGAGCTTTATCGTACCTCTTCTTAAAGCTATGAGTGGATCCTGTACTCACCTAATTTTGGTTGCAGGGGTCGAGACTTAGCTCCTGGCCCCGCCTCTTCACTGACGCTGTGTGTGTGTGTGTGCTGTTTAAGTAAGCTAGATCAGTAGGAAATGATACACTGGATATAATCAGATAAAAAGATATTTTTTTGTGTACTTCCTGCAGCATCTTTACTCCCGTCTCCTCTAGACTCACAGGTGTATGACCTCCTTAGAGCGTAATGTTAGATGCGTAAGAAGATATAATAAAAAATCCTGAGTTTTTTACCCCTTGATATGAAGATAAAGTCCAGTGTGTCCAGAAGGAGCTTCTTGCCACACCCTCACGCGCTAATGCTCCCTGTGATTACCGCAGCAATTTTGTGATGGCAACAGTTGGAGACTGGAGACTCCTCGCTCCCTGAGTTGTTACTGTCTTGTTATTATTAATGACTCCAGCCTCTGCTACTCCACCACCTCCTCCTTCTCCTCTACAACCTCCTTCTTCTCCTCTACAACCTCCTCCTTCTCCTCTACAACCTCCTCCTTCTCCTCTACAACCTCCTCCTTCTCCTCTACAACCTCCTCCTTCTCCTCTACAACCTCCTCCTTCTCCTCTACAACCTCCTCCTTCTCCTCTACAACCTCCTCCTTCTCCTCTACAACCTCCTCCTTCTCCTCTACAACCTCCTCCTTCTCCTCTACAACCTCCTCCTTCTCCTCTACAACCTCCTCCTCCTCCAATTGGCTTCCTCTTCCTCCGCCTCCTTTGGCCTCTTCATTTGGTCTACTCCTCATCCTTCTACTTTAGCCTCTTCCTCCTCCTCCCCTCCTTCAGCCTCCTCCTCATCATCATCTCTGAGTCCTTTTCCTCTCTTCCTCTTCTTACTCCCATTCTTCATTTTCTTCATTATCCCACCCTACATCTCTCTATTTTCCCTTCTCACTATCTTCATCCTATTCCTCCTTCACCTCTTTTTAATGCTCCTCCTCTCTTTCTCTTTCTCTACACTTCATCCCTCTCTTCCCTTTCTCTTCCTATCCTGTTCTTCCACTACTAATCTTCATTTTTTTCCTTTTCCTACTTTTCTTTCCTTCCTACCATCCTCCTCCTTCTCCTCCTCCTCCTTCTCCTGCTCTTGGCTGCTTGCGAGAGTTATTACTGAGTTATCAAGAGTTCTTGTCTTGCGTGTGTTTGTTTTGTCCTCTTCATTGAACTCTTTCTCTTTCTTATCCGCGTTACTTCTTGTCTCTTGTTGAGTTTATTTTTGGTTTTGTTGTAGTTTTTGTTGTCATTGCTGTTATATCACTTGTTGTTTTCACAGGTGTTGTTGCAGGTGTTGTTATAATCTTACGACTGTATTTACAGAATGTCCGACTTCATTGATGCTACTGTTGTTGATGTTGTTGTTGTTGTTGTTGATGATGATGTTGTTGTTGTTGTTATACTTTAGTATCACCTGTATATTCTGTAAATACGTCTGACGGCATTGCTGTTGCTATTGTTGTTGTTGTTGTTGCGTACCAGATTAATGGTTGTCATCAACAGTGGGATCAGTGTTGCAAGCTGTGCTCATTTAGAGAATGAGTAGTAGGAGTGTGTGAGTTGTAGGAGTGTGTGAGTTGTAGGAGTGTGTGAGTTGTAAGAGTGTGTGAGTTGTAAGAGTGTGTGAGTTGTAGGAGTGTGTGAGTTGTAAGAGTGTGTGAGTTGTAAGAGTGTGTGAGTTGTAAGAGTGTGTGAGTTGTAGGAGTGTGTGAGTTGTAGGAGTGTGTGAGTTGTAAGAGTGTGTGAGTTGTAAGAGTGTGTGAGTTGTAGAAGTGTGTGAGTTGTAGGAGTGTGTGAGTTGTAAGAGTGTGTGAGTTGTAGGAGTGTGTGAGTTGTAGGAGTGTGTGAGTTGTAAGAGTGTGTGAGTTGTAAGTGTGTGAGTTGTAAGAGTGTGTGAGTTGTAAGAGTGTGAGTTGTAAGAGTGTGTGAGTTGTAAGAGTGTGTGAGTTGTAAGAGTGTGTGAGTTGTAGGAGTGTGTGAGTTGTAAGAGTGTGTGAGTTGTAAGTGTGTGAGTTGTAAGTGTGTGAGTTGTAAGTGTGTGAGTTGTAGGAGTGTGTGAGTTGTAGGAGTGTGTGAGTTGTAGGAGTGTGTGAGTTGTAGGAGTGTGTGAGTTGTAAGAGTGTGTGAGTTGTAAGTGTGTGAGTTGTAAGAGTGTGTGAGTTGTAAGAGTGTGTGAGTTGTAAGAGTGTGTGAGTTGTAAGTGTGTGAGTTGTAGGAGTGTGTGAGTTGTAGGAGTGTGTTAGTTGTAAGAGTGTGTGAGTTGTAAGTGTGTGAGTTGTAAGAGTGTGTGAGTTGTAAGAGTGTGTGAGTTGTAAGAGTGTGTGAGTTGTAAGTGTGTGAGTTGTAGGAGTGTGTGAGTTGTAGGAGTGTGTGAGTTGTAATAGTGTGTGAGTTGTAGGAGTGAGTGAGTTGTAAGTGTGTGAGTTGTAAGTGTGTGAGTTGTAAGAGTGTGTGAGTCGTAAGTGAGTGAGTTGTAAGAGTGTGTGAGTTGTAAGTGTGTGAGTTGTAAGAGTGTGTGAGTTGTAATAGTGTGTGAGTTGTAGGGGTGTGTGAGTTGTAAGAGTGTGTGAGTTGTAGGAGTGAGTGAGTTGTAAGTGTGTGAGTTGTAAGTGTGTGAGTTGTAAGTGTGTGAGTTGTAAGTGTGTGAGTTGTAAGAGTGTGTGAGTCGTAAGTGTGTGATTTGTAGGAGTGTGTGAGTTGTAGAAGTGTGTGAGTTGTAGGAGTGTGTGAGTTGTAGAAGTGTGTGAGTTGTAGAAGTGTGTGAGTTGTAGAAGTGTGTGAGTTGTAGAAGTGTGTGAGTTGTAGGAGTGTGTGACTTGTAGAAGTGTGTGAGTTGTAGAAGTGTGTGAGTTGTAGAAGTGTGTGAGTTGTAGGAGTGTGTGAGTTGTAGGAGTGTGTGAGTTGTAGAAGTGTGTGAGTTGTAAGAGTGTGTGAGTTGTAGAAGTGTGTGAGTTGTAGAAGTGTGTGAGTTGTAGGAGTGTGTGAGTTGTAGAAGTGTGTGAGTTGTAGGAGTGTGTGAGTTGTAGGAGTGTGTGAGTTGTAGAAGTGTGTGAGTTGTAAGAGTGTGTGAGTTGTAAGAGTGTGTGAGTTGTAAGAGTGTGTGAGTTGTAGAAGTGTGTGAGTTGTAGAAGTGTGTGAGTTGTAGGAGTGTGTGAGTTGTAGGAGTGTGTGAGTTGTAGAAGTGTGAGTTGTAAGAGTGTGTGAGTTGTAAGAGTGTGTGAGTTGTAGAAGTGTGTGAGTTGTAGAAGTGTGTGAGTTGTAGGAGTGTGTGAGTTGTAGGAGTGTGTGAGTTGTAGAAGTGTGTGAGTTGTAGAAGTGTGTGAGTTGTAGGAGTGTGTGAGTTGTAAGAGTGTGTGAGTTGTAGAAGTGTGTGAGTTGTAGGAGTGTGTGAGTTGTAAGAGTGTGTGAGTTGTAGAAGTGTGTGAGTTGTAGGAGTGTGTGAGTTGTAGAAGTGTGTGAGTTGTAGAAGTGTGTGAGTTGTAGAAGTGTGTGAGTTGTAGGAGTGTGTGAGTTGTAGAAGTGTGTGAGTTGTAGGAGTGTGTGAGTTGTAAGAGTGTGTGAGTTGTAGGAGAGTGTGAGTTGTAGGTGTATGAGTTGAAGGAGTGTGTGAGTTGTAGGAGTGTGTGAGTTGTAAGAGTGTGTGAGTTGTGTGTGAGTTTTAAGAGTGTGTGAGTTGTAGGAGTGTGTGAGTTGTAGAAGAGTGTGAGTTGTAGAAGAGTGTGAGTTGTAAGAGTGTGTGAGTTGTGTGTGAGTTTTAAGAGTGTGTGAGTTGTAGAAGTGTGTGAGTTGTAGGAGTGTGTGAGTTGTAAGAGTGTGTGAGTTGTAGGAGAGTGTGAGTTGTAGGTGTATGAGTTGAAGGAGTGTGTGAGTTGTAGGAGTGTGTGAGTTGTAAGAGTGTGTGAGTTGTGTGTGAGTTTTAGGAGTGTGTGAGTTGTAGGAGTGTGGGAATTGTAGGAGTGTGTGAATTGAAGGTGTGTGAGTTGTAGGTGTGTGAGTTGTATGAGTGTGTGAGTTGTGTGTGAGTTGTAGGAGTGTGTGAGTTGTTGGAGTGTGTGAGTGAGCTGTAGAAGTGTGTGAGTGAGTTCAAGGGATGTATTAGTTGTAGGGGTGTATTAGTTGTAGAGGTGTATTAGCTGTAGGGATGTATTAGTTGTAGGAATGTATTAGTTGTAGGGGTGTATTAGTTGTAGAGGTGTATTAGTTGTAGGGGTGTATTAGTTGCAGGGATGTATTAGTTGTAGGTGTGTATTAGTTTTAGGGATGTATTAGTTGTAGAGGAGTATTAGTTATAGGGGTGTATTAGTTGTAGGGGTGTATTAGTTGTATGAGTGTATTAGTTGTAGGGATGTATTAGTTGTAGAGGTGTATTAGTTATAGGGGTGTATTAGTTGTAGGGGTGTATTAGTTGAAGGGGTGTATTAGTTATAGAAGTGTATTAGTCATAGTGGTGTATTATTTATAGGGGTGTATTAGTTGTACGGGTGTATTAGTTATAGGAGTGTATTAGTTGTAGGGGTGTATTAGTTGTAAGGATGTATTAGCTGTTGAGGTGTATTAGTTATTGGGGTGTATTATTTATAGGGGTGCATTAGTTGTAGGGGTGTATTATTTATAGGGTGCATTAGTTGTAGGGGTGTATTAGTTGTAGGGGTGTATTAGTTGTAGGGGTGTATTTGTAGGGTGTATTAGTTGTAGGGGTGTATTAGTTGTAGGGATGTATTAGTTGTAGGGTGTATTAGTTGTAAGGATGTATTAGTTGTAGGGATGCATTAGTTGTAGGGATGTATTAGTTGTATGGATGTATTAGTTGTAGGGATGTATTAGTTGTAGGGATGTATTAGTTGTAGGGATGTATTAGTTGTAGGGATGTATTAGTTGTAGGGGTGTATTAGTTGTAGGGGTGTATTTGTAGGGTGTATTAGTTGTAGGGGTGTATTAGTTGAAGGGTGTATTAGTTGTAGGGATGTATTAGTTGTAGGGATGTATTAGTTGTAGGGATGTATTAGTTGTAGGGTGTATTAGTTGTAGGGATGTATTAGTTGTAGGGATGTATTAGTTGTAGTGTGTATTAGTTGTAGGGATGTATTAGTTGTAGGGATGTATTAATTGCAGGGATGTATTAGTTGTAGGGATGTATTAGTTGTAGGGATGCATTAGTTGTAGGGATGTATTAGTTGCAGGGATGTATTAGTTGTAGGGATGTATTAGTTGCAGGGATGTATTAGTTGTAGGGATGTATTAGTTGCAGGGATGTATTAGTTGTAGGGATGTATTAGTTGTAGGGATGTATTAGTTGTAGGGTGTATTAGTTGTAGGGATGTATTAGTTGTAGGGTGTATTAGTTGCAGGGATGTATTAGTTGTAGGGATGTATTAGTTGCAGGGATGTATTAGTTGTAGGGATGTATTAGTTGTAGGGATGTATTAGTTGTAGGGTGTATTAGTTGTAGGGATGTATTAGTTGTAGGGTGTATTAGTTGCAGGATGTATTAGTTGTAGGGATGTATTAGTTGCAGGGATGTATTAGTTGTAGGGATGTATTAGTTGTAGGGATGTATTATTTGTAGGGTGTATTAGTTGTAGGGATGTATTAGTTGTAGGGTGTATTAGTTGCAGGGATGTATTAGTTGCAGGGATGTATTAGTTGTAGGGTGTATTAGTTGCAGGGATGTATTAGTTGTAGGGTGTATTAGTTGTAGGGATGTATTGTAGGGATGTATTAGTTGTAGGGATGTATTAGTTGTATGGATGTATTAGTTGTATGGATGTATTAGTTGTAGGGATGTATTAGTTGTATGGATGTATTAGTTGTAGGGATGCATTAGTTGTAGGGATGTATTAGTTATAGGGATGCATTAGTTGTAGGGATGTATTAGTTGTAGGGATGTATTAGTTGTAGGGATGTATTAGTTGTAGGGATGTATTAGTTGTAGGGATGTGTGAGCAATATTTCACTTATAAAGGTTGAAATTGTTCGGAAAAATCATTCTTAAGGATTTCAAGGAAAAATGTTACAATGCTCCATAAATAACATTGTCAACGTGGCTCCTGTACACTCCAATGACAACCCCAACATTCTTCTAAGAAAGTTTGAAGCCGATCGAAAGAAGTGTTCTCAAGCCATTGCACAGTAACCAGTTCCAGGAGAAGTCTATATAAAATTGGCTAGAAGGTTTTTGCACACGCCAGAGGTTGCCTGAACCCCTTTCTAGTTACATTACAAAAGCACTAAAAATTTGAAGCCGATCGAGTGAGGTGTTCTCAAGTTATTAATGGAAACCTTCGAGGAAGAAAAAAATCTTGGAAGGAAAAAATTTCAGGCAACTACTGAAACCTTTAACCATTAATACCTTTAGGGAAGCCAAAAAAAAAAATAGATTGAGATCCAAAAAAATCCTTTTATTCATGGACATATTATAATCTGCATTTTTTTTAATACAGGAATTTTTAAATTTTCACTCAAGCGATAAATAAAAATATAAGTCTTAATTAGAATCAACATCATTAATGCAGACAGACAGGCAGGCAGGCGCCTTTCAACAAATCGTATATTTTCCTGTTTATGTCAGCAAATAATATTTTTAATTGCCTCTTGAATGTCGAATTAACTCATACTTGCTTGTGTATCACTACGTGTTGACAGGGGGAGACGTCATCAATTACTATAACCCGTCCCAGACAGCAGCTACTGCACAGTCTGTCTAAATCCCGTGTAATTTTTACATCCCGGCCGAGAGAGACCTCAGATGCAAGGACGTACTGCCGACAGTGCTACACAAGAGACACACCTACAAAACAAGCATTTGTGAAAATGCTCTCTTTGTGTAGAACTTTATCAAGTTAGTGATTAACATTAAAAAGCTCTACACAGAGTCAAAAGTTATCACAATGAAAGACTTATACGACTGAGTCTTTCTTCTTGTTTCTTCTTCAGGATACGTGCGGACTGCTTAGTGGTTCCTCTCCTCCCGTTGACCACACCAGCTGGAATGTGAAGTGACTCTAGCTGTGTTGCTTCAGTGATGTCTGCTGTCACTACAGTTGCTTGAGGGAATCAACGTCCTAGTGTTCTCTCTTTTCTTCAATAGAGCAACTATTGTAACTTCTGCCTACCTGCCATACACAGGCGGGCCCCGCTTTACATCACTTTGCTTTACAGCATTTTGTTAATGCACCGGTTTTCAATTATATCCGTTCTTCATTTATTCAGACTTCCTACAATAAATATATTCACCAATCACTATAAACTAAGGATGAAAATATTTTAAGGTAAGTAATGCGTGTGTGTATTGTAAATGCATTTTTAGGCCTAGCTTTATTGCTCACTTAATATATAATAGCGTAAACATGTTATCATGTTTTTATATGCATTTGAAAGTGAAAAAAAAAAAGTCTCACTTTACAGCGATTTTTCACTTTACGGCGGTAACCCGTAACCTAACTTGCTGTATTAGCGGGGCCCTCCTGTACTTATAGCCCGTCCCAGGAGAAACTTCTAACTACTGTATATTAAGTGATATTATTTATTTTCCGGAGAATATCAGAGTGTAAATACAGTTGTATTTAGAATTTGCACTAAGTATCTCTGGCGTACTTTTTAATATTCTAGAAATCTGTCATCGTCTTTCTGTTTATATTCAAAGGTTCTGCCGGATTAAGGTGAGTTCTTACAACTATATCACAGGCTGACAGATATTATCTCAGCCAATTTTGCAAGCTGCTAAGAAACAGCATCCTATCTCAGTTCACTTTGCAAGTTAGGAGGATGCGGGATTATCTTACCTCAGCCCATTTTACAAGCTCAGAGTTATCTTAGATCATTTTATAGGTTGGAAGTTATGTCATAACTCACTTTGCAAGTAAGACCTGTATCACATCTTAGCTCATGCCACAAGCTATGAGCCGCTACTCTACCTCAGCACATATCATAGCCTGACCCAGCAATTCTTTTATGAGAGTTAATTTACAGACATTTACCTTCACTTATTTTTAAACTTGCATTTAGTTAGAGTTTAGGGTGAAGTTTTAGCAGTCTGTTGTGTCATTAAAACAGACACATGTGCAGCGTTTGGAAACTTATGAAAAGTTTTCGTTCACCAGGAGCTTTATCAATCAATGATTGGATAGAAAAAAAAATATCCTGGTGAGCGAAATGTACCCCAATGGAAGGTTCCAAAAATTACATGTGCTCGATTTATATACCTTGTGTGTGATACTGCGGTGACCCAGTTGGTCAGTTGGCTTTATCGAGTGTGTATTTTCTGTGAAATTGTAAGGTCTGCAAGTTGTAAGGTCCTTGAGAGAGGCACAATCATACTGATAAAGCCGATGGCTGCCGGCCTTGTGATGTGATAGATGTGCCCTGGCTGTCCGTAGAGTTGGGAACAATGGTACAGTACATAGGAATAAAGCTACAAACACCTCTCTCTCTCTCTCTCTCTCTCTCTCTCTCTCTCTCTCTCTCTCTCTCTCTCTCTCTCTCTCTCTCTCTCTCTCTCTCAGGTGTTGAACTCTGCTGAAATGACAGACTTAGCCAGGCAGGGTCGAGGCTGCAGATGAGTCGCCTTGTACCGGACTGTGGACATGGGTTATGGGTCAGGCCAACCTAGACGTGTTTGAGAGAAAACATGTCCCTCGTGTATAATTTTGCAGCCGTTGCTGATGAACAAGTATGAGACACACCTGTGAGCCTTGTTAGTGGTGCTGGAAGCAGCTCTCGGTCACACCATGGACAACCCTTGATTATTATAATCAAAAGAAGCGCTAAACCACAAGGGTGGAGAACCCTGAAAATTACTTTTCAGGGTATTTGTTCTCCCATTTATAATACCGAAATCAATATATTAATAGTATTGAAAGTCAATTTAAATTCGGATTGATAATTAAATTTATTGTAGGTTTTAGATATAAAAATTAAGATCGCCTAAGCGGCTAAAGGAAAATGCGTTTCAAAGGCTCATTTCATGTTCAATTTAAGAGCCTATTTTAGAACAAATTAAAAAGTAGAGACATTAATTTAATCATTAGTGTCTGGGAAGTCATTGATTATAAAATAAAACATTTTATAAATGATTCTTAAGATATATTTTAAACCAAAAACTATTTCTACCTCCTTGAAGGCTTCCAGATAATATTTAAAAATATATATTTATCGGATAGTGAAATAATGAAATAAACTAAGAGTACACTATATTTCTACAATTAAGAGTCACTTGCATGTAAATATTGTAATTGATAATGTTCATTTACACAAATCCCTAAAATGAACACATAAACAGAGAGATTCTTGAAGAACACAAGGTTTAACATGCATAAATTTTCATACTTCTGCAAGTCACTGCATTTTGTTTCATATTATACCTACTCCTAGAGGATGTGCTGGATCCATCAGGTTGTGATGGTCAACAAGGAAGCCTCGTCTTGAGCCGGGCACCAAGAGCTACACAATTATTGAAATCGAACACCGGTAAATTACCATTATACATCTCTCCTGGGTTTAGGGAAATTAAATAAATTAATGGATGTTCCATGCTTCCAGTACATCAGGCTCTGGATCAGAGTCAAAAATATTTTGTTTCTATATTGAATGGTAATTTTATTTCCTGCTCGACTTTGTTATTGTACTTGGGTGGTTGCAGTGAGGACGACGAACACGGAAACTTCGAAGTTTCACCTGATCTCAAGTTCTCGCGAAGGTATCCTGGAGCACTAGTGAATTCTGTTGAGTGCCGCAATTCTGGATCAGTTATTCTAGTGTTGACTGAAGTGCATAACTGCTTGTAGTTAGTTACCAAGATGATGATGTGGTAAATGAATTAGTAAGTAAGTAAGTTTATTCAGGTATACACAAATACAGTTACATAGATTATCATACATAGCAGCATATGTGTAGAGAACCTAGGATAACCCAAAAAAGTCAGACAGAGTGACTTATTCCAGTGTCGGTAGGTTTAACTGAGGTCTCGAGTTATTGCACCTAACGCTGAGGAGAGTTTCATTTAAAGCAGATGATTGTGTTACGACAGGGGTATCACCATTGGGCTCTCGGGGTCGAAAAATTATAGATGGCCATTAGGTAGATAGACGGGCTGCACAAGCAATAACACACGAACGAAGAAACTCTTTGGGGCTCTCACAGCTACTGAACCCATAATGGAATACATGACGATATCCTCATCGCCATCTCCAAGTCTCCCAGCTTAGACTGGCAGATTCATTACTTTATTGAGGAAGCCCATGCAATGAGATGGAATATAACAGGAAAACATAGCTAGCCTTAATAATGCAATTTTAGCTCACAACCCAAAGGACCTGGGTTAGGTTCTCGGGTGGGGAAAGAAGTATGGAAACGGCTCCTTACTCCTGTTGTCTTTGTCCTTGCAGCAATAAAACAAGCATGTACCTAGACGTTAATCAGCTGTTGGGAATCGCATTAACTCACATTGTGGCTTTGTTGGATTATCCTTCGTTAAAAACCTTCAACATTAGATTAGGGTTTGCTGTTGTACCATTTCTCTTTAACAGAGTAAGAGGAAAGTCAAACTAGCGTTTGGAATCCCGCATAACCTTGCAAGAGACTCGCAATGTTGTCGCCTCCATGGAAGCTCCGGTGATGTTCCTTCACTGTCGGATTCCTTCGCTGAGCCTCAATCACTTCGAATGAACTGAATCTCCGAGGCGGATTACAAAGTTGAGGTCCTCTCACGTCTAATTTGTTTCTCGGGAATGATTTTCTTAATAAGGCGGGGGTGGGATTTATCGTGGTTGCTTTTTTTTCTTTGGAAAACACAGGGATGTTCCATGCTTCCAGTACATCAGGCTCTGGATCAGAGTCAAAAATATTTTGCGTTTCTATATTGAATGGTAATTTTATTTCCTGCTCGACCTTGTTATTGTACTTGGGTGGTTGCAGTGAGGACGACGAACACGGAAACTTTGAAGTTTCACCTGATCTCAAGTTCTCGCGAAGGTATCCTGGAGCACTAGTGAATTCTGTTGAGTGCCGCAATTCTGGATCAGTTGCCACATAGCAAAAGCTCTCACGGAAGTTATAATTGTCCTGTTGTTCCATAGGAGAGGGCGAGGATGCTCTGAAGTGAGGTACTAACGTCGATCTCATTTTCGCTTTTTTCAAAAGTCCCCCTTTCTCGATTATGTCCACATTAATCTCATCTGATTTGGGGTCACGAAAGTATCTTTCGCTATCACTGTTGGAAGCATTTTCTTGGGCCTGAACGCTCGCATTTTTCCGAGCTAAAAGTGAATAATTATTTCCTTGTACCACTAAATCATCTAACAAAATGCCTTCGTCTCTTGACGTTAGTGATTTGAGCCATTTGCCTCGTGTAATGGAATCAGAAGACGATCCAGAATTAGAATAACGTTCGCCCTCACATTCTCGGGGCGCTTCTACAGTAATGGTGGGAAGTGGCAAAACAGAATATGACTTCTTGCTGTTGTGTTCGCCAAAATGTCTTGACAAATCATTATCATTCCTTGTTTCCTTTAGATAAGACAATGAACTACAGTCTTCCCTTTCCATCACTGAGGAAGTTTGTGCCTGACAAAGCGAAAATCTTTTGCTGTATTTGCCTTGATTTAAAACCCTGTCTAGGTTGAGAAAGCCTTCCAGGTTGGGAGTAGTGGCGCTGGACCTGCGTCTGGGTTCCTCTCGAGAATCATAATCAAAGTGAACTGGTAAGTTCTTCACTCCTCTTCGGAGTTGAACATTTTCCGGCGAGGGAGAATTACTTTTTTTTCGGCTTCCTAATCGAAAATCCGACACTTGATGAGCAGGAATCTTCCCAGTTTTGGAGGAGCATGTGTTCCACGCAGAGACACAGCAGTGAACAATGAAGACAATGTTTAAGAAAGCCGTTGTTAGAATGAGGATAAGAGCAGCGGACAC